>OY744605.1:20332431-20362193 GCA_963556255.1 Allolobophora icterica | reverse complement strand
TTTTGTAGATGGATCATGTATGGGAGGAAGCCTCTTTGAAGGTTCGTCGGATCCCTGATTGTTGCGCATGTTATAGACCATGCGCTGTTTTTCGTCGAAGGTGACTGAATCGTCAAAAAGGCTGAGGCCAACCAAGGTCTCCGACAAATACCAAAGGTTTCGGGAAAATGCTGTTAGGGCTACCTGTGAGACTTCCTTGTCTGGGCAAGTATGGATTGCCTTCAAGAATTGATGATCGTTCCTTGGGGCTTCAATGGGTGATGTACAGGTGAACCAGTACTCCACGTAGGTTGTGGTCACAAAAAGTGAAACTCGAAGTAGATGATTCCACATCTTTTGAAAGTAAGATTGTCGAGATGCCCTCTGGTGTTGTTGAATGGGAAACTGCTATCTGAAAAGCCACATCTTGATTGCATAAACCGCACGTGCCATCCAACGCGCGCGGTGAAATTCCTCAGGGTACCTGAACTTTATTCTTTTCGGTTGAATTCCTCCTAGGAAAATGACTGTTAGTTCTAGTAGCTCTTCGTAGTCGTCTCTGTGGTATTCAGCATTCAGTTGCTGCAGTGCGAAGGTCATGACATTCTCTCGAATTTCTTTGACTCTTTGTGCTGCGTCTTTATCCTCCATTGCTGTGCGATACTTGGTCTGATCGATATGCGGCCAGAAGTCACGGAAATGACTGAAGAGTTCCAATTTTGGAGATCTTACAGAATCATGCAGTGAAAATACCTTTTCCAGAATAATTTCAGAAACATGATGTCGACAGGTAAGGTTCAAGAGGTCTTTTCCTAATTCCGTTTCCAGCTTGATGCATACGCCGCCCTTGCGACCCGTGTTACTCGCCGTGGTGTCGAAACGCATGGCCACGATTCTGTCTTTCAATCCCCAACTTCTGATCTCGGCCAAACACGCATCTGCCATGAAGGCAGCAGTCCCGGATTCGAGTTTGGGGATGGCCAATAGTTTGGTCACATCCTTACCAGATACCATTATTGGAAGACGATCAACGCACACTCGTCCAGTTTCTGTAAAATCTGGCATGATCTTGCCGTGCCAGTGGATAGTAAGGGGAACCTTCGGATCGAAAGATTCACGAATCTCAGCTGCTAGGGCTGCACGGTTATCCTTCCTTGCTCGATGGATAGCAGAAGGACTGATGATCAGCTCACCAGCTGGTGCTGCATATAGATTGGATGCAGCGAGAGCAGAGAAAATGTGAGAGGCATTCCTGCTGCTGGTTTTGGTACGATCTAGAGCTGCTGCAACATCACGGGTAACTACAGAGATTGTTCCCTTTCGCCGCTGACGTTGAAGGTTCTGGTTCTCTTTCTGAGGTATTTGATGACGCCTCTTCCTCAGATCATGTTGCCAACAGAGAAACCTCCGTCGCTACCGCCATGCCTGCACGTTATTGTCATGGGCGAGGGAATTATTGTTGTAGTAAGATTGCTCCGATCGGAAACCACGACATTATCTGATTGGCACAAACTCATTCGGGGATCAAACACATACTCTTACCAAGGGAGACAGCCACTCGCGTTAAATACCATGCTATTGATATAGCACCAGGTGTCTCCTCTAGAAAACCACAATAGCTTAATTAATTACTATAATTATGTTGAAGATCGAAAACACGAAGAACAGACATCGTAACGTCTAAAATTTTGGCCAAACCGAGACAGGTCACCGGGTTCCTAATTTCGGTCGCCTTGCGCCAGTCCTAAATGTTCAGCTATCGCGATATAATTTCGGATATGGCGTTTATACGCTAATTGGAATGATAATTCGAACTGGCCGTTAAAAGATCTTTGAGTTAAAAAAATCATGTGCATCATAAAAACACCCTAATATATATATATATATATATATATATATATATATATTATATGTATGTATGTATGTATGTATGTATGTATGTATGTATGTATGTATGTATGTATGTATGTATGTATGTTAGGGTGGTCCTTATTTTTGAAAGTCTGATTTCACAATGAGGCACCCTGTGCTTTTGTTTCTACTGATGAAGAAAAAATTCAGAAAAAATTTGAAGAGGATCTGACAATATTTAGAGGTTGCTACCAGACGCTAAAGTTTAAGCCTATGCCACGAATAATTAATTTAGACTAACCATTGCAATTTTCTTATTTGAACTGATGTTAGCAGGTGAGAAAATTGCAAAGTGACATACAGTTGTGTGTGTAATTCATTATTGAACACTATAAATGACTTCTAGCAATTAGTATACCCTAATAGTACTCATGTTTATTTATTTATTTATTTGATAAACAAACGTAGAAATAAATTATTTATTTTTTCAAACTCAATGGTCTTTTAGTGTTTTACTTTGACTAACAAGCAGTATACTTTTTAAGAAACCCAATATGAAACAAAATGGTTGCCAAATGCATTATGGAAAAGATGTCAATAAGTAAGCAAGCACAGTAAGTAGTTATTAATCAAATTATAGTTATATCATTGTGTTGGAGCATAGGCTGGACAAGGATATGTTGTGGCGTGCATGTCGCCATCACATACTAAAAATAATGTTGGAGGCAGTGGTCATGCTTTCTCTTGGTCCATCCCAAGGTCCAGACATAATGATTATCAGAGATTCCAGAGAAACTGGCGACTTATAGACCGATCAAAATAGAACACAGTGACATCCGATGAGTTTTTACAAGAAGCAATTTCCTGTCACAAACTTTTGGAGCTGACCATCACTTTCTTCGGCGGCGTTTATTCCAGGGGCATATCATTCAGAGCACCAGCTGGGCTGCATAGAACAAAGTGGATGGCCAAGAGTATTTATAGTCTTAAGATTTGGATGTTCAAGAGACAGTTCAAGTTGACAAGAAGAGAAGAAAAGGGGATAGCTGACATCTGCTTGTTCACAGTAATGCCATATGTCAAAGTCTGGTTTCAAACATCATATGCACCATTGGCTCCTCGAATAGACCTGGAACTCTTGAAGGACATTGACAGATTGATAAACAATGAAGACATTTCCGGGTCACTTCTGGTATCTGTCGGAGGAATTGGAGACTTTTGCGTTCTTTGATGATGGGGTCTCCATTGATTTATAAAGCGCCATATGGCTGCTCCTCTGGACAAAACTGGCATCGAACATCCACTAAAGAGAATACCAGGTAACCTATGATCAGCTGGAAGCAACTGGAAGATTTTATCACGGAAAACACTAGAAGATTCTTCAGCATTACATGCATTCCAGCAAGTTTCATCCAACAAGATGTTGATACTTGGCCAAACGATGAGAACTACAAGTTAGCAAAGGCCACTGCCACCTCAGTAAGAGATGTGAAATACATAGCAGAGCGTGGAGTGGCACTCATGGACGAGTATAACAAGCTTCAAACAAATAATGAGGATCATAAGCAGTTTCTGGAATATCGTCACAGATATCCAGACAGGAACAAAGACACTGATTCATTAATACATTAAGTAGTAACTGGAACTAAACATTTTAATGTTCACTTGTGTGTCTTGACCCAAATAGTAAATACTACCGTCCACCACTGCCCACCAGAATTTGTTTTGAATTTGTGCATAAGAATAGTAGGCCTATACAATATTCTATGTATTGTGTGCGTTTTTACAATATATTTGATATAATTATGTTATGTCCGGTAGCAACCTCTAAAACTCATAAAATCTCCACAAACTTTTCAGTATTATTATTTTTGTACCTGAAACTAAAAGTTTGGAGGGTGCCTCGTTTAAAATTCCCCCAACAAATTTTGTACATGGAGCTAAGGACCACCCTAATGTATGTATATATGCAGAGAAGCATTAGTACGAAGGAAGGCCTATGGACCGGGCAAATAGAACTACGTGAAAAAGTGTGTGTGTGTTTGTATAGTTCAGTTCCAACATTGGCAACATCACACACACACTCACGCACATATATGCACACACGCACATCGCTACATCAGAAGTAAGGGAAAGGATTTAATCGGCTTAACGCACGCTCACTCTTTCCAGCACTCACATACGCACCTACGCACACACACACACACCCACACAAACACACCCATCAGCACCTACATGTATGCAGACAATGGCACAGGTAAGAAAATCCACAAACTGCAGTCTATAACATTTATATTTTAATATACACAAGACGACAACGGCTGTAACCATCTTAGTCGATTGCAGGGGCGTAGCCAGACTTCAATTCAAGTGGAGGCAACTACTGCTTGTCAAAACTTTTATGCAGTGGCGGCGTTCTTGCTTCAGAAGTTAGGGGGAAATTTTTCAGTGTCCGAAGGGCGGTGGCAAAAACTTCAGAGAATTTCTGAATTTCGCTCTGAGAATTTCTAACATTTATGTTACGAAAAAAGTTGATGACCTTTTTTTAGTCATGATTAACACATTCGATTATTCGATTATTCGATTCGATTTAGTCATGATTAACACTTTCTTCTGGGGGGGGGGGGCTAAAGACACAAATCAAGAGGAGGCAACATCCACCTCTGCTGGGGTGTACTTGAGGATGCAGGGCTATAATCCATGGTCAATTTTAAAATCCACAAAACCAAGAGGAGGCAAATGCCTCCTCTTGCCTCCATGTAGCTACGCCTATGGTCAGGCCCGGCTCAAAACATTTGGCGGCCCTGGGCAAATCGGCGGCCCTAGGCAAACCGGGGGCCTTAAGCACCTTTTTTGTCATTCACCTCTTTTTACGAATAATAATTAAATAATTTTTGAAAAATGAAAAATTGGCGGCCCCTAAAAATCGGCGGCCCTGGGCGGCTGCCCAGTTGCCCATATGGACGAACCGGGCCTGCCTACGGTCGATTGTGTAGTTTATGGTTGACTCATTATATATAGTTAATATTTCTCTCGTATATATACGTGTTTGCTATAAATATACATAGATATAAGCGATATATATATTATGATATAAAAATTATATGAAAATGAATATGCTTATGATTAAACATAGCACAAACACTTAGGCCTATAGCCTAGTTGAAGATGACCTTCAAGGAAATCCCAAGCTACAATCGATAATATACAGTAGTTAGGCCTATATATATATACTTACACAACAATGCATGCATGTATATATGAAGACAGTTAGCATAGCGCATTTTAGGTAACCCAGAAGAGGCGCTACCTGAATACCTATAGGCAGACAAAGGTGAGACCAAACGTACAGGAAGTCCGGTTTACAGGGTCACCGCCTAATTTCTTATAGCAGATTTCAAGACGGCAATCCAACAATTACACATTTTATCTGTCCAAAGTGAACCCATAATATTAATTAAATTATGTATAAGGCATTTCTTAAATTGATGTACCACGTATACAGATTACAGGCGGCAGGGAATTCCATGTGGTTGGTTCAGCGTATACCAGAGAAAAATGATCGGGTGTTATGGTACGAGCAAATTCCTTACGCAATTTTCTTGAGGATTTTGTGTAATGGGTATGGATATCCGATACGCGGTTAAGGCAATCAGTGGAGAACGAAGGAAGCAGCCTGTTTGCTTTGAACTAACACGTGGAGGTGGTCTGCAGATTGTGCGTATAGCAGGTTTTTACAGTGTAGTCAGGCAATATAAGCTAGAGGTGTAATTAGAAGACCAGGTGACAGATACGGATCATGCAATAATATAGCTGAAATAATATGGAGTTTGGTAATTATAGGAGATACGTGATAATGTATCGATGCTTTTAAAGATTTTTTGACAATATAAATCACGCGTCCTTTCCATTGATCCAAATATATGCCTATAGAAATCTCGAAGCCGACACCTCCGAGAAATCTTTGTCGCTGATGCCAAAAACTGAATTATAATCATCAGGCACTACATAGCTTTCGATGACAGCGAAATAATATTAAATTAGTTTTGTCAGTGTTTAAAGACATTTTTGCTCAGAATCGTTAGAAGTTGTACTCAAAAAGGTAAATAATGAAGTAGAAACAGTTCTTAATGGTTCAGAGTTTAATCATAATGATTCAGAACTGTATCTAATTCATAATTTACCTTTTTAAGTACAACGTCTAACGACTTTTACCGGGAGCAAATATGTTAGTGTCATCAGCAAAAAGGAAAAAATGATTTAGGCTTGTAGTATAACACCTGTCTTTTATATGAATTAAGAAAGGCATAAGACGCCCAATATCGAGCCTAACTCCACATTAAACAGTCAGTCTTTAGTTGGGATTTGCATTCCCTTAAACAGCACTAACTGCCTTGTGTTAAATATGTAGTTAGAGAATACTTGATGCTAATTCCAGGTATGCCATACAATGTTCTAAATTATTTATTAGAATTGTGTGGTTCATTGTGTCCAATGCCTTCTATAGGTCCATTCATTCAATTCATTCATTCATTCGCTTGTTCGTTCGTTCACACATTCATGCATTCACTCATTCATCCGTCCGTCCATTCATCCATTCGTTCGTTCATTCATTTATCGTTCATTCATTCATTCACCCGTCTAACTTGAGAGATATACAGTGAGACAAACAGTCGGGCAGACAGACAGACAACCAGCCAGCCAATGCACATCAGTATCCTGTGCGCGCAGGCACTTGGTGATTGTGTCAATGGCCGGACAATCGATCAAATATTAATCGGATGGATACTAAGGATGGATTGCGCTGACCGACCATCGGCTGTCGGCAGCGGCTTAGCTCAATCGGCTGCGCGCGCATTCTGCCATCTACGCCCGCACCCTGGGACTATTGGCGCCTCACGTTATTGAGGCAATTGCCTTACCCTACGTAGTTGTCAATGTTTGTGGATAGAATCCGGAAGGGGTGGAGATGGGTGCCAGACAGGGGCAAGGACGCAAGTGTGAGACTGGGTCAGACTGGAGACGGGAAGATTAGCCCAGTTCCCGTAGAGGTGGAAAGAAGTGGAAACAAAGGTTGCAATCAGTCACAGAGGAAGAGTTTGGAAAACGGATTTATGAACAAGAAACTGAAATTAGGTAGATTGGATGAGACCGTCATGTGAGGAATACGAAGTCCTTCTTCGGTTGACCTCAAATATTCTCATCATTGACCAATTCACGGAGATGGACTTATCCATGCATCGATTCTTGTATCAGTTCATGCATCATGCATTCAGGCATCTATTCATCCATCCATCATTACATGAATATAAACACAAATACACATATATATATATCCATTCATCTATCCATCCATCCATCCATCAGTTCATCCACCCATCCGTCAATCCATCCATCGATCCATCCATCCATCCACCCATCCATTCTTCCACTCATCCGCAAAATCCACCCATCCGTTCATCCACCTATCCATCCATTCATCCATCCGTCCGTCCATCCATCCATCCATCCACCCGAACCGACCCATCCACCCACTAACCCATCCATCCATCCACCCATCCATCCATTCATCCACTCATCCATCCATCCATCCATCCATCCATCCATCCACCCGAACCCACCCACCCATCCATTCATCCACCCATCCGTCAATCCAGTCATCCATTCTCATCCATCCATTCATTCATACATGTACGTACATACAATACATGCATTTCTGTTGTTTGGTCTTCACAGATAACACTTGATCGCAGACAATGATCTAGCATAATCACTTATTATTTGCCAAACGCATGCATACATATTCAGCCGCCAATAGACGTTGCAGACGCTCATCCTCACCACACAACTAAACTACGTCAGTCGAACATCA
Organism: Allolobophora icterica; assembly: GCA_963556255.1. Classification (NCBI taxonomy): domain Eukaryota; kingdom Metazoa; phylum Annelida; class Clitellata; order Crassiclitellata; family Lumbricidae; genus Allolobophora; species Allolobophora icterica. Next base: position 20,354,491 of record OY744605.1, on the reverse strand, counting down.
ACAGAGACCAGGTAGAACACCAGGAGGGTCTGGAAACCAAGAATCAGATCATCCTCCAAATCCACACACTTTCATCCATAAGGATGCAGTCCTTATCACTGCGCCCTTATAATTCCAAAGCTATGAAAACACTGCGATTGAAGTCTCTCGGTGCTCTCCTCCATCTAGACCGGTGCGCAAAAATTAACCAGGCGTCATATTGGCGGCCATTGTGGACTCCGGACAAGTAGGCGGAGAATGGGCGCCACGCCTAACCGAGTTATCTGGGCCCAATATCGGATTATGACGGGGCGTTTTGTCGGAATCGGTCATGCATCGGATGAAACGGAGGCATTACTGTCAACTTAGCCTTTCATTTGTGTGCTTTCAATCTTCCCCATCGGACTAGCCACGGCCAGAGAAAGGAGCTCTCGATTCACTAGTGGACAGTGCAGCCACGAATATAATGTATGATCTCTGAGTCCTGTTCTCATCAAGCCTCTGCTTTTTCATCCAGTTTCATGTGGAGGGAACTTCACTAGCGACCTATGCGAAAACGCCTTCGTGCTTAAGAGCTTAATGCTTATAAGTAATTTCTTGCATGCTTTCATCTTTGGGAGCTGTGTGTGTCAGTTTCTTTCATATTTGGGCAGTCTGAACTTCCAAAGGACAGCGTCCAAGCTTCGCTGGAATTGGTTGCCCGTTGACCTAAGACGTGAGCTCATTGCATGCAGGATTGCCTTGACATCAACGCTTCTTTGTCTCCTTTCTGGGAACCAGGAAGTTTGGGCGCCACCTTTTGAGCGCCAAGATGTTTGGGCGCCAAAGCATACCCAATATCAATGTAAGGATACTATAGGCCCATGCGTGATAGTATTAAACATTTTATTGAACTGAAGTTTAAAATCTTTGAAACATAACGTTTGAAAGTTTAGGCCCAGAAATTTTGGTTTAAAGATGAAATAAATACAATTTTATTTCAAACTTTCAAACTATTATTTGCCGATCATTATTTATGGTCTACTTTTCCTGTTGACATTGTGATTAAAGAAAACACATCACAAGATAATTTTAACGACTTTTAATAACGTTTAAACAAACACCAGCAAATGCTCGATTACGTGCTAACTAGTCCATAGAAATATTGTATGCTGTTCACACTGGCGTAAACTTGTCCAAAATATTGGGGAGATTTGGTTACTTATTCTACACTTGTTGCATAGGATGTACAGTTTATCTCAATTATTGGGGGGGGGGAGCACGTGCCCCGGCTGACCCCTCAGAGTCTACGCCTATCGTTATATGGCTGTAGCCTGTTCATCACATACAGGTACCCCGGTACTCGATATTGGTAAATTTTCAGCTAAGCCATTTTTACCGTGGAAACCATTTCATCTATGTCTATAGTTTCTAAGTGTTGAAATGATACTAGGCTGTAAATGACAGTTTCTTCTAGTCGTCTGTGGTTTTGCTTCTATCAGACACATTCCATGCAGTCTTGTTGTCAAGACCTTAAACCTCAAGACCAAGACCAAGACCAAGACCTTGAACCTCAAGACCAAGACCAAGACCAAGACCTTGAACCTCGAGACCAAGACCAAGACCAAGACCTTGAACCTCAAGACCAAGACCAAGACCAAGACCTTGAACCTCAAAACCAAGACCAAGACCAAGACTTTGAAACTCAAGACCAAAACCGAGAACAATACCCAAAAATCACAACCATATCCAAATTTCACTTCCTTACTAAAAAAATTGTCAAGTCAGACAACTCGCTATTTTAATTTAAACACGAATCTTTTATTTTATTCAAACAAAACAATACCAAATGCAGACTGCAGAGAATTCCGAATTCGTATAATTTACAGAAGTCCTTCGGGCGAAATTTTATTCCATATGCCTGTTGCATTTTATAAAAATCAATTCGCTCAGAATTTTCTGACCAAGGCGTGACCTGTGGGGCCTCATAAAAATTCTGCCATGTGCAAAATACGCTCTACGGTGCTGAATTCACTGGCACACAGAGCAGCTTTTCAAGTACCGGATGTAAATGTACAAATTGTGAGTCTGTTTTGAAATAATTACATGGTAACTAACCGGAAGTCAAAATAAACGTCCAAAACAACAGTAAAGCCTCACTCACACCGTGTAAATACTAAAGCAATTGTATTAGTAATTATGGGATAAATTATTAAAATCCTTACGTTTTGTTAAATGACTCTTTACATTGTCAAAAGTTTTGGTCTTGGTCTTGCAAAACCAAGACCAAGACCTTGAACCTCGAGACCAAGACCAAGACCAAGACCTTGAACCTCAAGACCAAGACCAAGACCAAGACCTTGAACATCAAGACCAAGACCAAGACCAAGACTTTTAAAAACGAACTCGAGTGCACTCGAGACCAAGGCCTTGGTCTCGAGGACAACAAGACTGATTCCATGATTTCGTTATCATGTTTCAGAGCGACGTATTTCTAGAATTGGTTCATGTAGATGAAAACGGTAATGCAGGTATACACCTGGCAACTCGATTGGCTGGTATCAACACATTTTTGCATCTGACTGAAGCTGGATCGAACACTGAAGAGCAGGGTGAGGATGTTGATCGTCCGGTGCATATTGCAGCCTACTAATTAATATGGACGTAAAGAGATGTTACAGGTGTTGTACGACAAAGGTGCAAGTGTAAATGCCTCGAATGATTTCATGATGTTCTACAAATGACTGCTTCCAGTCCAATAGCATGTATCGAATCCACGCAGCTATTGATAAAGTGGGCTGCCATGTGGATCCACCACGGTGGTCCACAAAATCGGCTCTATGCTATTACCTGTATGGAATGATGTTAGACCTACATAAGCAGTCGATCTGCTACTATCATGTAAATCAGAACTCAAATGCATTGACAAAAATGCATTGACTGTATTGGAAGCAGCCATTCAACAGAAAAAACCATGTTGAAGCCTAATCATGTTATGGTTCGGCTGGTGCGTGCAACTGCACCTCCACCTCTCGCACTCACTTCCAATTGTGCCATTCCAGCCTCCGCTTTTATTCAAGTGCTTTCAGTCATCTTCCATTTTCACCTGCCATTGTAAATGTTGCTGTAACCTTTGCCTCTCTCCAGCAGGCGCGTTTCACTCCACAAAAACACCCAAACATTTCAGACTGTCATATACGTTCCTCTCCCGCTCCAGACCCTTGCCATCATACTCGCTTTCCACCTTTGACTGCACCGCGCTTTCTTCCCAGGCATGACTCCTCCGATTCGGATCCGGTACAGAAACCGTCCCAAAACTTTGCTCTCCTCGTCCATCCAAATCAAGCTTCGCCCGATTTGTACAATTTTCTAATCGTAATTCGTAGTCGTAAACTCCAAATTTCTAAAGCGCCACTAGAAAGCTATAGTGCACTGAGTTAATTAACTAGATTATACGCTTATATGGTTATACGCCTGCGTTAGGTTCCTGTAATACGCTATATAAATGGCCATATACATACATCTTGATGTAGGCCCTAAGTCTTCTTTCTTACAACTCTATAGCAGCTTATCCTATATGCACGCCACGATGACTCTGAGTGTACATACCCAGTATTCCGGTGCAAATCTGCCCATGGGGCAACGCGGCATCGCCATTTGTCTCTGTCCATGTCCAGTCTTAACGGCCTCGTCCCACGACATCTCCAAGCACCTTAAGTCGTCTCTAACGGTCTCCAACCAATTCTTCTGTTGTCTTCCCCTTCTCCTTTCCTTCATGGATCTGAATCATCACTTGGTTGGCGTTTCCATCCTTGTCCATACGAACTACATGTCACATTCACTCTGAATGTACTTGGAATCAAGGAATAGAGCGAGGTCGATGAAACAAATCCTCTACTCACACAAATCGAACCTTCTGCGTACAAGAGATAGGTCCATGCCAGCGACAGATGTCGAAAAGTCCATGAACCAGAAGGCGTCTCGATCAAGCGACCTCTAACCTCTAGCCATTCACGCACTGTCAGACTTCAGAAGTCACTTGGACGTCCTAGACGCGAAAGCAGGAGTACAGAAGCAGGCTGATGTAGGTGAGAGGATTTTAATTTAAGGTGGAAATTGCAACAGGTCGGGGCAGTCACCATGTAAATGTACACGCTTTTATATAGCGACCGTATGACTTCGACCCTGCTCACTGTATTACAAAACCGATGAAGAGATCTATCAACTGCTAGGCCACAGGCCATGACACACGTTCTCTCTGGTACCGTTCTGTTATGTTTCTGAATTCTTTCCTCCCCATAGATGAGATCATTCGCAATGCACTCAGTTGCCTTTAATGGTGAAGTCTGAGCACGCTGCAGCCATCTGGCGAATTGCCGGTGAATAGATGCTTTTAAGAGAAGCAGACGATTGGTATGGAAACAGATGATGATTATACGTATGTAGCTCAACCTTTAGCCTAATACGTAGTTTCTGTATGAAATCTTAAGAAGCTGAAGCACAGCTTTCTAACAGATCTAAAAGATCAAGTCTGCTTGATGTGTGTTCGATGTTCAAACTCTTTATCTTCCTATAAGAAACGCCTCAAAACCATCGACCTATATTAGTGGACGGAGCGTAGACCAGTATATTGCCTTTTAGATTCTGTCGCCTGCCTATTATGCTAATGAGCTCTTTGCCTGACGTCATGGCTGGCGAAAGCTTAGTATTTGCCACCGACAGTTAAGTGACACGACCCACTGCGCATGCGCACACGAGAGAACCATGACGTCACAGGCATCTTTGCATGCAACAGGCCAGGCCTCAATTTGAATCTCTTACGCTATGTCCACCTAATATAGGTCGATGCTCAAAACTCACTATTTCTCATTGGCTTTCATACATCTGAATATCTAACAGCTCTTCACCTGGCGACTGACTAACCGCGCCTCAGATTCGCATTTCTGTGTGACTTTGGGGCGTTCAAAATTTTATTATTATTATTATTAACAATTATTATTACAAAAATGGGGCATAACAAAATAAAACAATAATAATAATAGGGCCTAATAATAGTAATAATAATAATAATAGTAATAATAATAATAATAATAATTATTATTATTATTACAAAAATGTTTCATAATGTAATAATAATAATAATAATAATAATAATAATAATTATTACTATTATTATTATTAGGCCCTATTATTATTATTATTATTTTATTTTTTATGCCCCGAGGTATACAGGATCCCTCAGGGACTAAAATATTAACTAATGTAGAAAAAAGTGTCCGGAATGGCCCTTATCATCTGTTTGAAATTATTATTATTATCATTATTATTATTATTATTATTATTATTATTATTATTATTATTATTATTATTATTATTATTATTATTATCATCATCATCATCATCATCATCATCATCATCATCATCATCATCATCATCATCATCATCATCATCATTATTATTATCATTATTTCTATTATCGTGTATCTATTAAGCGCCACTATTTAATAATTAAGCATCAATTGATGACGCTAAACAATCGTGAGTGAAGAGCTTCCTCAAGGTCCATAAACACAGCAACCGTCTCACAGGAGGCTCAAACTCGTGCTTTCCGCGTTACAAAGCGAGTGCTCTGACGAATCGGCTACCATGTCTCACATCGGTTACTGTGTCCCACTTCGGTTACTGTATCCCACATGGAACTGCTTACATCTCACATACTACCTGTGCTCCTTCATGGAGCTGAGACCTGGACGCTCACGGGTGGTCCTAGAGAAGAAGCTGGATGCATTTCAACAGCGGTGCCAGAGGGCAATCCTGCGACTTTCATATAATACGCACATCGCAATTTTAGAAATTTTCAGGCACACGGAACAGGCGTCAGTTTTGGTGATGATCGGATGTAGAAGACCCCGAATGTATGAGCACTTCGCACGGTGTGATGGCTAGTAGGACCATCCAAGGGCACCCCGAGCCTTAGTTTCGGTCCACGAGGAACTGGAAGAGACCAGTCGGACGACCAAGGCACATATGGAGTTATGGACATGCATGGACGTGGAGAAGGATCTTACCCATTGAACGTTGGTTACACACGGCCTGGAGACGAGCTCATGCCCGAGACGATTGGCAAAGGGTCACGAGGACGGCAACGCTCCACAGAGGGGCCATTGAAAAAAGAATAGGCCTAATACTGAATAGTATGAATTTGAGATGTATAAGTTTCCACTGTTTAACGAAATCATATGGCTACAAGGGCCGTTGACGTCGACCATACCTTAACCATGATTTTTCCTAGCCAAAGAATGATGTAATTCTGTGCATGTGGAATAGTTTAACGACAGCGCGTGACCTTAAGTCCTTGCCGTCTTTCAAGATTTTGTTGATTTTCTCTTTGTATTCTGCTTTCTTTCTTCTATTGTTCTTTGTTTCCTTTGCGCTTACAGAGTTGTTAGACGAGTTCACGATTTGTTTCCGTTTCTCAGTTCTTTTACACCGTCGTAGACCTGCACCCTACAACCAGAAGTCACCATTCGGTTTTGAATTACACTGTATTCCCGAAAGAACTCTTCGGTCTTCCTTCGACAACAACCTCTGCCAACCGGTTTCCTCTAGCGAGGAGGTTACCTGCTCCCTCCGTTTGAAGAGGAAGACCACGACGGACACGGACGCCTTCCACGCACCAAGGCCGCACCCCACGGGTACGGAGGCCAACCCGACCGGCCGTCCGCCGCGACGACAACTTCCACCATTTCGCCTTCACCACCACCACCATTGATATCGCCTTCAACGCGCAGCATTACTACTGTGCAGCACATAGTTTGGCTTTAAACAAAGAAATTGTCCAGTAACAACAGGGGTTTAACTGTCACCGTAATAATGCGATGAATTGCACGAAACCTATAGACTAAGTACAACCACTAACTCACTATATGCAATAATTAGATAATTGATGGCATAGGCAATAATTTTTTTATAATTTAGTAATGCTGCTCGTAGGTTATCATTATAATAATACAATATTAGGCCTATAGGCCTACTCTGTCATCTTTCGCAGCACCGTTCTCTGCATGCCGGAACTTGACGATCGAAGTTTACCCAACCCAGACATTTTATCTTCCGGAAATTTCTAAGTAAAGGGGATCACTTGAAATAAAGATAATAATAAAATAATAATAATAATAATAATTGAATAGTAATAATAATAATAATTGAATAATAAATTAATAATAATAATAATAGGGCCTAAAAACAATATAAATAGTAACAATAATAAGAATGACATTAATAGACCCCTCTAATAATAATGAAAATAATAATGATAGCAAATGTTGTTGTGGTTTTTGTTGTCAATCGTTCGGGCTTCGAACCGTAGACTATAGCCAGATTTATGACGTATCCGAGAAAAGATTTTTTGATTTTTTGATTTATTTCTTTGATTTTTCTTGAGTTTTTGAGTTTTCACAACAACAACAACATCTGGTGTAATATTAATTCATGGACCAGTTCAACCTAAACAGTACTTCACACTCGCCAACAAATGCAACATTTATACCTAATGCACAAGTCAGCAACCGATGGCACACCAAAACGAAACCGTAATCAGGTCAATATATCCAGAAGATCAGTCCCTTAAGACACACAGTCAGCCTATGGTGGCTTAAGTTGGAAAAGATAGCATAGGTCTTAAGTTGAGACGAAATATAATCAGCGACTGAGCAGAATGTGCATATGTTATACGCAGCTAGGGAGAGAGTCCTAGCAGGGACCAGGAGCGTAACTTTGATCTAAAAAGTGGGGGTACCAATTTCTTAAATACACGAAGCAAGGCTGAGACTGCGATATCTGGGGAAGCACAATAATGAAATAGTAATTGACATTGTTCAAAAAGGTACGGAACCCAAGTCCAGAATATGGGGGGAGGGTACTCCTCGTACCCCCACAAATTACGCCTATGGCAGGCGCAATAAATTGCTAGATACTTAGGCCTAACTAATCACCTAAAGTTGGTGTGGGTTGGAAGGGTCGGGCCAGCATTTGCATGACAGACATGATGCAAATATTGTCTAAATTCGTAATGGGGTATCGGGCGCATTAGAGCAATCCTACCGAGAGGTTAGGAAAAAGTGCATGGGCGGGCCGATGCGTTGTTGACAGTTGATTCAATGAAGATGCTTATCGTCTTAAGACGCAAACTTTAGCTTAAATTCATTAACAGCTTTTTGCAAAACAAATCAAATGTTTCTGCATGTTCAATGCAGAAAATGTGAAAATCTTTCAAAAACTGTAGACATAGGAAAGAATAATTCAGTTCGGATGGTTAACGCGAACAGCAAATATTGAATGTGTGAACTCAGAGCTGGAAAGAACATATCCACCCACAGCTGATAATTAATCTGTAGCCAGTAAGCATTGGCCTGAGCTGAAGTCGAGACCAAGAAAAATCAACCAATCTAAACTAACGCACAACGCGTGTATGGGGCCTATTTCGGGTGTCTATGAGAGCGCCAACGATAATCTGATGGCTTCCTATCTTTTTCGTGGACAGCATAATCATACTACCAAATTTTAAGTCAATCATTTAGGCTAATTGGTTTTTGATGTTAGTTTCGACAGAGGTCTGTTGGGCACAGGGGCGTCTATCCCCCCTAAGTCGTTGGAGCAACGTCCCTTTCCCCCTCTTCTCCCCCTCCCCGTTCCTCCCCCTAAAATGGTGGCACACACACTGACAGATCTTTCCCATATTTCTTGGATGGAGCATTTGCTCCAAGGTTTCTATGGTGTAGACGCCCCTGGTTGGGCAGGTTCATACGTCCCCACAGTTGACCTGAAACAAAGAGATCATCTCCTTTGCACGCACCTCGTGTCTTTTCAGCTGACGAATCATTGGCGATTTGCTTGGATGACTCTGCTGTTTTTAACAGAGAAGCAACAACACTAGAAAACTATAGCCTCCTCTTGTCTGATTTTGTTAAAACTGTGATGGGTGGATGTCTAGAAAAGGCACAGAATGAATGAATGAATGAACGAAAGAAACAATTGAGCAGAAAAATGATAACGAATGCAGTTTTTGCCATTGCATAGCGTTTCACCATGGACCAATTGCAAATCGCGTACAGAAACAACCACTCCTTAGTTGGGCGTATTTTCGAATTGACCACGCCGCTTATAGGCGTTACCTTGATTGACCACGCCTCTGACTGTTTGCTATGTTGTCAATCATGCTACCTATCGAAGCGCGAATGCTTAGGCCTGCCGTTTATTAGACTCTTATTTGTTCTGATCGATTAGGCATAATGACGTCGACCAATTACATGACATGGATGGATAGAAAGAGCAAATACAGGCGTTCAGAGGTCAGATCTTGAACAGATTGCGTAAATCATCCGAAGACATCGTGCTTTATTGGAGCATGGTAAGACGTTTCCAAACACAGTCGAAAGCTCAATAGAACGGATTTTGTGACCTTTGTTCAATATTGTGGAACAGACGCTAAGCTCTAATAAGAGTTCACTGTGGTCCATTTATATTGGCCTATAATGCTGATAACACGACTAAAAAATTCTTGATAGAATTTAGTTAAATGTGCGCATTTCTGCCAAAGAGACATTAACAGCATCCGCTACCTAGCTAAGTTTGTCGACGTAGAGTAACACGACTTCTTGGATATAGCCTAAGTTGATAATGAAACTTATCGCCAGTCTGAGCAACTTAGCCCTCCAGTGGCAACGGTGTTAGACTGTTCAGCGGCTACAGGAGGATATTCGGAAGAACAATGCAGGCGACTTCGGCTCTGCTGATGCAGGCTTTGTTGGAGGACGAGAAACACCAGTTCTCCCGATTCCTTCGAATGCCGCAATGCTGTCCGTCAGACTGTCTTCCGCCGTTCCGCTATCAAGCAATCCACGTCGCAAGAACACAGGACTTTTCCAGCTTTTCCAGTTCGTTCCAGCGCCGCGTTGCCGTCCCTAGCATCCCCTACATGACACCGATCACAGGGAAGAGGTGGTGGGACGATCAGAGGAGCAGGGCCACCAGACAGACCACAACGAATGAATCGATGGCCAGAAAAGACCAGACCCGTGATCAGACGCCTCCTCCTCCTCTGTCTACCAGCGCAAAACCTGAAAAATCGAAACTGAAGTTCAGTATCAGCGCCATCCTTTCGTCATCAGATGACGAGAGAAAACAAGACGACGACGCAGGTACATCACCATCAACGGCTTTTCTCTGCTTACTACATTCCTATTTAATCATTTGTGACGTATACCAAAATGTCCATCAGAGTTACTATTTATCATTGGTTTTCCCAAGGTGCATGTAATTCCTCTGGACCTTAGGAGTTCTGAAGACTAAGAATTACATCTTAAGAGGGAGCAATAGATATTAGTTAAGGTACTGCATTTGAGCATTTCCGAGACAGATATAATCTCTTAAGATTAAAAAAGTCCAGTGAAAATGAGATATGATATGGAACTACTATGACCCCTCAAGTTCATGCATGACAACGTTCCAGGGAACAACAACAACAACAACAACAATAATAATAATAATAACATCAACAACAACAACAACAACATTAATAATAATAATAATAATAATAATAATAATAATAATAATAATAATAATAATAATAATAATAATAATAGTGGTAGTAGTAATAGCAGTGGTAGTAGTGGAAGTAGCGATGGTAGTAGTGGTAGTAGTAGTAATAATAATACTAATAATTGTAATAGTAGGCCCTAATATGAACGAGGGAATACATTTACCTCGGGGAAAAATAATAATGTCTAAACCTCTTCGATTTCTCTGATGAACTTGACGAGGGTTAGCCAATCCAGACAGTTTATTTCCCCGACCTTTTAAAGTCCCCTTTAATTTTTCTATTCTGCAATAATATATTACTTATTATTATTACAACTATTATAGTAATTGTTACTTTTATTTTGTCAAATTATTCTTATAAGAAATTCTTATAAGCCCTATTAGTCACCTCTCAATCGGACGTTGCTAAATGAGAATGTTGCACATTTAAAATGAGATATATAATTCTTGCCGATATGTATACACATATATATATTTATTCATTCATTCGTATCGGACATTTATATAGCGCCTCTTCAAGGAGAACTATTAAGAGGTGCTCCCGACTCCAGCACTGCTGAATAGAATGGTCTTAACTCTTAAGGCGAGAAAAGAACATGGAAGCAAAGGTTCTGGGTAAACAGCGGAGCGATTGGGGAAGGCTATTCCAGGTTAGAGGGCTCACCATCGAGAAAGCGCGATGCTGCCTGGTAGAGCTACAGGCAAAAGGAACAGAGAGCAAGCCCTGATCAGACGAGCGAAGGGATCGAGAGCCCGCGTGCTGAGAACGGGGCTGCAGAGCTCGCGGAGATAGAACGGAGAAATGTCCAGCAATCAGCGCCAGACTATAGGGCAGCCATACAATACGTGATACGCTGCTGAAGAGGGAGCCAGTGCAGAGTATGAGTATAATTATAGTCTAATATATATAATTATATATAGTATATATCATAACATATACATTATGAGTATATATGGACTACATTGAAAGATAAACAAGTTTAAATAAATTATGTATCATGTACAATTGTACATATAATACATGATTTACACGCTGTTTCAGATTTTCTATTTGAAGATTGCCTCTCATAACGGCGCTGTGTTTTTTAACTAAGGGACAAGGGGGAAGCTATTCTACGGAGTCACAGATTTCTTCTGATCAAGATTTGCAAGGCCGTGTTCACATACTTGCTTTTCATATTCTTACAATTTTCAGGTCGGTTTGGCAACCACTTTAATTAAGTAGAATTTAGGCGTAACGTATATACATATTGCAGTATTGTTTTCCGATAGCTCATCGAAGGTGCGAATTGAGTTTAGAATCTTATAATATTCAATCGAGGAAAGATAAAACGTCTTTTCGATAGTTTTCCGCAGTACATATTCTGAACTCACAACAGTTCTGAGTTCAGTCACAACAGTTACTTCTATGGACAACATAAAAACTTCTGTATGTATATAAAGCTGCATAATTTCATCGACAGCAATACAACAGCTTACAATACAACAACGCAATACAATAGTCTACAATACAACAACGCAATACAATAGTCTACAATACAACAACGTAATACAATAGTCTACAATACAACAACGTAAGACAATAGTCTACAATACAACAACGCAATACAACGCAATACAATAGTCTACAATACAACAACGCAATACAATAGTCTACAATACAACAACGCAATACAATAGTCTACAATACAACAGCGCAATATAAATAGCCTGCAATACAACAACGTAAGACAATAGTCTACAATACAACAACGCAAAACAACTGCCTTTGATACGGCCATGCTTCCAAAGTTCAGAAGTGCACGTACGGACCATACGACAGAACATTGATGGCGATGTGCAGTTGTGAGTGAAGGACTTGCTCAAGGTCTGTATATACACAAAGTTAACGCCTCCATGGAGGCTCAAACTTGTACTCTCAGTATTAGAGGCCAAGCACTATGACCAATCGGCTACCATGCTCCCCTAATACAATAGCAATAATCAGCTCAAACACATATACAGTGTTTTATTGTTATGTCGCTGGCCACACTAAACACGTTGTCCCTAAAACACAGTTTTATCTACCCAATATAGTTTCAAATCAGCTACACAGCTGATCAAGACACGAACTTGTCGCCGGCATCAGGTCATCAACGTTTAACGCGCTGTGGGTCACATGTATACAAACACGCTCAGCACCACGTACCCTCAATGTAAAATCACGTGATATACTCATGTATAATCATAATAGCTTGTGCTTGTTCAAAACCGGCAGACTCATCACTTCTGCGCTCAGTATAAGATCACGCTCCGACTTTGCGACTTCTACTGATCCGGAAACGTCTGAGGACGTTTTTAATTCGTCTTAATACTTCTTCTCGCAATGAACATTACTGAAATGCTAAGTTGCCTATAAATTTGAGAGCCTGCATGGAGACCAAGTGCTTATAGTTGAGGGTCCGTGGAACCTGGCTTTTCTTTGGAAGTATACCATTGCAGGTCATTTATATAGCTTTATCACATGTACATGTATTAAGAATGACTAATAGGTGTCTGTACTTTCAGTACCTCACTAATTTAGGTGAGAAAAAGGCTCTATTCATGAGTTTGTATATGTATATATACTTCGCCTTTGCAGAAAATGGCTGGGTTTAGTGAGGACCCTGTGCACTCAACTTTACACATAAGTAGGCCCTATTTCTATCACATAAGAAAACATACTGAATAGGCTAACTTAATCATATTTAACCATGCAGGAATGCCTATAATAATATATCTCGTTTATACCCCTAAGCCGTAATTTTTCTGGTTACCGGCTGGCTTGAGCAAATTTACGGCTGGTTTTTCGGCTAGCCGTAAAAGCGCGTAAACTACCTTTTTCGGCTACAAATGCATCCGGCAAAAAAAATTACGACTTGAAACACATAGTTCGTACAAAAAGTGTATCGACTATAGAGAGTTCTGAGTTCCAGTAAGGCAATTGATTAGACAATAGAGCACCTGTAAGACAATACCATGAACAAATGACCATCCAGTGGCACACATAAAGTCATAGGCCTAACAAACAGAACACTAAATAGGCTACAAACTAGCAACCCAGCGTGCAAATTTTATAAACACATGTCTGTGCATGTTGTAGCCGAACATTTTCCGGCGGCTAGCCGTGAAATAACTCTCGGCGGTTTTTCGGCTAAGCCGTAAAATTTCCGGCGGTTTATCGGCTTGCAGAAATTTTTTCGGCTCGGCGGCTAACGGCGGCGGCTTAAGGGTATAATCTCGTTATCGAGAGATATAGGCTTACACCTGCTTTTCACCCCTACAACGGCACTTAGAATAAAGTGGCTCTCAAACCTCTTAGTAATGCTGGCGCCTGAGTTCAAATTAGTTAACACACATAAGGACTGAAACTATACAGACCTAATCATGGATGTAGGCTGAAGACCTTAACTTCTAAATAAATGCAGACTTACATTTTCTTAAACACCGTAACCCAATACTAGACAATGTCCCACATCTTTCTCGTCCCTATAGACAGTGAACTCTCCCACTCCTATAAAATAATCGTTCTCTTTGAATATACATACCCGTACTCAAAGGATGCATACATACTCTCACTCGTCGACTTTGTTCACAACGCTTCACCCACTCAACCGATCGTGGTTTCTTAAACCGATTTGATCCATATATGTTGATTTTAATCACGTAGGCCTACTGATTCATTCGCCTCAGCGCTCATTTAAAAGAAATGACTATCACTTATCTACATCATTGATATATTATCGTATATCTGCAGTTTACCATCTATGATGATATCTTCGAGCGTGGATTGCACTCCCCCCCCCCCCCCCCAACGCACAAACGCACAGCGAAACTTACTGAACCCTATCCAGAGTTCACTTTGACATAATGCTCAGACTTTCTGGACGGAGCTTCTTCGAAGATGGCGAAACAATGACGGACGGTGTCCAAGGTACATAATGATCCCACCCGAGGCACACGTGAACGACAGGCAACAGCATCAGCGCTAGTTGAGTTCATTGCAACTTGTCGACGACGATAGTTGAGATAAGAAGATATTTAGAAAAGAGCAGAACTTCTTATTTCGAATGATGCAGCTATAGATGACCCGACAATTCGACGCACGACAATTGAGCTCAGGGACAATTGAGCGCAGGCAGGGGCGTCTACACCATAGAAACCTTGGAGCAAATGCTCCATCCAAGAAATGGGGGGATGATCTGTCAGTGTGTGTGCCACCATTTACAGGGGAGGAAAGGGAAGGGGGAAAGAAGAGGGGAAGAGGGACGTTGCTCCAATGACTTAGGGGGGATAGACGCCCCTGAGCGCAGGGACAATTCGGCATAGGAACAATTCAACGCAGGGACAATTCAGCGCAGGGACAATTCAGCGCAGGGACAATTCGGCACAGGAACAATTCAACGCAGGGACAATTCAGCGCAGGGACAATTCGGCACAGGAACAATTCAACGCAGTGACAATTCAGCGCAGGGACAATTCAGCGCAGGGACAAGTCAGCGTAGGGACAATTCAGCGTAGGGACAATTCACCGCAGGGACAATTCAACGCAGGGACAATTCAGCGCAGGGACAAGTCAGCGTAGGGACAATTCAGCGTAGGGACAATTCAGCGCAGATACAATTCAGCGCAGGGACAATTCAGCGCAGGGACAATTCAGCGCAGATACAATTCAGCGCAGGGACAATTCAGCGCAGATACAATTCAGCGCAGGGACAATTCAGCGCAGATACAATTCAGCGCAGGGACAATTCAGCGCAGATACAATTCAGCGCAGGGACAATTCAGCGCAGGGACAATTCAGCGCAGGGACAATTCAGCGTAGGGACAATTCAGCGCAGGGACAATTCAGCGCAGGGACAATTCAGCGCAGATACAATTCAGCGCAGGGACAATTCAGCGCAGATACAATTCAGCGCAGGGACAATTCAGCGCAGATACAATTCAGCGCAGGGACAATTCAGCGCAGATACAATTCAGCGCAGGGACAATTCAGCGCAGATACAATTCAGCGTAGGGACAATTCAGCGCAGATACAATTCAGCGTAGGGACAATTCAGCGCAGATACAATTCAGCGCAGGGACAATTCAGCGAAGGGACAATTCAGCGCAGGGACAATTCAGCGCAGGGACAATTCAGCGCAGGGACAATTCAGCGCAGGGACAATTCAGCGCAGGGACAGTTCGACGCAAGGACAAATAATGCGTCTTAAATTCTTAATCGATTGATTTGAAATTACATAGCGTAGAGCACAATTATAAAGAATCTTTGAAGTTGCTTTAAATACATTAGATATAATATGAGGACAGCAGTTTGCCATAGCATCATTCACTTCATATGTTTTCAGTAAAATATATTTTACCTCATTTGAAACAATATGCAGCTACGCTTTTCCTTAATAGACCCGTTATGAACCCAAAAAGTTAATGTTGTAAGCTACATGCGCTTAATTAAGTTTGAGATAATATCATAATACTCGTAATAATTAGTGACCACAGACCGCAATCGTTCATCCAGATCCCGGCATTTCATATTTTGTATTGGAGATGCTTCGCCAGCGATGAATTTTTTTATCCTTCAAATTTTGCAATGAAGATTGAGTAATAACTCTAGTTGGCTCATCCGTCTCCATTTCCAACAGTAGAATGATATAAAAGTATAAGATAGCTGCAGTACTTATCTTCCAACGTCTTAGTGTCACTACAGTGAAACAACTTAACTGAATTATTCACTACAGGAAAGGTTATAGATAGGTCGGAAATACTGCCAACAATGATTTAAACCTGTTGAATTATCTGTAGTTGCATACATGCAGTGCTGTAGTCAATATTAAAAAAAACAATTCTTGTAGTTTGCAAAATAATGGCACCGCCATCATTAGGCTGTGTAGATCCTTTTAGACTTACATTCTGTCTCTGCGCCGAATTGGTTTGCGCCGAATTGTCATGGAACCAGTCGAGATAGCAAAATACAATGATCTGCAGCAGTATCAATGGGCATTCATATCACGAGATACACGAAGAGATGGTTTGCCAGAATTCATTGATTCAAATAAGAGATTGCAAAGTGCGCAAGTAAGACCAGTTGAATGATGTTTACAACATGAGGACTTACTGACAATAGGACTGAACTTCGCAGATGTTATATGCCTCCGAAGAACTACTAGAATTGGGCCTAATAAGATTGAAAACAGGCCTATATATATTTAGTCGAACAGTTCTCGTTTAGTTCAGGTTTTCTTACCAGATGTATCTAAACGCCGTATACGCTGTATTCAGTGCTCGTGAATAAGCTGGTGCCCTGCGTTTAGCTGTAGAGTAGCGCTTTATAAATTTGGAGTTTACGATTAAGATTACGTGACGCTCTAAATGATTCGTAAAGATGCATTTGACAGTGAGCTGAAAATGAATGTTTAGGTGATTGATGAGAAATGGTGTACGTGTGTTGAGGAAGAACCTTCCAAGTGGAAGGCAAAAGATCGCAAATGCATGATGGGCTGGAGATGATGTAGGCCCTATGGATGCGAGGCATCTGGAGATTCCCAATGGAACCAGAGCGACCCCCGGCTGACTTTAAACTTGAACAGATAGCTTCATGATGTGAATCGTCTAGCACGAGGATCTTCAATTTGATTCTTTCCTCAACAGGATTCCAATGCAGTGTTCCTCACATACATGTATCGTCTAATTATAGAGGCGGTTGTTGTTAGCAGCTGGCAATTATTTGCCCCAACAAAACAGAACTCATCCGAATCCAAGTTAACCGAAAGCGCTAGGTGTATTGGGTAGCTAATAAAGATAGAGGGGATGTGCAAATGTACATCAACACGTCTAGAACTTCACTTTCACAGCGTCTATTATGGATACGACGCGTATACATTCACAAATGTAAATGCACACGTATAGCCTCAACTCGTTGCCAGTTTGAATGGGTCCCAGACCAGTTATGTTACCGTGTATGGACCGTGCTAGAGCAACAGTATGGCCTCGACCCTGTTCAGTTTTAATGAGATGATCGGCTGAGATATCTCGCCACCGTTGTCCCACCATTTAGGTTCCCCGTGTACGGATCGTGCCTCCGTGCTTCATGCAGGACATTGTTAAATTACATATAGATGTCATCAAAAACAAGATGAACGAAAGAGAACGCCTATTAAGCAAACATCTGTCCCAACGAAAGGACTAGAAACACGCTGTTCAACCTGGGCGTATACTCATAATGATGATGCTGTGAAAAAAAGTAAAAAATCTGACTCGCTTAAATCAATGTGTGCCTCTATTCAGCCGAGATTTGTGATATTGAAGTGCTTTTTACTTTTTGAATAAATCCGCCTCATATCGAGTCTTTGTCCGTTAACTGTTCTACACAATAGTATTTAACGTCACAGCTATGATCCTTTGTTTGGTATCAAGTGTACGTCAAACAACTCAGGTCTAAGGTCTACTCCTGCAGCCAAGTGTCGGCCAAATATACCAGATAATGGGCGGATTAGGCCCGGATATGTTGCACGACAGGTCCATAGGAATACTGTATGCATAACCATAGTATCGACACTCCTGCGAGAAAGTCTTCAACACCGCCAGAGCGGCTTTAATCAACAGTGTCTGTTTACGTTTGTCGGTGAAACCCTGTGTAGAATTCAAGAGTCGTCTTCAAGCGCCGGGCCACAATAATATTTTCCGACAAGCAATTATCATGTTTGTTCCGAAATAGTCCATGGCGATGAACCTTCAGAGCCCTCATAGAAATTCAGGTGAAGTACTTCTGCACCGTCGGAAAGTTGCTCAGCGTACTGCGCTATTTCCGATCAC
This sequence comes from Allolobophora icterica, assembly GCA_963556255.1. Taxonomy (NCBI): domain Eukaryota; kingdom Metazoa; phylum Annelida; class Clitellata; order Crassiclitellata; family Lumbricidae; genus Allolobophora; species Allolobophora icterica. The sequence goes on along the minus strand of OY744605.1, from coordinate 20,336,104 downwards.
GTACCTTACGCGACGCTGGCAAACAGTTCTCCTTTGTAGATTAGCGACATTATAAGTTGTGTTCAAACGGGGCAGATTAAGTCAATTTAATTAAACGGATCATCGTGTTTGCCAGGACAACATTTTCAATGATAATTCCGATAACATAAACGTCACGATCCCAATGTGCGGCCCGGCGCTGTCGACAACAGAGGATCTGACACTCATTAAATCGACGCAGATGTTCTGAACTGCAAACACAGAGAAGTCTATGATGAGAGCCGACCATCATCAGCCTGTGTTGACTCACCGCGTAATTTATATTCCATGTCAGGCTTCTTGCGACTGTCAAAAATCCGAAACTTCTCAGCGACAGCATGACCACACTATAAACATTTTAAAATTATGCGCACATGGACAAATGTACTTATTATTATTATTATTATTATTATTATTATTATTATTATTATTATTATTATTATTATTATTATTATTATTATTATTATTATGATTATTATTATTATTATTATCATTATTATTATTATTATTATTATTATTATTATTATTATTATTATTATTATTATTATTATTATTATTTCTATTATTATTTTAATGCCCCGAGGACAAGAGATCCATCAATGACTCAAATGTTATTGTTGTTGTTGTTATTATTATTATTATCATTATTATTATTATCATTATCATCATCATTATAATTATCATCATCGTCATCTTCATCGTCATCATTGTGTAATTATCATTATCCTTAAGCTCCCGATGAGAAGGTAGCTGCCAATAAAGATTCGGCTGCAACATTGGTGATGACGATGGTGCTGACGGAAGTGGTGGAGACGGTGATGATGGTAGTTGTTTGCCTTAGCTGATTTCAGTTATGTTTTAATCACATTGGTGTTACGGATACATTTGTCGACAGATGGCGAGAGTGGACTGTTTCCGGCGGAAGACGTCGTCTTGCTGTCGAATGCCGTCGTCACTTGTGACAATCGCTGCCCCTCCTCTTCGTCTCCGTCGTCATCTCCGCTGGGCATCAGTTGCCCTCCTCCTATGAGGAGATTGACTCCATCGTTCTCTCTAGGACCCAGACCCTCTTCCTCGCCCTACTCGTCGTCCTCCTTCGTTGAGGCGATGTTCGGCCGCAGTCCAGTGTCATCTATCGCCTGCAGCGACCTCTACAGCCAGTCGCGGTCGCTACTCGGTCGACCGACCTACGACATCAGATACCCTATCATACCAGGTACGTACTTTAGGCCAGCCAACCCTTCTCTGTTCAGTGCTCATGCCAACACAGATAGATATAGAATTCGCTACCCAGTTCAGTTCGTACTGTTAATTCTTTGACGTCGGTCAAGTCTAAACTTGAGACTTGTCTCTTTCAACCTGCATATATATATATCCGCCATAGCCTGGCTTCTGCTTTCTCTGATCTGTCGGACTTCGGATTGTGATTTTTGACTGTGATTTCAATTGAAGAGCCGTTGATTGATGTCTAATGGCGCTATAGAAGTCATCAGATTAGATTGAATGAGTACATGATAACAAGAAGGCGGATGATGATGCTGATGACAATAATGATGTTGATGAAATCGTTTACTAAATTTTTAAGATACATACATGTATGCATGTATGTTAAAATTTATGCACCGCCTTTTGAGAACCTGACAAGGGGGCTATAAGAATCTTGATGATGATGATGATGTTGTTGTTGCTGCTGCTGCTGCTGCTGTTGATGATGACAGTGATGGTAACGTTGGTAATTTCGATGATGAATTATCATCGTCACCATCACCACGATGATGACGATGATAATTGTGATGGTATTAATGATGATACTGTTATTGATTATTACAAACGACGATGATGAAAATGATGATGTAACGCTGTTTTTGTTGATGATGATGAATTTAACAACAATTACGATTGTTGTATTCCAGCTGTAGGCAACGTCATATACGATGCGATGGCAAGTGAGTTTCGTGAGCTTCAGCAGCATCAGCAGCAGCAACAACAACAGGGGGCATCGGCGGCATTCGTGAGTCGCCTGCGTGGAAAGCCCCGCCAGGGAATGCTTAGAAGAGCCGTCTTCACGGACGTCCAGCGCAAAGGACTCGAACGAATGTTCCTACGACAGAAGTACATCAGCAAACCAGATCGAAAACGACTGGCAGATAAACTCGGACTCAAGGACTCACAGGTTCATCGATCGTCTCTTCCATAACATAAATGCTGGGATGCAGAACCCAAATGAATCAGTGATATAACGCTTTAATCCTCTCCAAAAACTGTCAGACCAAGTTTTATCTATCTAGTTAAAGGGTATTACCTAAGGACAAGCTGGATAGCAGACAGCCTGCCAGATAGCCTCGTAGCTATACATTGTGAATGGCAAACAAGTCCTGAGCGGCTGAGCCCCTTCAAATTTAGGATGCTAGGTGAGACATGTTTGAGCCATGCAAGTCTATTTTTATTATGATTTGACTCGAAGAGACCATCGAACCGTAATCGTAATCTCCAAACTTCAAAAGCGCCACTCGAAAGCCAAGCGCAGGGTTCCAACGTTGCGTCAAGTCAGAAGGGTTTTCCAAAGAGTAGTCCAAAGGAGGTCTGAGTCATGGACATTATAATAACGGCTCTATAGAAACCATTAGTTAGTCAATTTCGTTGCTACAATGCAACCATAATGAGGAAGGTTATCTGTTAAGTTACCATATCCACTGCTCCTTTAGTCCGGGTCCCCAAAACCCTCTGCGCAAGAACGCACACGCAACACCACATATACAGTATGAGCTCTAAGTTTATGCTCTATTTCTAATATACAGCAAGTCTGCTGCAGTCATGGTGTCAACTGGCGAAAACCCAGGAACACAGCTTGTCTCTTGCACGGGGTCGTCATATTTAAAAAGGATAGGCGATAATATCCAACGGTACAACAACAGTCTGAAGAAAAGCTTTATATGGCTTCCTGATAGTCGTGTTTATTGGGCTCACAAGGCGCCCAAATGTAGTAGAGTCCAGCTCTAGGCTCAGTGTGCAGGGGCGTAACTTTGGTCTAAAAGGTGTGGGTACCAATTTCTTCTCCACTTTCGCTTTTTCACTGAGACCATTTTGGACATAGTATTACCTTGCCAGTATTCTCATTAATTTTTGTGTGAATAAAAAACAAGCCATCTTTTTAATTGCAGTAATAATGTTCCCCAGTCAAAAATTGTGGGTGCGGGCATCCCTAGTTTCCCCCTCACAAATGACACCTTTGCCAGTGTGGGTTCAACGAACATAGCTGTCAGGATGTACAGAACAATTACTGTGCAAGTCGCTTGTTCAACTAGTTCATTCATCTCTTGTTATTGTAGGTCAAGATATGGTTCCAGAATCGTCGAATGAAATGGCGCAACACAAAAGAGCGTGAACTTCTCTCCGTCGGCGGCAGTAGAGACACTACCCTGCCGGGCAAGGACAACCCGAACCCAGATCTCAGCGACCCAGCAGCCACTGCCTCCCACAACATCCAGCACCACTCCCCCGCAAATGCACCTCCATCCGCCTCTACGCCTGACACGTGATAGCGTCATAGACTACGCTTATAACTGCGAGTAAAAGTTTAGAATTAATTGTCTAGCCTTTGCTTCTTCATACCGTCAACGGTGCATAACTGTGTCCGAGTTTGTTGCATCACTAC
>OY744605.1:20257431-20327431 GCA_963556255.1 Allolobophora icterica | reverse complement strand
GCAATATTTACGTTTCTCACCTTAACCGTTGCCTATCGCCTATGAAATACATTTGCCTCAGGTAGATAATCAGATTGCATAAGTTTACAAAGTGCACGGTAAAGAAATGTAAACTACCGTAATTCTTGCTAGTGCCGTTACAAAGAGCTTATTCACCGACGTTCAATAATTTCCAGCCCGTAGAAATCCTCAAATCTAAGCTCATGCAAGTTTCAGTGGCATGCCAACAAGTCCAAAAGGTCCGTCGTAGTCGCTAAGAAGTGTGGAACTAGGAATGCTGAGTATATAGCCTACTGGGTAAAGTTTACTCTCTAAACTTCCCAAGACACAATGAAAATGACGAAGATGAATGGCGTCATTGGAAGTTGAAACCTGCCGAAGGGCAGAGAACTTAAAGAAAGATACTGGGTAAATAAGGGCAGATTCAGAATTTAAGTTAGAGGCGATGTATGTATGTATGTATCTACTTATGTATGTATGAATGTATGCATGCATGCATGCATGCATATATCAAGAAGCTTCTTATGACGCCTATTACAAAGCGCATATGTTATGAAGGTCTCTACCCTCAAAGCGTTGTTAAAATGATGTGAGCTCTATCATATATACGCACATGTCTCTAAACGACTTAATTCCAACTGCATAACGCGTGTAGTCTAATAAATTTCTGGAATTATATAGCGCAGGCACGCGTGCCTTGCGTAACGCGATAGTCGCCTTTCGCGACTGTGTCAACACATGGAAACAATAAATACGGCGAGATGTCGTGAGCAGAGTTCGGTCCAAGACGCTGGCGCTACAACAGCAGAGGCTGCAACTGCGACTGCTTGTGTCCGTGTAGACGAGTCAATCATCGGTCGGGAGGACTGGATGCCGCGCAGTTGGCGGCATTCCCAAAACGACCGATCGGTTAATAGGAAGATCAAGTGCATGCATGGAGTACGAAACGCAGCCATATCGGCGATCGGTATAGAGTGCGCAGACCATTTAAAACCGTTTGTGAAGAGACTTAATAATGAGCCTCAACAGAAGACCAATTTGGCTGTCGAGACATTCGTTCATTCGATATGGAGACTTATGCGAGCTGTACAAATATTGCAGTAATTTGTACTCATTAAGAGTATTGTTTCGTATCAGCAGATACTAATGTCTGTAGAACGCTCTCACGCAAGAACTTTCAGGTGCTTCTATGTATTGATTTTGGTTCATGTATGACCGATGTCGCACAATAACCTGGGATCTAGTTATAAATACTCCATCAAACTATCTGTAGCTTAAAGTTAGACTATCAATGTGGCTGCTTAGCATACCCCTTTAATGGACTGCGGTATCTACAAGCAGTCTAACCACATCAACGCATAACAGCATCAGGCTAAGAACTTGCACTCCTGGACGTCATTGGGGGGGGGGAGGAGGCATTTGCCCCATAATTTTTGAAAAAAGGAAAAATGATGGAACAAGAAAAGGAGTAATAAAAATAAATAAATTCATCAAAACCTAATTAGGCCTATTATATTGTGACAATATGCACACTGCGGCACACATCATGCAGCATTGGCTTACAGTTTTGCACATGTAGACTAACGAGCTGGTCAAGTTCCCCTCGGAAAAATACTCAAATGACGTCCCTGCTCCTCCAGACAACAGCTGAAATGATCTCCCTGTTGCACTCCTTTTCATGCTGCGCTTAGCGACCTCGCAATTATAATCATTTAAAGATCAATTGTGTAAGCAGTTTTTTTCCAATGCAGAAGTTCAAACATCATGGCTTTAAATTCATTATCGCTTGACAGGAGATAATGTTGTCTTAGCGTGAAGCGAGTTGGGTTAACACGCACCTTTATGTAAAACTTCGAACAAAATTCAAGCGGATTCATGTCTGCACCTGTGCTATCATCGGGCACATCCAACCTTTATGTCAACAGAAAACTGTGCGTATGACTTTTTCCAATAAATTAATTCCTTTATACTTTATTTCATTGTGTACAAAATCTGTTCATGTATGCTGACTGACGCGTATCTTAATGCCGATCGTTAAAATTTTTCCGCGCCACACAAACTCTGCGTAAGGGAAACCAGCATATTCACTGACATTATAGGCAAATATATTCCAGGAGAACCAGCATGTCAGTTACGTGATCTAAATACAGAATGCCATCGATATGTTGGATATGGGAGCTAAGGTGATGTCGCGGTCGACTCCTTCGATCGCAACGACGAACCAACGAAGGAACTATTAAAAGATCTTTATTTAAAAATAAAGTCGATTAAGTGTAGAGTAAGTCAACTCGTCTATCAAATATCACAATCGTAGACAGCACACAGGTTGGCTGGTCTCGATTGAACGTTATACGATCAATGTTTCAACGTTTACAAATCTTCGTCAAAAGGCCCTTAATGTACATCAGGTCTATCTTATATAGAGTTCTCCCGGATTCCAGAACGTTCTGTGACGTCACTGTACTTTTCCCTGGAAAGTCCTACTGAACACGTATATCCTTGTTGCATGCAACGAATTAATGTTGACAGCTTGCTGCAGAATTTTCCGTGCGTTGTAAACAAGCTTGTTGACGCGTCGGTTTTCTTCCCTTGATGCATGCACCCGCGTAGACCACGACATTCCCTCCGCCCTCAGATGATGACACGTCTTCAGCACCATCCCGAACGGGTCATCACGATCAAGCCGGGCCTCCAGACTCCATCTCGACACAGCATATACAAACAAAACAAAACACATCAGTTAGTCAATTTATCCACACAATTTGCGGGCTCGATCCTTGTGTGTCGGGCCATTTCCCCCCTTCACCATCCGAGTCACAACCGAGAGAGGAAATCAGCCACCGTGTTCTGACGTCCAGGACGATATCGAAAGTCCACGTTAAACTCTTGCAATGCTAACGCCCAACGAGTCAGTTTCGCACTCTTAGGGCTTGCATCTGTGAGATAAGACAAAGGATTATGATCTGAATAAATGATTATCTTTGATAAGAATATCCATGACTTGAATCGTTTAAGTGCCCAAATTACTGCGAAAGCCTCTCTCTCAATTGTAGACCAATGCATCTTTGTATCTGTAAGTTTAAGGCTAGCAAAAGCAATTGGTTTTTCTTGACCTTCTTTTCTTCCTCTCTCCTCTTTTCCTCCCTTTCTTCCTTCTCCTTCCGTTCCTCCCTCTCTCTTTCTTCCTTCTCCTTCCGTTCCTCCCTTTCTCTTTCTTCCTTCTCCTTCCGTTCCTCCCTTTCTCTTTCTTCCTTCTCCCTTTGTTCTTTCTTTTGTTCTTCATATTTACGGATTTCGAACTCCAGACGGCGCTTCTGCAGCTCGTAATCCACTCCTGTTGGAGATATTGGACTACCCTTAAATTCCTCTTCCTCTTTTCCAATCTCCATGGCCCATTCTTCCATTAATTGATTTCGATCCCATGACATAACATCATCTTCGTCCCTTCCTGCCTTCATAAGATACACCCTAAGGCGCTCAGACGACATTTTGCGAATATTCGCTTGCATCTCTGTTGTCAACGCTTCCATTTTTAGAAACAGTCAGTCAACAACAATCAACAAAAAAAACAGACACCACGCGGCAAACCCGCCACACAAAAGGAAAATTCCACAACCCAAAGTGCAACTATGCAGTATCCAAAGAAGTACACTCGCCAAGTACGCAAAAACTATACAAGCTCACGCAAGTCTGGCCTCGATCACAACAATGGATCAAATTTCAAAGAAATAATCAGCAGATATTGAAAGAGAAATAATGGCTGCCTCCCACTCGGCTGCAACTCCACTCTCTTTTCTCCTTCTCAGCCACGACAACACCTAGGATCTTACCCGTATGTTGACTGCTGTCTTCTGCTGTCTCAGCCGAACGACGCACTTCGTCCGTCCGACTGTCGTATGCCGATTCACCCGTCTCCCACGGTAGAAAGGCGTCTCGATCCGCTCGCTGTCTGGAACAGACCGTCTCTTGATCCTCCGGGTTGACTCCTTCCTCCGCCGGCTCGCGTCTTCTTCACCGGATCCAACACCGATGATCCCACTTCTGACACCAATAATGTCGCGGTCGACTCCTTCGATCGCAACGACGAACCAACGAAGGAACTATTAAAAGATCTTTATTTAAAAATAAAGTCGATTAAGTGTAGAGTAAGTCAACTCGTCTATCAAATATCACAATCGTAGACAGCACACAGGTTGGCTGGTCTCGATTGAACGTTATACGATCAATGTTTCAACGTTTACAAATCTTCGTCAAAAGGCCCTTAATGTACATCAGGTCTATCTTATATAGAGTTCTCCCGGATTCCAGAACGTTCTGTGACGTCACTGTACTTTTCCCTGGAAAGTCCTACTGAACACGTATATCCTTGTTGCATGCAACGAATTAATGTTGACAGCTTGCTGCAGAATTTTCCGTGCGTTGTAAACAAGCTTGTTGACGCGTCGGTTTTCTTCCCTTGATGCATGCACCCGCGTAGACCACGACAGGTGACATATGAAAATTCTATTGAGGGAGGTTGAAGAGTTCAATTTTAAGTTCTGAAGCTAATGTTCCGGGAGACGGTGCCCGAAGAACGACAGATCCGTGGACACAACAGATTAAGAATAGGTTAAATATTTTCAGCTTATTTTAATTTCATAAGTCGCACCTGTCGTACACAGCAGTTATTTTTCTAATGTGCAATTAATGTGCCACGCTAATCAGCAGGTGACAATCAAAAGAGCGCAATCTAATGGGACTGCGGGAGTAGCCTTTTGGTAGGGAATGCTAACAGGGAGTACATGTTAATGTATCTATATTTATATATATGCATGTATATATATATTAACATGTTTATTTCACTTTAGTTTGATCTTGCAAGCCTACACATGACGTTATCGATTAAGAGCGCCTGTACACGTACATGTTAAAAAATATATATATTAACATGTAGGCCTATTCCCTCTTAGAATTCCCTACCAATTAGACTACTCCCGTAATTGAACGTATATATATGTGTGTGTGTGTGTGTGTGTGTGTGTGTGTGTGTGTGTGTGTGTGTGTGTGTGTGTGTGTGTGTGTGTGTGTGTGTGTGTGTGTGTGTGTGTGTGTGTGTGTGTGTGTGTGTGTGTGTGTGTGTGTGTGTGTGTGTGTGTGTGTGTGTGTGTGTGTGTGTGTATTATGTGCAATTATATTGTTTGCGGTTCCGTAGCTCGGTTTGTAACGACGGGAGTACGGGTCAGAGACTCCCGAGATGCATGACACTGTGTAAGGGGGTGACCCGTCAAAAGAGCGACCGACAAAAGAACGCCGACAAAATAGCGCCGACATTAGAGCGCCGGCGAAAACTTCATATCGAGGATTCATTACCGAAACTTGTATTAGCATTCAAGCTTGAGGGACAGCTGAGAGATTATCAAATCACTTAAACATTTTATCAATGATTGTTACCAATTGCGTTGTATCAACTGGTAAGGCCTCTGATTAGGTTGTACTGCGAGAGGCGCTTTACAAATGCATAAATACAATACAATACAAAAGGGAAATAAACAAGTATTTATTTTATTTTATGTTACATAGTTGAGCGCCGACATAGCCATTAAATCGCGCGGATGACGCGAACAGAATCCTGGTATTCGGAACGGAAGAAAACATGATTTGCTTTGTAATCTTTTTTCTTGCATTCCGCTAATAACTCTTTTATCTTTTTTCAATGCATTCCATTAAATACAGTGAATTTTTATTATTACACTTCGGTTCCAAGACAAATGCTTCACCGACGAACAGTTCACGGACAAATGGTTCACGATAAATAATTAATATTTTAAATAATCATCGAGAATCCAGCTCCTACCTTCAGCTATATTTTCATCGATCTTCCAGCTTCTAGTTTGAGCTACATTTTCATCGGCCATCCAACTTCTAGTTTGAGCTTTATTGACGATGAAAATATTGCTCAATCTAGAAGCTGGATTATCGAGGAAAATATAGCTCAAACTAGAAGCTGGATGAGTGATGCAAATATAGCTCACACTAGAAGCTGGATTATCAATGAAAACATAGCTCAGACTAGAAGCTGGATGAGTGATGAGAATATAGCTAAAACTAGAAGCTGGATTATCGATGAAAACATACTCAAACTAGAAGTTGGATGAGCGATGATAATATAGCTCGCAACAGAAGCTGAAAGAGCATGAACCTTTCGTCAGTGAACCATTTGTCGTGAACCATTTGTCGTGAAACATTTGTCGTGAACCATTTGTTCGTGAACCATTTGCCGGGACACCTTACACTTCTTGTCGGCGCTCATATGTCGGCGCTCTTTTGTCGGCGCTCTTTTGTCGGCGCTCTTTTGTCGGGCGGTCTTTTGACGGGGTGCCGTGTAAGGTGACCTCTGAAGAAGCTAAGTCCTTCACTCGCAATTAAGGCTTCTCAACTTAGGAGGACAAAATCAAACACAGTTGTATTGTTATATTTTATTGCATAATGAAGAAGCAGAATAATAAGATTGCGGAGAATAACACAGCAACGTCAGAAACGAGAACTTTAAGAATTAAGATAATATCTTGAAGATCGTGTCTTATTCCAGTTTAGGTAATGTTAAAAGAGCAGACAGTTCAAGAAATTGCCATGGGCGTTAATGAAGTGAATGATAAAGAAGCTTAGTTTCCTTGCTTCGGCTCCTCTACGATTCACCATCATCTTCGCCACCACGAAGGTCTTCCAGACTGCAATTCAACGCGAGTCCTCCTCCTCCTCCGACTTGTAGGGGCCTACCTATCCAGTACCAGTCCCACCATCAACACCCGGGGACAACGATGGCAAGGAAAAAAGAAACAGCTTCTCCTTCGCTTCTCCAACTTCCTTCTCTTCAGACACTCCTCCCTCCTTCAGTACTTCCGACCGTCTCCCCTCGAATGCGTCCTTCTGTTCGCCGCGCCATCCAGTGTCTGACGAAAGATTCCTTGTGATCGGCCTCTCCTCTCGTACCCGCTGCGTAACCGACCATCCTTTCATATCAATCCTAACTCAGGTACGCTGGATGCCAGGTAAAGTCTTATAAATATTTTGTCACACAGGATTTAGGGCAAACTGTGAGAAAGCAACAGAAGCAGATTATTATTAGGCTTATATCTGAATGACAAGAACTGGAAGTGCGCTTGGAATTGAGCATGGAATTACAGCCACCAAACACTGTCCTTGAGTGAAGCACAACACGAGTCTAAGAGTCCATCAATCAAGTGCAGTATTTGTTAGCATGAGGGATTTTCAAGGATCTGAGATAGGTCAACCGACTTAGATATCATCATCTAACCTCATCATTATTATCATTATCGTCATTGCCATCTTCCTGTATCTCTCTCTCTTCTTCTTTTCTTCTTCATCTCTCTTTCTTCTCTTCCTCTCTTCTTCTCTGCTTCCTCCCTTCTTCCTCTCTCTTCTCTTCCACTCTCTCTTCTTCCTCTCTCTTCTTCTCTGTTTCTTCTCTTCTCTTCCTCATCTCTTCTTCTTTCTCCCTCTCTCTTCTACTCTTCTTCCTCGCTGTCTTCTTTTCGTCCTCTTCGATCTATATGCTTAATTACTGCATCAATGCAGACCGACCTCTCAAACACAACGACTTTCCTTTATTGAATGGATTTGCCAGAATAACGTTATGATTCGACGCTGAAGAACATGTGCAAACGTGGTTATTGATGCGTAGTATAAACATCCTATAGAGTCGACATCATTGCGTGACCATTTCCTGTTTGAACAGAGACAGAACAACGCAGAACTCGATAACATTTGTGAACTTCAAGTAAGACATCGCCTTCGCTCGTGCCGTAGATTATCGATTACCGCATATATCGGTTTAATTGAGCAGAATAGAAATATACTTCCGTAGCACTTCTATAGTATACGCAACGATTTTTCCTTTTATATTTCATCAATATGAAACAATTGTAAAGAGATTCGAACAGATGGACGAAGCCCTCCACCTCTTTAGAATATAGAATTCAGTGCAGCACAAGTTGGAAGTTTCAAAGACTTAAAGTCATTGTGTTACTGTTTTTACAATACAATACAACACAAAGATTTAAAGTCATTGTGTTGCTGTTTTTACAATACAATACAACACAAAGATTTAAAGTCATTGTGTTGCTGTTTTTACAATACAATACAACACAAATGTAATTTGATAATGCCCTCCTTACAAAGTTCAGAAGTGCAAATCAAAGCCTGGAAAACATTAGCAGTCGTAAGTAGACTGGAAGAGGTAAGTTTTAAGTGCAGAGCGAAAGAAAGTCTCAGGAGGAGAATTGCGAACATGATTAGGTAGGGAGTTCCAGAGGTTCCGGCAACTGTGAATTAACGCCTGCTAGAGACAAGACTTGTACTCCGGAACATACTTTCCAGCAGATCTTGGTCGAAGACAGAATCGGTTTTTAGCAGAGCAGCATGGTGTAATCATGGAAGATAAGTGGGATGGTAGATGCACGTGCTTTGTATATGAGGGGTCACAGGTGCTAGATTGAAGCGGATACGCCACATAAAAGAATCAAATGTAGAGAACGAAAGCAGGTGTCATTTAGTCTTGGCACACAGTCTTGTAGCCCGATGCATTATTCTAGTTAGAGGTAGCAGTGTGCATTTAGGGAGACCATACAGTATAGAGTCGCAATAATCAAATCTTGTCGGAATAAGGCTGTGTATCAGTGTTTTCAGTTATCTTGAATCCAGAGCTGAGCGAAGTTGTCGGATCCGTTTAAGGTGAAACAAGGACGCCCCAGAAACTGCAGCTATTTAAGATTTCATGTAAAGAGTTGATTAAAAGAACCAGGCTTGGTAGGCTTACCCTTGTTTACCGGAAGTTTGTATTATTATCGCAGTGCTATGCCCTTTCTGTTTAGAAGCTCAACCATTGAAACACGAACAGGACACGAATATTCCTTTTCTTTTTATTGTCATTATCTTCTTGAACCAGCATACACCTCCAGAATCCATAATACGAGTATATGAGCATAATAAGTTCGATGATAGCGAGAGTTGATTGCGAGACCAACGGCGAATGTGCTCTAATCTGCCCAAGCGAATAATATTAGTGTCTCTAGTTAGCAGACATAGTCAAACCTTCCTTCTTTGCTTCATGTTAAGTAGTAGGCCTCTGACACTGCCTCATCGTATGGCCAGACCTCCGAAGGGCTGCTCTAGCTGCGACTCACTCTTCCTCTTTGACTGTCTGCCTCACTGACTGTCTACCACTAATTACAACGAATCTTAAGCTAGTGTTTGCTATGACCTAAAGGGTGCACGTTGAGTTCAAATAGGTTGATACCTTTGCCTATTTTGACATTGATTCCCTAGGTACAGCAACGTGAGGACTTATTGGAGGGGTTTGCCTATCGCCTTTAGTGAACTCTCTTCGCTGACAAAAACGAATCAGGAACTACGTCACTGAAATGGGAGTGGTCTTCTGCTGGTGAATAACTTGGTACGCAACTCTCCTGGTGTTGTTCGTCACTCAGCAAGTTATCAATTACCTTATATATCTTCTGCATCTTCTGAGCTTCTAGATTAAAGTGACGAGGACGAGAAACCCGAGGCGATTTATCAGCGTCGCGTTAGTCTTTCCTATCGGCCGCTCAGCTCTTGCTCCACCGGGTCGTTAGACGTCAATCATCATCGAAATGACGGCGTCGTAAAATAAACCTATTAGTCAGTTAGTTTCTGAGATTCCTATCGGAGCTGCTGGCAACATGGCTAAATCTAACTGCGATCAATCTTGTCAGTGAAGCGTATTTTCAACCTCGTACTCTTTTTTATCCTACCTCTCTTAACTTCTTGGGTGGCATTTTATTGAAGTTGGCCCTACACTTGGAGATGTTACTATGCTCCTACTTACTTACACACTTCAGTACTGTTACATTATATTACCTTTCGCTTGTTGTTGAATTCACAAAAGAATTAAACAGTTTGGCAGGTTCAGACTGCGTTTATTTCAACATAACACCCATACCTAAAACACAGTTCAGAATTAGATAACTTAAACGTGAGATTATAAACCATATTTTCTTCGGAAATAAATCATTTAGTCCTGCTATCTGGACAGCTATCCTGTGCTAAAATCAAACTTTTATAATTTCACCATTTGTAATTAATTGTTTCAAATTTATATTGCGCCACTTTCAAAGAAACTAAACTCAACATAGGAACTCCCAATCTAACCAAACTGAAACCAAGATTGAACCGAATGGTCTTCAAGCGATTGCGGAAAAGCGGCAAAGAAATGGTGAGAAGCTCAAATCGCAGGTTGTTAGGCAATTTACTCCAGGAGGATGGACCGACTACAGCAAAACTTCAATGTTGGACTGTGGAAGTTCGGGCCGTTGGAGCAACCAAGTCACCTAGCTCATCAGTGCGAATAATTCTACGACCAGGGATTCATTCATTCATTCGGGAATTTAATATAGCGCACCTTCAAGAAACCTAATCAGACGAGCTCCCAGCCTACCTACAGCAAAAAACGAACTGTACTTGAACTGTTTGTTACCCTAGGCAGTAAGCGAATCTCTAATGAAGATCATTCAAAATGGAGTGATGGAGGAGACTGAGAATTAAATTTTTCTAAGATTAAATGGAACATAACGTAGTTGACAATTACGAGTAAGCATCAAGTTCTTAAACTTTTTAGAACAGAACCCTTAAGTTCAAAATTAATGAAGTATCAGTAACAGCAATACTTGGAGAAGCACAATTGGTAGGAGACCTGGATGGTTGGATAATGATGGGCATTATTTATTAGTGATTTGTAAAGTTGGAGCTACGTACCCCAAGCCCAAAAAGTGGGGTACACCCACCCATACTGTTCGAAAATTGCGCCTATATCAAGTCTGTTTCTCTATCTGTTTCTCTGCTTGGATGATCTAATCTGAGTTGTATCGTTGGCCTGAAACCGATACTTTAAACCTATTGGGTTTAATCCCATAAATTGAATCTTTTAGCTAGATGTAACAGAACCGCCTTTGAGTGTTTAAGCTTCTGACGACAGTAGTTTAGCACGATGCCTGGCTGAGGTTGTGTATTCATGTGTAGAATTACTCACCGCGTTTTTATTATGATCATCCGCAACACACGAAAGATTTCTTTAACTTCAAATGAAATGCCAATGCATGAGCATTTAACAATACATTTAAAAAGTTAATTAGAAAATGACGTAAAAATGGTACGAAGCAATAATTCAAGATTTATGAATATATGTACTGAACTCATAAAGCACAACGGACCTGGACACAAGTATACGGCTATGTTGGAGGTCAGACTAATTGCCATAAATCATTAATCATATTCCTGTATTACTCGTATGAGAAATAGATTACTTCAGAAGTAATGATTCGGTCGATAAAGCTCTAGGAAAAGATTTAGAGTAAAGCCATAGCGCAGTGTTTAGGTCCATACGTTAATAAATTGTGTATCTATTAAGTGGTTTCTTACTTGACTTTGAAGAGCAGCGATCAAGTTCGATTCTTCTAATTGACAATAGCACAGCTGTTCTTGAGGTCAAACTAAATGATCGACCTAAATCACGACCATTGTTCTTAACGGATTGTTGTTCATTTTGTTTAAGAAAGTAGGCTATTTATCACGTCAGAAGAAGTGATTCGGTCGATAGGCCACCTCAAGGAAAACATTTACATTTAAAGGATAACTCAAAGTGTAGGTCCATACGTTAATAAATTGTATAATGCATATCTATCAAGTTAACTAGTTTTTCACTTGACTGTGAAGAGCAGCGATCCTTCAGTGAGGCCTACGTGTCCTGCCAAGTTAAGACAGATTGTGAGTTAGTTATGGTCTCTTCTGGCGAAGTAGTTTATAGCCCATCAAGTTGATTTATTTGCAGTGTGATTTATCACAAACAGATTCTAGCTTGTTCCAAATATATGTAACCAGATATAGCAATATCTAGAAGAACATTTGCAAAAAATCATATGACAAAAGGCAGGTAACCATCGCAGATATAAAGGACGCACAAGAGAAGGTTGATGCGGGACAAAAGAAAGAAACGCAGTCAGTTGAGAAGCAATCACTTCAGAGGCAGAAGTGCAGGTAAACGTTGAGAATTTCTTGTTTTCTTTTTCTTACTATTTAGTCAAACAATCTAAATCAAAGCCTTAATCAAACAGTAAGCAACATAATTCCTAAGCTTACTTGCCTCGAGTTTACTACACGTACTTGCATCAAGGTAATTATAATTAGTAACTTCTATTGCGCTGGTGCCCAAGGTACAAAGCATCAACTGATGAGCCTTAAAACCAAGTCATAATCAGTTTAATATCCAGAGGAACGGTCCATTTAGACAGAGAGGTTGCTTAGGATGGATAAGGACTTTGAAAAAAGCAAGTAAGGTACGAGAGTGACATAGTAGAATTAAACACAGTTTAAGCTAATAAGGTTAAGATTATAAGCTAATAGTTCTGAGATAGATGAATAATTGCTTTGTAAATTTATTGATTGAGTGCCTGGATAGAGATAAGTACTACAGCAATTCGGTGCCGGACCAGAAAAACCAATATTGGATACGGTGCGAAAGAAGAGAATGGTCCTCAATATCAAAAGCATCAGGCAAGTACAGAAGAACGAGTATACTGTCATCAACTCATCATGAGAGCGTATGATGTCATTATGAGCAGCAAGAAGCGCGGATTCTTTTAATCAAACTTATGGTATTGTGGCGGATAGGCCACAAAGCTTGATTGCAAGTTGAATTAATGATAATAATCATAGGCGTAGCTACATAGAGGCCAGAGGAGGCATTTGCCTCCTCTTGGTTAATCAAATTTAAAACTTTTTCTTGGGTTATAGCCCTGCATCCGTTGCACAACCCAATTACAAGTGGATGCTGCCTCCTGTTGAACGGAAGAAATCCCCAAAAAGGTCATCAAAATTCCCCAAAAAGTCATCAAATTTTTTGGTGAAGAAATGTTAAAAAGTCATCAAATTTGTTGGTGGATTCCACAAAAAAAGATAGAATTTTGTTGACAGTAGTTGCCTCCTCTTGAATTGAAGTCTGGCTACGCTCCTGATAATAATATTTACATAATGTAGAAGCCACATAATAGTTTTACATTCAAGTTATTAATGTCGCTAAGTTTTTTAACGCCTTATCTGATTAAGTTTATTAATTCAATTTAATACAATATCCCCTCCCAGTCGAATAATTAATTACCAGGACTCAGTGGGCAGTGGGCAGATTTGGCGTTCCCAGGGCTCGTTGCTCGGTCCCATTTTATGCATGTTTTTTGCTGCTGATATCCCGTCCCTATTTACTAAACATGGGGCAAATGGCCATCTTTATGCAGATGATGTTCAGGCTTCTGTACATGGTCCGTCAACTGATCAACTCTCCCTTGTTCGCTCCCTTAACTATCTTGTCACCGACCTTCACTATTGGATGTCGACTAACCGTCTCTGCCTCAACACTGCTAAGACTCAATTGATCTGGTTTTGGACCAGGCAGCAACTTGCTAAGCTCGACTTTCTATTGCTAACCGAGAAATTCCCTGCTTACACCTACTCTTCCACCGTCCGCGACTTGGGTGTCACACTTGACTCCTCCCTCACGTTCACAGATCATAACTCCAACCTTACTCGCTCCTGCTTTTTCAACTGAGGCGTCTTAGGGCCATCAGACGCTCGGTCTCACTTTCTTTCTTTACCACCATAGATCACGCATTTGTCTGCTCACGCTTGCACTACTACAACTCGCTCCTCATGGGTCTCCCTAAGCAGCGTCTCTCTCCCCTTCAATCTGATCTAAATGCTTCTGCTAGGCTCATTGCTCGACTCCCCACTTTGGCCATGTCACTACTCACATGCTTGATGCCCTGCATTGGTTCCCTATTGCCGCGCGCATCCGTTATAACATCCTCTCCTTGTATCCAAGTCGCAGCAGGGCACTGCCCCAAAATATCTCTCGAACTATCTGCAAAAGCCGCTACATGCATCTTCTTCTCGCTCGTTGCGCTCTACGAATAGGCTTGATCTGTTTGTTCCCAGAACTAACACTGCCTTAGCCCAGAACCTTCCCCCGCTCAAGGTCAAACTAGTGACTGGCTTTTCCTCATCGGTCTCGCGTTCCCTAAAGACATTACTGTTGTCCAGTGGCGTAGCTAGGGGGGGGCCAGGGGGGTACATGTGTCCCCGGGCGCCAAGGGAAGGGGGCGCCAAAATGAGGGTTAAGATAAATAATTTTACTCTTAATTTTGATGCAGTTTTAACTAATTTATCACAAATGAATGCATAAGATTTAATTTTAGCGCCCCAAATATATCCAATTATATCCTCATTACTTACAAATAAGTTCTTAGGTATGATTTTGGCGCCCCATTGAGCACTAAGGGGAAACATGCATGTACTGTCTGTATTTTTCATATTTTATTTTATTTTAAAAAAAATTAAAATTGCCTTTCGATTATGTGGAAAATGTGAAATAGTTAAACGGGGGGGGGGGGAGGGGGCGCCAAATTCATAGTTCGTCCCCGGGCGCAAAATATCCTAGCTACGCCACTGCTGTTGTCCCCGGGGCTTCTGTGCTGAGAGCGCCTGCGAGAGACGCTTTATAAATTTCCGATACGATACGATACCCTAGACAGTCGCTTGTATTAAGGGCTTCGTTACGGGCGAATGATCGTCGCCCTTGTTGTTTCGACCAGTTATGATGAAGTAGTACAAACGACAGTTATGATGAAGTAGTACAAAGATAAACAGTGACATCCATAGGCCTACAGCACTATAGCACGGGGCCCGTAGAGTAATGGATAACACAATATTCACTAGCATCGTAGAAAGCTACTTAGGGCCTACGTGTTTACTTAAGTCTCCCGCTGTTTTATAATCGCTGCCGGCTGGTAGTAGCCAAAACTGTGGTAACAGAAGTAGATTATGACCTACATTCGATCGATAACTGGTAGTTTGCTTCACTAATGACTCGTTTGCGGAACTTGACATGTCGATCAATCCCTAGTCTTCTGTAACATGCTAAGTAATGTTTCATTCTTAGTTATTAATGGTTGTGCTTGGAATAATCGCTGATGTGCTGTGTTTCAGGCATTTTGTATTTGAGGCCTAGCCGCTTAGATTTTCGATTTGCAAAAAATTTAGAGACCCACCACCTCCGGATGATCAATTTAACACTGAGTGGAGGCACGCATTGTATATATATATATATATATGCATATATATACATATATATATATACGTAGGCCTATATATATAAGTGGAGGCAGCGGCACACATTGTTCAGCAGGTGATTCAAAATCCATATTTTAAGTGCAAGTTTCCACAAATGACCTCTAGTATATCACACATACGTGATATTCACCACTGTCAATTTTCTCTTCCTTTTCATCTCTACATATAATTTCCTAGATATGTGTGTCGGCAGACGCTCTGACTCATACTTAGTCGCAGTGGGCGAGAGTGTTACTGGGTCTGGCCCGATATTGGACAGGCCCACGAACACTGGGCACTATGCAGATAGACGTACAGACGCACAGTCAGATAGACAGACAGACGGTCAGACAGACAGACGGATTGAGAGACGAGTCAGTGAAGTAGGGAGAGAGGGAAGAAGCTAGGCTGGAGGGAGGAAGGCAGGTAGGCAGATAGACGTACAGACACACAGCCAGACAGACAAACGGACGGACGATGTCTCTGCCTCACTCCCTACTGCACTACCTCTACCTGTGCACAAGATCTGACTGGAGTGCTCATCAAACCGTCACATATGACGGGTAAATATTCTAGCATATAATATACGGCGCTTAAAGATAGGACTGAGTAAGTATACTGAGTTCGTAAGTTGCACATTTTATCTTAAATAAAATAGCTTCGGAACTCAAAGTGCCAACGACCAGCTAAGCCCAGATTTCTTTGTCTCACAGAAACAGAAAATTCAGACCAGAGAGCAATGGCTAACAACAGGATGTTCGCCTACGCATTGGTTTTGTACTTTATTGGTAAGTTACACGATTTCCTTAGAATTACTGGTCAAAATCTTAGAATAGATGGTTACCCTATCTCAATTTTTCCTTCAGATATAATTTCTCTGTTACTCTCTTCCCTCCTGTGGTTATGTCCCTATTAAAAAACATAAAAAGAGAGCTGGAGCATCTCCCTCCTTTTCTGTCATTTTTTCTAGCGTATAGCAGACTAGCTGGTTTACCCGGCGTTGCCCGGGGTTATAAGTTTCAATCCCTGTAGCGAATGTTTAGAAATGCATGGCGGTGAAAGAGAATTGGCGGTGAAAGACACAGAATCTTCCTTTAGGTATAAGTTGCGAATCTTTAGAAATGCATGCCGGTGAAATCGGCGGCGCCATCTGGCGAGTGAAAATAGGTTGAGTGTAAGGTTTTTTACCAGCTAAAAATGCATTGCCCGGGTAGGTTTTGGCCCGGGACACCATATGGTGCCGGTGAAAACGGGGGACGCGAAGCCTCACACTGGGTGTGTCCAGTGCCGGCCTTAGGGGCGTGCGAACCGTGCAGTCGCACGGGGCCCGCAACTTAGGAGGCCCCGAAACTGTCACAGAAAACACCTTAATAATATGGTTTTGATTAAATCTTCTCTTTTGTCAAAAAATAAGTAAACTTCCGCTATATCCCAGAATTCTTGTGTATAGTTAAATTTGACTTGCTGTAGGCCTACTTGTTAACAATCTACTGAAATAAAAATTAACGATAAGCAACAAAAAAGAAGTTGACTTATTAATTGTGTCATTGGGGGCCCTTACAGTATACTCTGCACGGGGCCCGAAATATCCTAAGGCCGGCACTGGTGTGTCATGCCCACCCCGATACAGTAGTGAAGGTTTCGAGTGAAAAGCTCGAAAACTGTAGAAATGCATCCCGGTCAAATTCGCTGTGACAGACAGATTCTTCTCTTTATTTATATAGATAAGGTTTAATAGGTAGACCTTCCATAAACGACATCAGGAAAATCGTAATCGTAATCTCCGGATTTTTCCAGCACCCAAAAAAGCGAAGTCGCGAGAACCAGCTTATTCACAGCGAGTGGTCACTAACTATATGTAGAACTAAGTAGCTCCTGTAGCAGACGCAGTACGAGGTTAAGGATTCTGACTGAAGAATTGTGCTTTGGAGTTTTGGTGAAGCCTTTTATGCAGGGTTTGCTACCCGATTCAACGCCAAGAGTGAACTAGTTTGGTCAAGGTGTGAAGAGCTAAAAGTCAGGATATACAGTGAGCGACTGATCTTCGGCTATAATCGGTGCGATGGGACGTATACGCTATTACAGGTACCTCGACATGATAGAAATAAGATTTCTTATGTGGAATTAGAATGTGAGATTGTATTTAGATTGAGTGTTTGGACTGCAGGGGTTTAGAGTGTCTTATGCTTTCAACAAAACATGTGATTATGCTTTTCTTAAATTTTGTAGCATACGCAGCTGGAAATCTCTCAGAGAACTGCCTAAGTTGCATCTGTAAGGTATACGTCTCTAAGATATCTGTGGCATAAGGCAGGAGCTTCCGGATTTTTTTTATGAATAATCATAGCCTAATTAATAAGCTTATTCGTTTGGGTTTTGAGGTTTTATTCATTTTCATTTGATGATGTAATTTCCCGACCAAACCTATTATTTGCATCATAGAATTCCTGAACTATACGTTGAAAGTCATTAAGGTTCAACTGATCGAAGCCTCCTTCTTTTTGATTCATTCACTCATTGCCCCCCAGAGTCTACGCCTATGTATATGGGTCAAGAATTTTTTGAATGCAAACTGAACTGCGGACGCCCATGCTTCTAATATTAGCTTGTGCTAGAACCTGGGATGGGCGGCAGAATTGTAATATCGCGCTTTAAGCTTTTACAATAAAAGGCCAGACTTGCCAACTCGCTCTCATCATTTGGATAAATTACAGAGATTAAGTTTTTAATTAGGACTTCACAAGATTCCGTCTCGCCCCCTACTGAACATTGGACTACATCCGCGCCTCAGATTAAGATTTTGAATTTGCAAGTGTAGGCCTATTATTTAAGGAAATGAATTATATTATTATTAAGATCTAAAATATGCAAGATGACACTTTCTGTAATTAAAATTGTCTGGTCCAAAATTAGACAGAACTACCATTGGTTTTAACTATCGCTGCTAAGTATTGGCTGCCATTAATTTCGCAAGCAGTTAACACCATTCCATTATTTGCCTCTGTTGGCTGTTACTAACATATTACGAACAAACCGCATTAGATGGGCGCAGCTTCAGGTTCAGCTGATACTTGCAGGTGGAAGGATGTGAGGGACAGATCGGAAAATGCAGATGGGACTCATATTCGGATAGCTGTGGACCATTTCAAATAAAGGCGCCATACTGGAGAGACTGCGGAAGTCCGGGCGGAGGTAAGGAATCGTGAATATGCAAAATATGCAATTTAGATTTCGTGATTTGAATGATGAGGTTAATTTGAGCAAACGTATTCGGTATAGATCCAAGTAATAGATGGTCATTTGTTCGATTTAGATCTCACGTAGGCCTATATATTCATGCGGTTATTAATTAAATCGTAAATTTGTATAATAACCAGGCCCGGTTCAAGACATTTGACGGACCTAGGCAAAGCTACATTTAGCGGCCCGTCAACCCATAATATAATATTAATCGCTTTTAGTTCCTTTTATAGCTGACATGATTTACTGAAATTTACCTTATTTATTTTCAAACATTCACTAAAATAAAAAAAATTAAAATAATGAAAATGGTTTAACCGTCTAGACTAGAATAAACTGAACTGCTGATTCAATACTTCCGGAAAAACTTATCATTAAAACTTAACGGTGTACCCTACCTTAATAGAACATAATTTATCACACCAACACTATAATACTTCCATCTAGCGAATAATAATATAAAAATAATCCAACGTTGTTTCATTTATGAATTTCCAGAAATTATTTTTTTGTTTATTTCGGAAAAATGGAAAATTGGCGGCCCATAAAAATCGGCGGCCCTATGCGGCTGCCTAGTTTGCCTAACGGACGAACCGGGCCTGATAATTAAATAGCGCCTTACAGACGTTGCAACCAGACAGCACAGAACCACGATTGAAAAGAACTGTTTCAACCGCTGAAGACATAACAGCAAAGATAAAATAAGAAACTTGACGGTGTAGGAAACACATTCCAGGAAATAAAAGATGGGTCGGTCGTGTAGAACTTTTAAGTTGCATAGCGAAAGTCAGGGTCTAATGATCAATTCGATCCGGGTCGGAGGAACTACACGATGACACTTAGATTCATAGCTCAATAAGAGATGATAGTGCGCAGCTAGTTAAGCAGCTTGGATAAGCTTCAGGCCTAATTTAATTTTTTTAAATTAATGCGTGTTTGCAAAGGCAATCAGTGCAGATTCTCCAACATGAACTTTGCGTATACAGTAGCGGCGATCTTGTTTGACAGGTGGGGGGGGGATACTTTAGAACTGATCTGGTAAAAACAGTTTTGAACTGATCTGGTCAAAAAAGAGGTCAAAAAATTTTTTCCCCGCGTGAACTGTTGACCTTTTTAGCTGTTTCTTCGAAATTTGGGGGGTCGAATGTATGGCGTGTACCCCACTCTTAAAGGTGGGGTCTTGTCCCCCTCGACCCCCTCCTGGATCGCCACCCATGGCCGTATGCCCGCCGATTGGACGAATCGTAATACTTCGAAAGACTGCATGTATTTTGCTAATGCGACATAGCATAAAATCCGCATATATAGGCCCAATTGCATGAATACGTTCAACATTAGTGAATGTGAATGCATACAACAGGGTGCAACGGCTTGAGTAGGAGGTCCGAGAGAAAACTGCAAACCAACAAAAAGTAGACCCAAGTCAGCATGACAGGCCTTTCGGGCTTGACTAACAAAGAATTACTGACTTGACTGATAGATGAATAATTAGGCGCTTATTTACTATTTTTGTCATTATGCAGATTGGCAGACGTGTACAAAGCAGACTTCGTGTTCAAGAACCTGCGTAAGAGGCTACATGCAACGTTATGCCAAACGATGTACTGGTGGTCGAATTCCAACTTGTCAAGACTATGCCAGGATTCACAACGGAGGACCGAGTGGTTGCAAAAGGTCTTCCACGGTCGGATACTGGAGCAAAGTTCAGAGATGTTGTTCCTCGAAGGCTGGAGGATGCTGAGCTAAGAAACGGATTCCTATGGCGAAATGTTCTTATGCCACGACGTGGAAAACCACAAAAGATCAGATGACGCTTTTACTGCTTTATCGCGTCATTCCAAAAATAACGACTTCAATGTTTTTCCAGGCTGAAAACGATAAAATCGCACTGCATTTGGAGCCTATAACAGGCAACAGTATAAAAGCTAGAAACGAGTTGTTAACCCTAAGCTGCTTTAGAACAATGAACGCTGTTTAATTAAATAAACGCAAGTTTATTACACCTGCGCTTCTTCATATGGTAGACTGGCTAGCCAAAAGCTATCAATTTGAATGGTATTTTTTTCGGTTATAGGATTCGCGCCTTAATGATAGGAATTCTGAAGGCTACAAATGTCACCCAAACATCTTTGATATCCTAAACAATATCGGATTTTGTCTATAGAAGTATATAGAACCTGCATGGCTAGGGTTGCCACTCGTCCAATTTTGTCGGGACCGTCCCGATTTCGAGGTAAATGTCCCGTGTCCCGACTTGACCTAGTCCGCTAGTCGGGACAGCCAAATGTCCCTACTTTCAAATTTGTGCTAATTTTGTCCCAACTAACAAAAAGTCAGGCGAAGTGAAATATCATAAATATCGCGTCACCTTTGATGAAGGTAGAACAGTTAGCAGGCTAGCTGTTCTTCTGTTCTGTTCTGTTTACGAAAGATGTAGCACAAGTCTGTCAAAGAAGCATAAAGTATTTGGTAAAGTGGTTCTAATTCGATAAGTACAAGTTCAAGTACTTTTCATCGCTAAGTTTGAAGCACGGGTTCGGTTTCAATGAGTTAATGTCTGCTGTCATAGCAGCTGGATTATTGATTGATGACCACGGAGATGAGCTTTACAACGAGTTTGCTCACCTTCGAGCAGCTCTGCTTAAGCTTATAAGCATGTCAGACAAAGATGCAGATCTGAATTGGGTTGAATTTTGGAAAGCAACGAATTGTTCAAACTTGCAAATCCGTGCCTGCAGTGAGCAATGCTCCAGTTGAAAGACATTTGTATAATGAAGAACCTATGGACTGACGAGCTTTAAAATGCGAATTGAACTTGAAGCTGAAAATTATTGCTGGGGAAACAAATTATATGACATGTGTGGAGTTCTACAACTTTGTCTTAGGACAAAACCGTTGTTGAAAGCTGCGAAGAGTTATTTAAAATACAACTTTCAATCAAAATCATGATCATCGCACAACTAAACTGCTTGAAAACTTGATCTGATCGACAGAATCTGCATGTGTTCTTAAACTATTTTAAAAATTCAGTCAGAAAACTAAATTGCAGAAATCAGTGTTGGAAAAGAACCATATATAGCAGAGGTGGGCAAACTTTTTGCACAAGGGGCCACATTAAACGCAAAAAAATTCGGAGGGCCGGGTAACAAATTTTTTACTTTTAATAACGACTAACATGAAAAGAAGTTAACTTATTTAGGCCCCTATAAAATATTAAATTCACTTTGTCTGTTACTAATGGGATGTATGCGACTGTGACCATGCATGCAATTAATTAACAGGTTTCTCATAATCCAGAATGATTGCGCTGGTTGAAATTCCCAGTTTGAGTTCAAGTTTAGATCACTTAACTAAGACCTGTAGGCCTACTTGGATTTGTTTATCATCTCATAGTTGAAAATCTTTGTTGACAGATGTAAATGCAATGGGTGCGAATAAAACAAACATTTTTAAAGCAAAAGTTTGTATATTTGAGAATGTTTCCTTCCTCAGCGAAGAAAAGAATGTTATCAGGTCTGATCCTTTGAGCTGTTCTTTGAGAACAATGTCACGTTGTGGGTCAGTTAACTCCAGCTGAAGTTCCGTATAATGAGCTAATTGTCAATGTCAAATGTGAACGGTATAGTAAGCACAGGAAATTCAGTCTCAATCGATTTAAAATCCATAAATCGTCTGGAAAACTCTTCTGTCAAACTTGACAACCGATGGCTATATTGTTCCTGCCCTGCAGTGTAGGAAAGTTCCCGTACTTTTGTTCTTTCATCTGCGTTGAAAGCAATATTAGCTTTACTTGAATGGATTTCACTTCTACAGATCATGTGCAAACGCTCTGCAGGGAAGTGGGGGGGGGGCAGATCGGCAGAGTTAATGCATAGAGTAGTTATTAAAGATGACACCATAGTAAGTAAGACAGCAACGCCACGTGAGTAAAACGAAGAAAACTTCACGCGGTCTGAATTTTTTTTAAATTTTCTGATGAATTGTGGGGGCCGGATAAAAAGTGTTGGCGGGCCGGATCCGGCCCGCGGGCCGTAGTTAGCCCACCTCTGATATATAGTCTAATAAATATTATAAAAAATATATGTGTACCTCACGCCTGGGCGTCCGGGGGCCTGTGCAGGCTCCCTCTACGCTCTCCGAATTTAGAATCACATGGCCCGAGGCAATGCACGTGGTGGCTGAAGCTACAACGGTTGCCAGAGTTCTGTGTGCCTCCCCTGCTTTACCACTGCAGACTCAGGTACAGACTCAAGAGACTCCTTGCAAGAAGCCGGCGCCTGGGGTTTCGACAAGATGGAACACCAACGGTGGCTGGGCGGGTAAGATTGGCGGAGGATCGACTGCTCAAAGCTGCTGTATGGAACGATGCCCACGTCCTAAGAGCCATATTCCCGCCAACAAAATGTCGCCGTCGGAGCCTACGACCTCGAACCCACCAATTCGAGCTTCCGGACAGAGACGATGAAAACTATATCTCGCGAATTCTCTATTAGAAAATCTGAGTACACACTGCAGTAACCCATAAGTCATAACCTTTATTTTTTTACTAGTGTATTAACCCGTCATAAATTATGACGTGACGACAGTGTATCATTATAGGCCTATATGTATCGTTGACTAAAATGCTCTGATCGCCGTCGTCAAGACGACCGTCGTCAAGAGGGCAGTATAGTGACGTCACAAACGGTTTCACAATAGAACAGAAAGCGTTATACGATGGACAAATTTGCATATAAGGAAACTATATGTATAGATATTATTTCCCTTTCATATTCTCTTGTTCCTGGTTGCGGTGTGCCAACCAGTTTTGCCTAATAAAGGAACTACGTCACTGAAAAAGGAGTGGTCTTCTGATGGTGACTAACTTGGCTCACAACTCGCAGGGTGTGATTCGACACCTTATACAGGCTATCTATTATCTACAATAGTCCAGACAAGAAACCACAAAGGCATGGACAAGGGTGGAAGCAGACGCCTGACGCAGCTCTGTTGGCGCGTAGCCTGGTACACAGGCTCATGTTATTCCTGCCTACGTAGTGAAGTTAGTTGTTTACATACATTTTTAAACCCATAATATAAAAACTAATAAATCAGAACGTGTTTGTGTTGCTCTCGAAGGTGTTGTTGCTTTTTTCTAATTTGCATTCCTATGGACCCCTCAGTTCAACGTCTGATGTCACGTGTGTCTTTAAATAACTCTGTTGCTTCTACTGTATGTCTGAGTCATCTTAAAGTGAGAAGGGCGAAAAACCCGAGGCGCTGAATCATCGTTGCGTCACGCTTTGCTAGCGGAGCTGTTGGCAACATGACTAATTGTGATCAATCTTGTCAGTGAAGCGTGTTTTACAACCCATCCTCTTTTCTGTCCTACCTCTCTTAACTTCCTGGTTGGCAGTTTACTGAAGTAGGCCCTAATCTTAGTTATGCTCGTGCTTGCTTGCTTGTATACTTCAGCGTTATATGACAGTCAGTGTGTAATCTAGTCCCTCTGTTCTGGGGGGAAACAAGGTTTCTCGGGGGAATTTCCGCCCAAAAAGGTGTCTGCCTTACAATATTGCTGAGTTCTGGGGGGGAAACTTCAATCCTGGGGGGGAATTTCCCCCCCCAAAAGACGTCTAGATTAAACACTGTATGACAGTCCGTTTGACTGTAACTTTCGCACGTCCTCGTGCGAGAAACATGGCTACCTATTAGATCGGGGCTAAAGGTGTTTGTCAGAGGCGTAGCGACCGCCCTCCTTACCATCCTACCGGAGGGGCCCCGTAAGGAAGGGGCCCTAAAAGTGGCAAGAATTAACCGTGAACGGCGTGAAACGAGAACGGCGCATTCCAGCTTCCGCATTTTTAGGGGCCCCGCGGACGTATGTTCGGAGGGGGCCACGTTCTTTGTTGATACGGCTCTGATGTTTGTTCTACAGATCTACGAGAAGTAGGCCTAACAGTTAAAATCAAAATCCCAACAGTCAGGACTTTTTGATTAACAGTCGTAGAAGTTTAACAATTTGACAGTTACAATCATTTCACTTTTCTTCCAATTTATTATAAGCATTAATCCCAAAATATTAATACTCTCAACATTAGTGCAAAATTTTGGCATCGAACGATCTTTGAACAATAATAGCCTAACTAGCCAATGGTTTCAGGTGCGCCGGCAGGCTTATAAAAAAATTGGACGCACACCCTCCCATCCACACCCGTCCTCTGTTTGCCACTCGTAGTCATACACTGAAAATGATTTAGAGTGACTCATAAAAGTACAGCATTACGCATGCACATATATGATATCATATGATATTATTTAGGCCCTATGCATACTGTATGGTAAACCAAAATTACACAGTGAAATTGTCAAAAATATTGATTCGATGCCTAATCCTTGTGTGGATTTGATTTGGTGGGTGGACGCACGTGCGTCCAGTGCGTAACGCTGCCGGCGTCTCTGAGTGGTTTGAGTTTCTTGGAACTAGAAAACGAACAACTCAAGGACAAACTGGACAATTTCGATAATCAGCTACGCCAAGATAACCTGATGATATACGGCCTGCCTGAAGCTGATGGGGGCACCACCGGATCATCTGCCTCTCAATTGCACTTCAAGACCTACTCGACATCCCAGGATCTATTAGCTGCGCAATCGGTGGTCACACTGTGTAACACCCACCTGGGTGTACAGATTCAGACTTCCGACATTGCCTATGCATATCGGGTTTCCAGTAAAACCAGCGTCAACTGCCGTCCAGTCGTGGTACGATTTCTTAATCGTCACACAAGAAATGCAATATTCTCTGCTCGCAAGGTCCTAAAGAACGTGCCCGCTGTCAACAGAGTTTTCATTAACGAGCACTTAACTCACCAGAACTCACTCATATTCGCCAAAGCCAGGCAACTAGTCAAATCTAAGACTCTCTTTTCCGCGTGGACCAGAGGCGGCGTGACTTTCATTCGCCTTCTGGAGGATGCTAACATCAAGCCGCTGAGAGTTACATCCTTGGAAAACCTTCAGAAAATCACCCAGTAATTCGCC
Source organism: Allolobophora icterica (assembly GCA_963556255.1). Lineage (NCBI taxonomy): Eukaryota > Metazoa > Annelida > Clitellata > Crassiclitellata > Lumbricidae > Allolobophora > Allolobophora icterica. Next base: position 20,301,979 of record OY744605.1, on the reverse strand, counting down.
ACACGGAGATTTCTCAACATGATGCTAACAAGACATCCCGGCTCTACTGGACCTGTAGTTAAGTCCTTCTGTTCAGTTATTATTAAATAAGTCAAAATTATAAACTTGTACATAAATCAAAATTAGCCTGAGTTAGGCTGTTCTTGAGTCTATTAAGCCTGAGTCTATTATCTTCGTATAAGCCATAATTAGCCCGAGTTAGGCTATTTTTGGGTCTATTAAGAGATGTGTACCACTAAATTAATGTAATCTGACACTGCTATTCAACGACCATCATCTTATCTTTATAATATTACATTGCATTGTCAATCTTTATTGGAATCAGTACTTACGGTTGAGCTTGATGCAATGCCTTCTCTCGCGACTAATAGATTTTCGTGAACCGGAACATTAAGTGCTTTAACCGTTTTATTAAGTCTTGTGTTGGACTGCTATACATGTCTCCTTTCATTATTAAGTGTTCATGTGCATCGATCTTCTTGCTTGTTAGTTGATCTGGCACTGGCATCTTATGAGGATCGATTTGATCCTCATGGGATGTTTGATCACAGTTGCCCAATTTCACTCTACATTACTCCTCTATAGATTTTATCGCTAAATAGCTGAACTAAGCTAGGGCTGCCTGCTTTACGATAGTCGTTAGATGGTGATGACATTGCTACTAAACGATAAACACTTCTGTTGTATTGCGTTGCATTGTCAATTTTCATGGATCTAGAATTGTCGGTTTAAGCTTGACCGCTGTGTCTTCTCTCATCATTGCAAGTCTTCGTTAACCGAAACATTAAGTGCTTGAACGGTTTATTTCATAATTCTATGTCTCCCTTCCTTATTAATTTATCATGTGCACCGATTTATGTGTCTGTTACTCGATCTGGTACTGACGTTTTATGAGGATCGAATCGATTATAGTTTGCACAGTGTTACTCTACATAACTCCTCCACAGATCTTACTGTTAAGTAATTGAATCAAGCTTACGGCTAGTATAGTATAGAGCTTAATTACGGCTTTTTTTCTTTACACTGTTATTTCTACTTGAGTGTTTCCTAGTTTTGAGCTATTATTTGAATCGGGTCATATACCACGGAAAGGCACCCTGGTATATAAATATAGTGAATATCCTGTTAGTTAAGATAAATATAAATATAACTATGTTTTTTTTATCTGACGGTAATAAGTACATTGTTTTCCTTATGTGATGGCGATGAAGCTGTTGGCTGGCTGTGTTGTTAACCGCTGCCACTTGGGCTACGGGGTGATCTGCGACGTATGGCTGATGGTAGAACTCTTCTCTGCTCCTTTTGTCTGAATCCTGTTCAAACTGTTGCATCAACCAACCCATCTAGAACCGGGGGGGGGCTGAGTTCTGTATGGGGTGCGGGGAGGGATGTCATCCCAGTTGTTATAGGGAGCAATATAAATCCAGTCCTGATAATCGATGGCTGTGCGGTAACTGTTTAGCTAACATCTTTCCCTTTGGATCTGTGATCAGTGATAAAGAATTTCTAGACATAAATAGCCCTGACCCACAAGTACCTAAATGTATTACCGAACTAAATGCAGGTTCTAGGCTGGAGATAGCCTCGGAAATTGACGACCATCCCCTATTAAATAATAGCGATATTGACCCCGACCCTAATTTGTATGCGGGCCTTTCGTGGGATAGTCCATATTCCACACCTGAATCCATCGCTCAGAAACTCAACACAGATAATCACTTTAACATAATGCACGTAAATTGCAGAAGCCTATTGAACAAGATAGAGGAAATAGAAGAATTATTGTCACAGTTGCCAATCTCAGTACTTGCTCTTACCGAAACTTGGCTCGAGCCCCACGTAGTGGATACCATAGTAATACCTGGCTACTACTTTGTCCACAACTCAAGATCTTCTGGTAGAGGTGGTGGAGTGGGTTTTCTAATAAAAGAGGGTATCACCTTCCATATTTTAGATAAGCTAATTCCTGATACCCCCTTAGAACTTTTGAGGGTTTATTCATAAAAATTATAACAACGAAGGGGTCCAGTATCTTGGGAACTATTTATAGACCGCCCGGTACTAACCTGGAAGAGTTCTGCTCAGAAATTGACTCAGTATTAGCAACATTTTCCACAAAGAATAGCAATTTATTTTTACTAGGTGATTTTAACATTGATTTATTGCGAGCAGAGAACCACCACGGTACTAGTACGTTCCTTGATTGGCTTCTTACAATCTTCTTCCCTCTATTACAAGGCCCACTAGAATCACAACCCACTCCTCGACATTAATAGATAACATCTTTAGCAATGTCTGGGCAAGAATTGCTCTATCTTCTATTATTGTATCTGACATTTCCGACCATTTACCCGTTCTCGCTAGCTTTGAGTTGGATTCTCCTAATCCCAAATACTTTGAAAATAATGAGCGCCGACTAATTAACGAGGAGCAAAAACAGATCTTCCTAAGCAGGTTAAGTGAAATTGATTGGTCCCCTATTTATGATGCATGTAACAGTAATAATGCCAACTTAGCTTATGATATTTTTTTAGATAAATTTAAAACTATCTACGATATTGCATTTCCCCGTTTAGAATCCAAAAAAAAATAATGAGCATAAGATAAAACACCCCTGGATGACTCTAGGGTTACTTAAATCTAGGAAAAAGAAGGCCCTCCTCTATCTGAAATTCATAAAAAATCCTACTCCATTTAACAAAAAGAAATTCACTACCTTTAGGAACATTTTTAAAACTGTCAGAAATAATGCTGAAAAAAGCTATTATTCGGCCGAATTTGCTAAGCATAGTGGCAATCTAAAGAAAACCTGGAGCCTCATTCGTGCTATAATAAAATTAGGCGATCGGGATCCTCCAATACAATCACTTAAGGTTGGAAATACTGAAAGCAAAGATCCCCTAATTATGGCTACTGCTTTAAACACCTATTTTACCAATATAGCCCAGACCTTAGCCGACCACATTCCAGCATCTCACACCTCGTTCCATCAATACCTCAATTCCCCCATGCCTTGCTCCTTTGGACTAATTCCCACCTCCCCAGAGGAACTACTGCAACTAAGCCCCTCGATTCGCGCTACCCATAGCAAAGGAACGGACGACATTGATCCTACACTAGCTGTCAGTAGTCTGCCCCTAATTGCCATCCCCCTAGCAGAGCTCATAAACTGCTCCCTAAACACAGGCGTTGTTCCTCAGGCAATAAAAATTGCAAAAGTTATCCCGATATTCAAAAAAGGGAATAGAGAGGAGGTCTCAAACTATAGGCCCATATCTATTCTCCCATATTTCGCAAAGTTCTATGAGAAAATAATGTCCAATAGACTTACCAACTATATACAAAAATCGCACATTGTTTTCATTCCCAGCATGGCTTCCAGGCGGGCCAGTCTCCTTCCCTGGCTCTCATTAACATGTATGACAAAATTTCCAGCACCTTCGATAATAATGAGTACTCCATAGGAATATTTTTAGATCTGGCCAAAGCGTTCGACACGGTAAACCACGATATTCTCCTTCATAAATTATCCAATTACGGAATAAGAGGTACACAGTTAGCTTGGTTTGCGAGCTACCTGAGTAACCGACTTCAATATGTTTTTTGTAATGGTGCCCAATCTGAAGAATTAATTGTTAAATTTGGAGTTCCCCAGGGTTCTAATTTGGGACCACTACTCTTCTTACTCTACATAAATGACTTACCAAATGCCTCATCTGTATTATCCTTTATTTTATTTGCCGATGACACTAATATATTTCACTCTGACAAATCTTACACTAATCTAGTACTTACTATGAACAGCGAGCTTAAGCGAGTAACTGAATGGTTGCATTCGAACAAACTATCCCTAAACTTAGACAAGACTTCCTTTATACTGTTTAAGTCACATAGAAAGGTGGGGCCACCCGATGACTCGCTTGGACTCCTAATAAATAATACTCCAATTACTCAAGTTAACTGTACTAAGTTCTTAGGGGTCATGGTCGACCAACATCTGACCTGGGATCAGCATATTAAATGCATCTCCACTAAAATTGCTAAGAATCTAGGGGTAATTCATCGTGCCTCAAACAAACTTCCCCCCTCCATTCGTATTCAATTATATTATACTCTAATATACCCCTATCTATCTTATTGTAGTGTAGTATGGGCTTCAACTTACAACACCAGACTCCAAAAATTGGTGATCTTACAGAAAAGAGCAGTGCGTTCTATTAGTAATTCCCCTTGGAGCTCCCATACCAATCCCATCTTCTCCAGGTATAGGATGCTAAAAATTGACCAAATAAGGAACTTTCAGATCGGTGTGTTTATGTATAAATTTACACGAGATCTTTTACCTGCTAAATTTAAAACTCTATACCGTATGGGCTCTGACATCCACTCCCACTTCACAAGGAGTGCTAACAAATATAGGCCCTCGTTTGCTCACTCCAATCCACGTCGATTCTCCATCAACGTCACAGGACCGCTGATATGGAATGCTCTCCCTCTCTCGCTACAGCAGATGGGATCACTTACAGGATTCAAAAGACAGCTTCGCCAATACCTCATTGAGAATGACCTCGCCATTTGCCTCACCCGCCGTTGACCGTGCCTCAATGCCTCCTAGTTAAGAATTGCAGTTATTAATTTTTTATTCCGCCCCCTTGATGAGCGGAGTCCCTAAGTTTCTTTTGTTTTTTTCTTTTCTACTAGTTAAGCATTGCGTTATGAGATCATTTACTCTGCCCCCTTGTTGAGCGTAGTCTCTTAGTTTTTTTCCTCCACTGCCCAATTGGCGGCAATCCTTAGTTCCATTTGTTGAGCGTAGTCTCTTAGTTTTTTTCCTCCACTGCCCAATTGGGCGGCAATCCTTAGTTCCATTTGTTTAGAAATACTAATTGGAAGCTTAAGCCTCAAGTTGGTTCTCGCCATGTCAATACAAGTAGTAAGTAGGTGTCCCTACTATCGGGAGTCATCCCTTCAGGGCCTACCTTTGCGACCATCTTGAATTGTTTTCAGTGTGTACTGCTGCTTGTTATATGTTTTGGTTTCAATAAAGAAAGAAATGTAAATGTTATGGCTCAAAGCTATACTTGGCTGACTTGATGACCAGTACTGGCAGTGGCCTAATAGGAACGTTTGACTGTGCCTGCGACTGACTTGCCTTATTCGATTAGTTGAACTGTTCCACTGGGAGCTTATACAGAACCTGAATTACACGTCCGAGCTTGCCAACAAGTTGTATGCACTTTGATTTCTGCGCGAGCATTTACATTACCAATAGCTTTCAAACACCAACACCTGCCTGAGCCGCGTATGCGTGACAATAACAACTGCAGAAATAAAAATTCTAATAAACTCGTAAGACCACGGGAGTCTTGGAATTCGTGCGTGCCTCTTAGCAGTATGATTGAACAACTTGGCAAATACTCAACAAAACATACTAATGGAGGTCATCCTAGTGGCGTCAGTAGAGGGCTGCGGGCCGCACCGGGTGACACCTTCACCAAAATGACAAAGTGACTGTCTAAAATGTTTTTGTGCAGAGTGTGGTCTGGTAAGGGACTAAGAGAGGAGATCCATGGAGGTGACACCATGACTTACCGCACTGGGTGACACCAACCCTAGTGACGCCACTGTATCCTACCTACTCGTAGTTGCTTTTAAACAAATCGTGCTTCCTGTCACGTAAACTTAAAACAATCAGAAACGTATGATCTTGCAAACTAAGATGCTCAGAACTCAAAGTAAACAGAAAATGTATAGCAGACACCTACAGACTTGTTAAAGCTTGGTCTATAAATAAATGTAAATACACGGGGAAATTATCCATTTTGTCCGAATGCACTCTGTACTCTAATGCAGTGGTTCTTAACCTTTTTTGGCACACGACACACCAACACAGGCAGCCAAATTTGGCGACACACCATGCAATCGTCGTACGTGAATATTGTGAAAAATGTTAAAGTTAAACTAGTTATTTATTTAAAATGCTAAATTGTTAACATTTTTAATAATGAAAATGTTTCTAGTTTCTACGTTAATTTAGGAACAGTTAATGGGATTTTTGCTTCTGGATTTTCCTCTGGATCATAAAACGAGGATCCACAATATTTCAAGTAGTCATCGTTCCATTTGCGCACAACAGATTTCTTTTTTTCATGTTTTTCTTGGTTGGTTTACTGAAACTAGCAGTGGCAGCAGCATCGTTTTCGTATTCACCACTGTTGGTGCGAGAATCCGTCTCATTGCTACCAAAATCTGATTCCACATCATCAGTTGTAGATTCGCAAAATTTTCGTTTGCTTTTGATAAATTTATCCATTTCGATTGTACGGTAATGGGCAAAAGTTTACACCGGAGCGGTCGCAAACGTGGACACTGTACATGCATATTATCTTACATTATGGGTATGAGGTAAACATCATGGTCGACTCTGATTGCGATATAACAGAATGGATAAATAGGGTACCACTAATTCTCACAGCCTACATCCGCTACAGCAAGTGTAATGCAAGAATGACGGACTTAGGCTGTGAGAATTCGCGACACACCAATTTTTCGCGACACACCAACGACACACCATGTTCACGCGACACACCGCCCGTCGATTCGCGACACACTAGTGTGTCGCGACACACCGGTTAAGAACCACTGCTCTAATGTATACGAGCGAAATGGGGGTTGCCTTTTCAGATGATAAGATAAGCAATATGAATATTTTTCATCCAGATTGTCTGGACTGTATAGTTGTGTGTGTCTTTTGGGGTATTTGAATAGAAGGTAAAGCGGGAGTCTGCAGCAGTGGCGTACTGTAAGTAGTGTATGAATTTGAAAACACTCTTCCGCAATGAACATTGAACACTGTCAACAACTCAACGCGAAACTTATTGACTAACACTGCATGGTTTTAGCATTAACAGCCTGTGTTTTCAAATTCATACACTACTTACAGTACGCCTGTACAGTTGTATGCTAGAACAGTACACATTGCATAGTTTGAAGGTGAAATTGTCATTGACGCTCTGCATTATTACAGTTCACTTAACCTCTGTTATTGTGAAAATGTTTGTCGTAAAAATTTGGAAAAAAGTTGGAAAAAGTTTAGCTACTTTTTTAGTTTAGTTAACTAATTTTCAAAATTAGTTGCCAACTTTAGTTAAACTATATTTTTTAGTTGGAAAATAGTTTTAGTTTAACTAAAAGAAAATAGTGTAATGCCCATCACTGCATTCCATAAGGGTCCACCCACCATTTATAGAATGTTACTTGCTTTCTTTGCGTATCTAAATTGGAAAATACAGTTGGATGTGTTTGCTGAAGTTAAAGCTATCATCGTATGTTGTGGCTGCAGCTCTTCCTCTGGGTCACAGTCACTCAGCCAAGGGCATATTTTAACTGTATAACTAGTGAGACAAATGTCCCAGTAGTCTTAGGAGTTGTCCCAGTAGTTAGGCTGAGTTGTCCCAGGCAATGTATGTTTAAAGTATAACTAGTGGGACAAAATGTTGCCGCAGAAGTGAAATAAGAAGGTCATCAACTTTTTCGGGAGATGAATTCCCCGTAAAAGGTCATCAAAGTTTTTCAGAGACGAGTTCTAAAATTTTGTCCCAGTAGTCTAAATTCCTTAAAATATACACTGTATACAGTTTCAGCCTGACCAGGGGTGGAGATCCTGGGGGTCGAAGGGGATAAGCAAAGTGCGACCGTACGTTACATACCGGAATAACGCACTCGTACCGTACGTACGTTACCGAAAAAATAACGTACGCGTACGTTAAAAATATAATTGCAGTTGTAGAATGAACAAAATACATTTATGGAAGATTCGGTTTTCCTTACGCTCTTCAACAAATGAGGAAGCACACGAGTGAATAAATATCATCATTGCTTGACTATATGACTGGTTGACAATGACAGGCTAGCTAGAGACTCTAGTAGCTAGAGCATAGAACTAAAGCCATGTACTATATTAGGCTAGTTTTGTTGGATTTTTTTACTTTATTGTGCATAATGTTACGTACTTTTTTTGTCATGCATGAACTGATGTCAACGAACGCCAACGTACGGCTTAATAATGTACGCGTCTGTAGGCTACGTACGTTATAGAAAAAAATAACGTAAGTTCCGTACGTACGGTTGCACACTGGGAATAAGAACCCCACCTTTAACAGTAGGCTATGGGAACGAAGTATACAGTTCCCCAAATTTTGAAGAAACATAAAAAAGTCAACAATTTTTTTCACGCTCACGCGCGAACAAATGTTTTACCTCTTTTTTGACCAGATCAGTTCAAAAGAGTCCTGTGTCCCCATCTGTCGAACAAGATCGCCGCCTCTGAGCCTGTCACTGACTTAGTTATGTCAATTATTTCGGTAGTATGGTTCAACTAATTATGTCATATTTTCAAACTTCTATGCATGATTTATATAGGGATATGTATAATGATAGAAAGCAAATTTGGTAAAATAAAATGGCTAAAACTGGCTTCATTTGGCAGCAAAAATGCTTTAAAATGCGTTGTCGGTTAGGGAGGCTTACGACGCTCCCAAAGAGCCTGTGAACCCCTAATCGTGGCCGACTTTGTCCCAGAAGTCAAAATCTCTTTAAAAATGCACTGGACTCATCATAAACAGGTTCTGGCTTGTTCTGGATACATATAATTTTTATGTAGCCAGATATAGCAACATTTACAAGAACAGACAACAGAAGAACATGTTGCAAAACATCACGTGACAGAAAGGTACGTGACCATCGCTGCTATAAAGGACGCCCCAAAAGGCTGATGCGTGACCAAAGAAAGAAACGCAGTCAGTTGAGAAGCAATCACTTCAGAGGCAGTAAGTAGGCCTACAGGTAAACGTTAAGGATTTCTTATTTTTATTTTCTTACTCTGTAATCGTAATCAAGATATTAATAAAATAATAAGCAACCATATTTGTAAGCTTATTTGCCCTAAGTTTACTAGACGTTTTTCATCATGGTAATATTATTGTAATTAGTAACTTCTATCGCGCTGGTGTCTAAGGCATAAAGTATCAACCGATGAGCCATAAAAACAAGCCATAATCAGGTCAATATCCAGAGGAAAGGCCCAAAAAGACAGCGAGGTAGCTTATGGTGGATAAGCACTTTGAAAAAAGTAAGTAAGGGACGATTGTGACATAGTATAGAATTAAACACAGTTTAAGCTAATACGGTGCAGTTCTTAGATAGCTGAATAGTTACTATGTATAGTATCGATTGAGTGCGTGCACTGAGATTAATCAATCAGTCATCAATATTCGTTTATTGCAAAAATTCCTGTCGACACAAACGCGACAGGATTACACAATCTTTAAAAAGAGACATTAATTGCAAATGAGAAAAATCTGATAACAGTCAATTAGAAAGTGTAATTTTATAGAAATTAATAACTTAATAGATAATGAATGTGATGATGGACTTAATATAGTTAATAGTTAACCAATTAATCACTTAATAGATAAGTACTAAACCAATTCAATGCGGGACCAGAAAAACCAATATTGGAGGCGATGCAAAAGAACAGAGTGGTCCTCAGTATTAAAACCAGCAGGCAAGTAAAGTAGAACGAATGCTGTCATATCCTTCGCATACTTCGCATCTTTAATGTATTCGTCTGTATTAACTTTTCTCTTAAATATGTAGTTCAGAGACATCGTCATAAATTAATTGGTTACATTTTTTATTGTGATATATAATATGAAATGATGTGCTGTATCATCTTACTTGTACGGCGATGTGCGTTTGCTAGCGCTTCTTAATAAAGAATATACTTACTTACTTACTTGTTTACTTATATTACCATGTATATGTAGAGCATATGATGTAATTATGAACAGCAGAAAGCGCGGATTCTTTTGTAGGTATTGTTTCGGATAGGCCACAAGGCTTGACTGCAGGCTAAAATAATGAAAATAATCATATTGAAAATTTTACTAATATAGAAATCACTTAATAGTTTTATATTTAAGTTATAAATTTCTTTTATGTTTTTAACACTTTAGTTGATTAATTTTTATTCATTCGGTTTATGACAATATCCCCTCCCAATGAAATAATTAATTACCCTAGGCAATCGCTAGTATTAAGGGCTTCCCTACGGACGGACGATCGTCGGAAGTGTTACTTCGACCAACCGTGACACAGTACAGTAGGCTACAAAAGACAAACAGTGACATCCGTAGGCCTTCAGCATAATAAAATAAAGACGTTGCGAAATGGGTTGATTAAAGGCTGTCGTGCATTTAACGTAGATATGCGATCCGTGTGCTCCACGGGTAACGATTCGGATCTGGGTATCGCGTGGTTAGTGATAAATTCAATACATTGGTGTGCTTGGTCGGAAATCAGTCCATTGTCACATTCTTCCGAGTAGATAACCTTGAAGGGTCACTATATAAAACCCCTCTGTAATAATTATAATAATAATTCGGGGTATTCGTAGAATCCTATCTTACTTGCATCAAACTGTCAATTGATTTCACTGACAAATAACATATGTTGTCCAGCCAACTCGATTATTGCAACTCACTGGCGTGACTAAGAGTGATTTGCACAAGCTGCAAATGGCACAAAATCAACTGGCTAGATAACTTATTATCAACATACCTTCCTGCATGAGAGTTCAACAAATATTAAGGTTTTAGCATTAGTTGAGTCGGTTGAGTCTGTGTGAGTTTTGTCGATCCTATGAGCGCTTGTTCGATTCGGTGTTTAGTCAACAACTTTAGAGATGTTTACCTGAACTCTTCGTTTTTATATAATAAGAAGCCAAAACTTAGAAACTGCATGCTTTGTTCTGAGTCGCGGTATACCTGGGTAACACCCGTTGTGAGATACCGGGAGATAGACCCTCATCTATCTTATGCTTGCTAAACAGGTCCTCACGTGTTCTGTAGGCCTAATATGTGACGCAATTCAAAGATCTATGTTAAGGATAATGATCGAGATTCATTGCTTCATCAGCATCAGCACCAATGAAGAAAGAGCCATGATCTAATGATTCTAATCTGTCCACTCGACGTGAGGACGATCAGAGATATTCTGACATCGAGGAATTGAGTCACAGTATAGATTGCACTTCATCCAGTAAGCGATGTCATTAGTGCAACTTATTGAGGAGGTCCGCAGATGATGGATGTCGGTTGCATTAGGACGATAGAAGCCATAGGTTTGCAAGTCATCAGCATTGTGATGACTGTGCAAAGCATATATGGAGATGTCGGTAATATAAGGGAGGAAAAGACACGTTCAGGATTGGCTCAGATAAAGATGGTCGCCATAGAAGAGAAGCCGAAATGGTGACGCTTTGCTGTCTTCGATCAGATAGGAAAAAGTCGGCTGGGGTCGAAAGCAACAGACAAATGCACAAGATAAGAAGAGAGGTTCCAGAGTCCATTGCCGTATGCAGGGGCGCCCGTAGGCGGACGCACTGGACGCACGTGCGTCCACCCACCAAATGAAATCAACACAAGGAATAGGCATCGCATCGATATTTTTAGTAAACGACAATACGGCATGCTAAAGCATAGATGGTATCTAAATTGAATATTTTAATGAGTCACTCTGAGTCATTTTCAGTGTATGACTACGAGCGGCGGACAGAGGACGGATATGATGAGAAGGGACGGCAGGGTTGTGCGTCCACTTTTTGGGGGTGTGCTTCCAATTTTTTAAGCCTGCAGGCGTCCCTGGCCGTGTGTATGTCAGAAAGAACATCTGCAAGAAACATCTAAGTAGAGTGGTAAGCACGGTAGGTCGACTGTTCGCAAAGGAACAACTTCGTGAAGTTGGGCAAGTAACAAGTTTCCGGACTTATGTAATTTAATATAGAGGCCTAACCAATTTAAGTAGGTCAGATATTGTTTTCATTTTTGGACTTTCCTTATGTCAATTTCAAAATTTCTCTGACAACTTTCGCCTCAATAGGCCTACTGTTAGGCGTCCTCGATAGCTTTAAGGTTGAAATCAACATTGGAATTTGAGTATCATTTTGATTTAGCCACCATTTCGCCAACTTTGCAACTTAAATACGGCGGTAGGCCCGAAGTATTTCGTGTGACATAACTGTAGCATACAGTCTGTCAATCTAGTACCAAAATCTTTGTCTAAGCGAGACCCAGCGCTTATTAGAGTCCGGCGTTTATAAGAGTCCGGCGTTTATCTACACAAGACGTCTTACTCCTTCCCCTGTTATTGAAGCCTCACGTTGAAGCACCTGGCGCTTAAAAGTTTTAAGGATTGCTACAAAATCTGCACTCTGAAACGTCAAACAACTATAGTCAAAATGCTGCACTGATTGCCAAATTCCACACTGTTCAGCACGTGATTCAGGTAACCCGTTCTAAAGTGCGAGTTTTTCACTAATGACCTAGCTCAGGTAAGCGACAGACATATTCTACTGTCGACGTTCTCTTACTTCATGCTTAGATAAAGAAAAGCTTCGGAGCTCCCAAGTGCCAACGACCAGCTAAGCCCATAATTCATTGTCTGACAGACGCAGAGAATTCAGACTAGAGAGCAATGGCTACATACAGGATGTTCGCCTACGCATTCGTTTTGCTCTTTATTGGTAAGTTACACCATTTCCTTACACAAAAAAACTCTGGTCAAAATCTTAGAATAAATGGTTACCCTAACTCAATTTTCTTTCATATTAAATTTCTCCTTCTCTCCGTCTCTCTCTCTCTCTCTCTCTCTCTCTCTCTCTCTCTCTCTCTCTCTCTCTCTCTCTCTCTCTCTCTCTCTCTCTCTCTCTCTCTCTGTCTCTCTCTCTCTCTCTTTCTGTCTTTTTATGTAGTGGGTAGCAGATAATGCTTAATAAGTAGGCCTTCCATAAATGATACCAGGAAGATGCAGTGGTCACTAACTATAGGCCCCACATGTAGAACAGAATAGCTTCTGTAGCAGATGCAGTACGAGGTAAATGATTCTGAATGAAGAATTTTACTTTAGAGCAGTTGTTTCACCTGCCACGGAGTTTTGGTGAAGCCATTATAGGGTTTGATACCCGATTTAACACTATGACTGAACTCGCTTAAGTTTTATTACCAGGATGCTTTTTGATGTTGTTTAATTAGTAAAACTTATCCAATTCTGCTACCCTTTTCAGATAATAGTAACTGTTACAGATCTAAATTTTCTCTCTTGCTATGATGCCTTGATGTAGTGTTATTAGTAATATTCTATTTTTTAAATTTAAATTTATGCTCCTTTTTCAAATATTATTATCTTCTTATTACTTCTACGTTTTATATTTTTTCTATAGGGCCTACTTGTTCACCAATGTGCGGTTCGCTTTTGGTTTTTCAATAAAAAAAATATTAATTATAATATTGCACCTAGCGTGTTTTAATGGTTTAGGCACAGTTGGTTAGCAGGAATAAACGAATCCACATTAAATTAGGCTATAAATTGGATTTGAACAAATGGACAAATTTAGAGTGTCTTTCACTTTCAACAAAACATGTGATTGTGCTTTTCTTAAATTTTGCAGCATACGCAGCTGGAAATATCTCTGAGAACTGTCTCAGTTGCATCTGTCAGGTATACGTCATTAAGATATCCATAGCATGAGAGAAGATCTTCCTGGCAGGCCTATTATGAATAATCAATATTCGGTTGTTTTGAAGTTGTATCTATTATTAGTTGCTGGTGTTATTCCCCGATCAAACCTATTATGTGCATCATAGAATTCATGTGAATCATAGAATTCCTGGCCAATACGTTGAGGGTTTTTACGGTTCAACTGATCGACATCTCCTCCTTTTTGATTCATTCACTCATTGCGGTTCGACATGAACGGCCTAGCTACTCTCATTTGAAACGTAAATTATCTTTCTTAGTTGTCCTGACATCTTACCCAAACCGTAATTAGGCTATATTTATGAGTAAGTACGCTTATAGATAAGATAAGTAAACTGGCAACTATTTTCATTTTAAATTTGAAACTTGGTTAAAACAATGTTAACGTTTTAAAATAATTGAGAATTTCTTTGGCAACTACAGATCACGAAACTACGTAATGCTGGTCTAAATTACGTCATGCTTGTCCAAGCTAAATCTTCTCAACAGTTGAAATAAAAATCCCGACAGTCAGGGCTTTTGATTGGCAGTCAATTTTAGTAACAATCATCAAGCTTTTCTTCCCATTTTTAAAAACAATAATCCCAAATACTCTCAACATTAGTGCACAATTTTGGGATCGAACGAAACTTAATAAATGATAATCAGTGGTTTTTTTCAGCCGGAACGCGCCGGAACGGCGTTCCAGCACCTTTTTTCTGCTACTAAAAAATAATTTATTTATTTTAATCATAAAAACAATAGTTTAGTTATTTTAATTTAATTTCAGTGTTGTGAACTATTTTTAGTGCTCATTGAGACCCCTCCTAACCCCGAATCCCGTTTTTCTCGGGATTTTCACCCTTCCATAATTTTCCAGTTCCGGAACCTATTGTTCAGTTCCGGAACCTTTTTTCCTAGAAAAAAGGACTGATGATGATGATGATGATGATGATGATGATGATGATGATGATGATGATGATGATGATGATGATGATGATGATAATAATAATTATAATAATAATAATAATAATAATAATAATAATAATAATAATAATAATGATAATAATAATAATAATAATAATAATAATAATAATAATAATAATAATAATAATAATAATATCGCAGCAAAAACTCGCTCGACCGTTCCAGGAATAATAATAAAAATTAAAAAAAATAATAATAATAATCTGGCATTTATAACGCGCCTAAACAAAATGAGATCTTGCACGAAAGCGCGTGACAGAAAATACACTAGTCATAGTACATTTTAAACAGATAAGTTTTAAGGTTAGATTTGAACATCAAAGGTGACGAGGATTTGCGAATAAAAGCCGGGAGTTTGTTCCATTCCATTCCATGCAAATGCTCGATTTTCAAATTTTCTGAGTGTTCGAATGATGGCAAAGTCACCATGAGATGACGATCGCAGTCCTCGTCTGGCTTGAAGTGCACAACACGGAGTAACAAGTGAAGAGACGTACAGAAGAGACGAGTTTCTATAGACTCGATACATTAGGAGACAGATCTTGAAATAATGCGAACTTGTATGTTCACGAAGGGTCGCGATGACGTGGTCCCGGGGACTGAGATTTTTGACAAGCTTTGCAGCATTGCGGACAACTTGCATTAGCAGGGACGTAACTAGCGTTGGGCTTGGGGGGGCTTGAGCCCCCCCAAACGAAGTTGAAGCCCCCCCCAAACAAGTCAAGCCGTTGTATGCTTACGGCTAAAATTCGTATGAACACTGTATAAATGTTGCCATGTTCAAGGTTTAAGCCCCCCAAACGAAAAATCCTAGTTACGTGCCTGTGCATTAGATGGGCGCAGCTTCAGGTTCAGCTGATACTTTCAGGTGGAAGGATGTGAGGGACAAATCGGAAAATGCCGATGGGACGTAAATTCGGATAGCTGTGGACCATTTCAAATAAAGGAGCCATACTGGATCGACTGCGGAAAACCAGACGGAGGTAAGGAGTCGCGAATATGCAAAATATGCAATTTAGAGGATGTGTTATGAATGATGAGGGGATCATGAGGTTAATTTGAGCAAATGTATTCGGGCTAAATCTACAATGTAAGTAATATATCGCCATTTGTTCAATATAGATTCATGTAGTTGTAAATTGTAATGGTGAATTTGTATAGCGCCTTACAGACCTTGCACCCAGACAGCACAGAACCACGATTGAAAAGAACTGTTTCAACCGCTGAAGACATTTAACAGCAAAGATAAAATCAGAAACTTGACGGCGTAGGAAACACATTCCAGGAAAATAAAAGATGGGTCTGCCGTGTAGAACTTTTAAGTTGCATAGCGAAAGTCAGGGTCTAATGATCAATTCGATCCGGGTCGGAGGAACTACACGATGACACTTAGATTTATAGCTCAATAAGAGATGATAGTGCGCAGCTAGTTAGGCAGCTTGTGTAAGCTTCAGGCCTAATTTAATTTTTTTTAAATTAATGCGTGTTTGCAATGGCAATCAGTGCAGATTCTCCAACATGAACTTTGCGTATACAGTGGCGGCGATCTTGTTTGACAGGTGGGGGGGGGAATACTTTAGAACTGATCTGGTAAAAAAAAGTTTTGAACTGATCTGGTCAAAAAAGAGGTCAAAAATTTTTCCCCCGCGCGAACTGTTGACCTTTTTTGCTGTTTCTTCGAAATTTGGGGGTCGAATGTATGGCGTGTACCCCACTCTTAAAGGTGGGGGTCTTGTCCCCCTCGACCCCCTCGGGATCGCTGCCCATGGCCGTATGCCCGCCGATTGGACGAATCGTAATACTTCGAAAGACTGCATGTATTTTGCTAATGCAACATAGCATAAAATCCGCATATAGACCCTATTGCATGAATATGTTCAACATTATAGTGAATGTGAATGCATACAACAGGGTGCAACGGCTTGAGTAGGAGGTCCGAGAGAAAACTGCAAACCAACAAAAAGTAGACCCAAGTCAGCATGACAGGCCTTTCGGGCTTGACTAATTAAGAATTACTGACTTGACTGATAGATGAATAATTAGGCGATTATTTACTATTTTGTCTTTTTGCAGATTGGCAGACGTGTACAAAGGAGACTTCGTGTTCAAGAACCTGCGTAAGAGGCTACATGCAACGTTATGCCAAGCGATGCACTGGTGCACGAACTCCATCTTGTCAAGACTATGCCAGGATTCACAACGGTGGACCGAGTGGTTGCAAAAGGTCTTCCACGGTCGGATACTGGAACAAAGTTAAGAGATGTTGTTCCTCGAAGGCTGGAGGATGCTGAGCTAAGAAACGGATTCCTATGGCGAAATGTTCTTACGCTACGACGTGGAAATTAACCACAAAAGATCAGATGACGATTTGATTTTGCTTCATAGAACGCTTTTACTGCTTTATCGCGTCATTCCAAAATAACGACTGAAATGTTTTTCCAGGCTGAAAACGATAAAATCGCACTGCATTTGGAGCCTATAACAGGCAACAGTATAAAAGCTAGAAACGAGTTGTTAACCCTAAGCTGCTGTAGAACAATGAACGCTGTTTAGTGAAATAAACGCAAGTTTATTACATCTTCGTTTCTTCGTATGGTAGACTGGCTGGCCAAAAGCTATCAATTTGAATGGTATTTTTTCGGTCATAGGATTCGCGCCTTAATGATAGGAATTCTGAAGGCTACAAATGTCACCCAAACATCTTTGATATCCTAACCAATATCGGATTTTGTCTATAGAAGTATATAGAACCTGCATGGCTAGGGTTGCCACTCGTCCAATTTTGTCGGGACCGTCCCGATTTCGAGGTAAATGTCCCGTGTCCCGACTTGACCTAGTCCGCTAGTCGGGACAGCCAAATGTCCCTACTTTCAAATTTGTGGTAATTTTGTCCCAACTAACAAAAAGTCAGGCGAATTGAAATATCATAAATATCGCGTCACCTTTGATGAAGGTAGAACAGTTAGCAGGCTAGCTGTTCTTCTGTTCTGTTCTGTTTACGAAAGATGTAGCACAAGTCTGTCAAAGAAGCATAAAGTATTTGGTAAAGTGGTTCTAATTCGATAAGCTACAAGTTCAAGTACTTTTCATCGCTAAGTTTGAAGCACGGGCTCGGTTTCAATGAGTTAATGTCTGCTGTCATAGCAGCTGGATTATTGATTGATGACGGAGATGAGCTTTACAACGAGTTTGCTCACCTTCGAGCAGCTCTGCTTAAGCTTATAAGCATGTCAGACAAAGATGCAGATCTGAATTGGGTTGAATTTTGGAAAGCAACGAATTGTTCAAACTTGCAAATCCATGCCTGCAGTGAGCAATGCTCCAGTTGAAAGACTTTTGTATAATGAAGAACATATATGGACTGACGAGCTTAAGAAAATGCGGATTGAAATTGAAGCTGAAAATTCTTACTGGGGAAACAGATTTTAGAATGACATGTGTGGAGTTCTACAACTTTGTCTTAGGGTAAAACCGTTGTTGAAAGCTGCGAAGAGTTATTTAAAATACAACTTTCAATCAAAATCATGATCATCGCACAACTAAACTGCTTGAAAACTTGATCTGATCGACAGAATCTGCATGTGTTCTTAAACTATTTTAAAAAATTCAGTCAGAAAACTAAATTGCAGAAATCAGTGTTGGAAAAGAACCATATATAGCAGAGGTGGGCAAACTTTTTGCACAAGGGGCCACATTAAACGCAAAAAAATTCGGAGGGCCGGGTAACAAATTTTTTACTTTTAATAACGACTAACATGAAAAGAAGTTAACTTATTTAGGCCCCTATAAAATATTAAATACACTTTGTCTGTTACTAATGAGATGTATGCGACTGTGATCATGCATGCAATTAATTAACAGGTTTCTCATAATCCAGAATGATTCTCTCTCTCTCTTTAACCGTCCTCGATACGAGGGTTGGTCGCATTGTAGACGATTCTTCTCCATCCTTTCCTGTCTTCGGCTACTCGCAGCAACCTCTCTGTTGATAATCCCAACCATTCGCCAATGTTGTCCATCCACTTCTTCCTTGGTCTTCCTCTTGCTCTTGTTCCCGGTACCGTTCCCTGCATAATTTCTTTCTCTAGGCAATCTCCCTGTTTCCTCATTATGTGCCCAAAGTATGACATCTTTCTTCTTTTGATTGATTCCAATAGGTTCCTTTCCACCCCCGCCGTCTCCAGTACCCATTCATTTGTTTTCTTCTCCGTCCATGATATTCCAAGGATTTTTCGTATGCATTTCATTTCAAATGCCTTTATTCTATCCTCCTCCCTCTTTTTGATTGTCCAACTCTCACAGCCATACATCATCACTGGCCATATAAGTGTCTTCATTAACTTTAACTTTGTGGTAATTTTTATGTTATGGTTTTTCCATAATTTATTCAGATCTGCTCCTATTCCCAGTCCTCTTGCAGTTCTTATACCTATCTCCCTGCTACACTCCGCGTCTTCTGTTATGAGTGAGCCTAAGTACACGAAAGTTCCCACTTGTTCTATCTTGCTGCCTTGTACTTTGATGTTGCACTGCTTCCCTGTCAGCGCCATACACTTTGTTTTGCTCATGTTGATCTCCAGGCCCTTCTTTCGTCCTTCTCTGTCCAATCGAGACACCAGTTCTTGCAGTTCCGTTTCCGTGCTTGCCATTATCACTATGTTGTCCGCATATCGTAGATTTGTTATTATCCTTCCTCCAATTTGAATGCCTCCTGTATATCCTCTCAGAGCCTCCCTCATTACCATTTCTGATAGTATGTTGAATAAAGTTGGCGAAATTACACACCCCTGTCTGACTCCTCTTCTTATTCTAAACTCACTTGACAGTACACCTCCGAATTTTACCTTTGCCGTCTGTTTCCTGTACAGTTCTGCTATCAGGTTGATAATGTGTGCTGGATATCCCATTTCAACCATCGATAGCCATAATTGCTCATGTGACACACAATCGAATGCTTTCTTAAAATCTACAAAGCACATGTATAGCGGTCTTTGGTGCTCTCTCATCTTTTCCATTATAATTCTAAGATTCGTCACCTGATCTCTCGTCCCTTTACCACGCCTAAACCCTGCCTGTACATCTGTCAATTCTGATTCTGTACGATTTCTTATCCTTTCCAATATGATCTTCAGCAAGATTTTACTCGCATGTGATACCAATGCTATGCATTCTGCTATCCAGAATGATTGCGCTGGTTGAAATTCCCAGTTTGAGTTCAAGTTTAGATCACTTAACTGAGACCTGTAGGCCTCTTGGAGTTGTTTATCATCTCATAGTTGAAAATCTTTGTTGACAGATGTAAATGCAATGGGTGCGAATAAAACAAACATTTTTAAAGCAAAAGTTTGTATATTTGAGAATGTTTCCTTCCTCAGCGAAGAAAAGAATGTTATCAGTTCTGATCCTTTGAGCTATTCTTTGAGAACAATGTCACGTTGTGGGTCAGTTAACTCCAGCTGAAGTTCCGTATAATGAGCTAATTGTCAATGTCAAATGTGAACGGTATAGTAAGCACAGGAAATTCAGTCTCAATCGATTTAAAATCCATAAATCGTCTGGAAAACTCTTCTGTCAAACTTGACAACCGATGGCTATATTTTTCCTACCCTGCAGTGTAGGAAAGTTCCCGTACTTTTGTTCTTTCGTCTGCGTTGAAAGCAATATTAGCTTTACTTGAACGGATTTCACTTCTACAGATCATGTGCAAACGCTCTGCAGGGAAGTGGGGGGCAGATCGGCAGAGTTAATGCATAGAGTAGTTATTAGAGATGACACCGTAGTAAGTAAGACAGCAACGCCACGTGAGTAAAACGAAGAAAACTTCTCGCGATCTGAATTTTTTTTAAATTTTCTGATGAATTGTGGGGGCCGGATAAAAGTGTTGGCGGGCCGGATCCGGCCCGCGGGCCGTAGTTTGCCCACCTCTGATATATAGTCTAATAAATATTATAAAAATATATGTGTACCTCACGCCTGGGCGTCCGGGGCCTGTGCAGGCTCCCTCTACGCTCTCCGAATTTAGAATCACATGGCCCGAGGCAATGCACGTGGTGGCTGAAGTTCTGTGTGCCTCCCCTGCTTGGAGGGGCTTTACCACTGCAGACTATAGGTACAGACTCAAGAGACTCCTTTCAAGAAGCCGGCGCCTGGGGCTTCGACAAGATGGCACACCAACGGTGGCCTAGCGAGTAGAACTGGCGGAGGATCGACTGCTCAATGCTGCTGTATGGAACGATGCCCACGTCCTAAGAGCCATTTTCCCGCCAACAAAGTGTCGCCGTCGGGGGCCTACGACCTCGAACCCACCAATTCGAGCTTCCGGACAGAGACGATGAAAACTATATCTCGCGAATTCTCTATAAGAAAATCTGAGTACACACTGCCATAAGTCATAACCTTTATTTTTTTATTATTTCCCTTTCATATTCTCTTGTTCCTGGTTGCGGTGTGCCAACCAGTTTTGCCTGATAAAGGAACTACGTCACTGAAAAAGGAGTGGTCTTCTGATGGTGACTAACTTGGCTCACAACTCGCAGGGTGTGATTCGACACCTTACAGGCTATCTATTATCTACAATAGTCCAGACAAGAAACCACAAAGGCATGGACAAGGGTGGAAGCAGCCGCCTGACGCAGCTCTGTTGGCGCGTAGCCTGGTACACAGGCTCATGTTATTCCTGCCTACGTAGTGACGTTAGTTGTTTACATACATTTTTACACCCATAATATAAAAACTAATAAATCAGAACGTGTTTGTGTTGCTCTCGAAGGTGTTGTTGCTTTTTTCTAATTTGCATTCCTATGGACCCCTCAGTTCAACGTCTGATGTCACGTGTTTCTTTAAATAACTCTGTTGCTTCTATGTCTGAGTCATCTTCAAGGCGGCTAGATTAAAATGAGAAGGACGAAAAACCCGAGGCGCTGAATCAGCGTCGCGTCAGTCTTTGTTTTCGGAGCTGTTGGCAACACGACTAACTGTGATCAATCAATCTTGTCAGTGAAGCGTGTTTACAACCTCTTGTCTGTCCTACCTGTCATAACTTCCTGGTTGGCAGTTTATTGAAATAGGCCCTACTCCTACAATACGGGATCTTAGTTATGCTCCTACTTGCTAACTTGGATGCTTCAGCGTAATATGACAGTCCGTGTGACTGTAACTTTCGCACGTCCTCGTGCGAGAAACATGGCTACCTATTAGCTCGGGGCTAAAGACGTTTGTCAGAGGCGTAGCGACCGCCCACCTTACCATCCTACCGGAGGGAGCTCCGCAAGGAAGAGGGACCTAAAAGTGGCAAAAATTTTAACCGTGAACGGCGTGAGACGAGAACGGCGCATTCCAGTTTCCGCATTGTAAGGGGCCCCGCAGACGTACGTTCGGAGGGGGCCACGTTCTTTGTTGCTACGGCTCTGATGTTTGTTCTACAGATCCACGATAAGTAACAGTTAAAATCAAAAATCCCAACAGTCAGGAATTTTTGATTAACAGTCGTAGAAGTTTAACAATTTGACAGTTACAATCATCTCGCTTTTCTTCCAATTTATTCTAAGTATTAATCCCAAAATATTAATACTCTCAACATTAGTGCAAAATTTTGTCATCGAACGATCTTTGATCAATAATAGCCTAACTAATGGTTTCAGGCTTATAAAAATTGGACGAACACCCTCCCGTCTCCTCCCATCCACACTCGTCCTCTGTCTGCCACTCTTAGTCATACACCGAAAATGATTTAGAGTGACTCATAAAAGTACAGCATAACGCATGCACATATATGATATCATATGATATTACCTATACATACTGTATGGTAAACCAAAATTACAGAGTGAAATTGTCAAAAATATTGATGCGATGCCTAATCCTTGTGTGGATTTGATTTGGTGGGTGGACGAACGTGCGTCCAGTAGGCCTACGTCACGCTGCCGACGTCTCTGAGTAGTTTGAGTTTCTTTCAAATTTCTTAGTTATAATGTCACATAAGGAAAATAAACAATTAAAGTCTCAACAAGATAAAAATGTGGTCTAAGTCCTAATTGCAAACCTACACATTAAATGCAAATAAGAGAATAGGCCTATGTGTGTGTGTGTGCACGCTGCTTCAGCCTGCTTGTATCATCTGAAAGCGTCGATGGCAGAATATGGATGCCTAAGATTGTATGTTGTCTCAGCGCACGTGACCATTCCATCATAGCGGACATACACAAATAGATAAGCATACATATGTATAATAGCATGCAATAAACGAATATGTAATTAGGCTGAAAATTTTGAAAGGTATACACTTACTGAATGTTGAAACATGAGAGAATGCGATGCATATGATTTATTGATTTTATATGTAGGCTATATCTGATATTTGTGCACCGGCGTGCGCTCTTCTGCAACCGGTTTAAGAATATGCTTACTTACTTATTCATTTATATGAAAGCATAAGTTTCGCATTTGGATTTCAATCGCATATTCTGACGTGAAGCTCGATCCATGGCTCAAAGCTATACTTGGCTGACTTGATGACCAGTACTGGCAGTGGCCTAATAGGAACGTTTGACTGTGCCTGCGACTGACTTGCCTTATTCGATTAGTTGAACTGTTCCACTGGGAGCTTATACAGAACCTGAATTACACGTCCGAGCTTGCCAACAAGTTATAGGCCTATGCACTTTTATGTATGCGCGAGCATTTAGATTACCAATAGCTATCAAACACCAACACTTGCCTGAGCCTCGTATGCGTGACAATAAAAACTGCAGAAATAAAAATTCAAATAAACTCGTAAGACCACGGGAGTCTTGGAATCCGTGCGTGCATCTTAGCAGTATGATTGAACAACTTGGCAAATAGGCCTACTCAACAAAACATACTAATGGAGGTCATCCTAGTGGCGTCAGTAGAGGGCTGCGGGCCGCACCGGGTGACACCTTCACCAAAATGACAAAGTGACTGTCTAAAACGTTTTTGTGCAGAGTGTGGTCTGGTAAGAGAGGAGATCCATGGGGTGACACCATGACTTACCGCACAGGGTGACACCAACCCTAGTGACGCCACTGCATCCCACCTATTCGTAGTTGCTCTTAAACAATCGTGTTTCCTGTCACGTAAACTTAAAACAATCAGAAACGTATGATCTTGCAAACTAAAGATGCTCAGAACTCAAAGTACACAGAAAATGTATTGCAAACACCTGAAGACTTGTTAAAGCTTGGTCTATAAGCATGTAAATACATGGGGCAATTAGCCATTTTGTCCGAATGCACTCTGTACAAATGTATACGAGCGAAATGGGGTTGCCTTTTCAGATGATAAGATAAGCAATATGAATATTTTTCATCCAGATTGTCTGGACTGTATAGTTGTGTGTGTCTTTTGGGGTATTTGAATAGAAGGTAAAGCAGTAAAGGTCTGCAGCAGTGGCGCACTGTAAGTAGTGTGTGAATTTTAAAACACTCTTCCGCAATGAACATTGAACACTGTCAACAACTCAACGCGAAACTTATTGATTAACACTGCATGGTTTTAGCATTAACAACCTGTGTTTTCAAATTCATACACTACTTACAGTACGCCTGTACAGTTGTATGCTAGAACAGTACACATTGCATAATTTGAAGGTGAAATTGTCATTGATGCTCTGCATTATTACAGTTCAGTTCACTTAACCTCTGTTATTGTGAAAATGTTTGTCGTAAAAAGTTGGAAAAAAGTTGGAAAAAGTTTAACTACTTATTTTAGTTTAGTTAACTAATTTACAAAATTAGTTGCCAACTTTAGTTAAACTATATTTTTTAGTTGGAAAATAGTTTTAGTTTAACTAAAAGAAAATAGTGTAATGCCCATCACTGCATTCCATAAGGGTCCACCCACCATTTATAGAATGTTACTTGCTTTCTTTGCGTATCTAAATTGGAAATACAGTTGGATGTGTTTGCTGAAGTTAAAGCTATCATTGTATGTTGTAGCTGCAGCTCTTCCTTTGGGTCACAGTCACTCAGCCCAGGGCATATTTTAACTGTATAACTAGTGGGACAAATGTCCCAGTAGTCTTAGGAGTTGTCCCAGTAGTTAGGCTGATTTGTCCCAGGCAATGTATGTTTAAAGTATAACTATAGTGGGACAAAATGTTGCCCCAGTTGTGAAATAAGAAGGTCATCAACTTTTTCGGGAGATGAATTCCCCCAAAAAGGTCATCAAAGTTTTTCAGAGACGAGTTCTAAAATTTTGTCCCAGTAGTCTAAATTCCTTAAAATATACACTGTAGTTTCAGCCTGACCAGGGGGTGGAGATCCTGGGGGTCGAAGGGGATAAGCAAAGTGCGACCGTACGTTACATACCGGAATAACGTACTCGTACCGTACGTACGTTACCGAAAAAATAACGTACGCGTACGTTAAAAATATAATTGCAGTTGTAGAATGAACAAAATACATTTATGGAAGATTCGGTTTTCCATACGCTCTTCAACAAATGAGGAAGCACACGAGTGAATAAATATCATCATTTCTTGACTATATGACTGGTTGACAATGACAGGCTAGCTAGAGACTCTAGTAGCTAGAGTATAGAACTAAAGCCATGTACTATATTAGGCTAGTTTTGTTGGATTTTTTTTACCTTTATTGTGCATAATGTTACGTACTTTATTTTCGTCATGAACTGATGTCAACGTACGCCAACGTAGGCCTACGTCTTAATAATGTACGCGTACCGTACGTACGTTATAGAAAAAATAACGTAAGTTCCGTACGTACGGTTGCACACTGGGAATAAGAACCCCACCTTTAACAGTAGGCTATGGGGACGAAGTATACAGTTCCCCCAAATTTTTGAAGAAACATAAAAAAGTTAACAATTTTTTTCACGCTCACGCGCGAACAAATGTTTTACCTCTTTTTTGACCAGATCAGTTCAAAAGAGTCCTGTGTCCCCATCTGTCAAACAAGATCGCCGCCTCTGAGCCTGTCACTGACTTAGTTATGTCAATTATTTCGGTAGTATGGTTCAACTAATTATGTCATATTTTCAAACTTCTATGCATGATTTATATAGGGATATGTATAATGATAGAAAGCAAATTTGGTAAAATAAAGTGGCTAAACTGGCTTCACCTGGCAGCAAATGCTTTAAAATGCGTTGTCGGTTAGGGAGGCTTACGACGCTCCCAAAGAGCCTGTGAACCCCTAATCGTGGCCGACTTTGTCCCAGTAGTCAAAATCTCTTTAAAAATGCACTGGACTCATCATAAACAGGTTCTGGCTTGTTCTGGATACATATAATTTTTATGTAGCCAGATATAGCAACATTTACAAGAACAGACAACAGAAGAACATGTTGCAAAACATCACGTGACAGAAAGGTACGTGACCATCGCTGCTATAAAGGACGCCCCAAAAAGGCTGATGCGTGACCAAATAAAGAAACGCAGTCAGTTGAGAAGCAATCACTTCAGAGGCAGTAAGTAGCCTACAGGTAAACGTTGAGAATTTGTTGTTTTCGTTTTCTTACTCTGTAATCGTAATCAAGATATTAATAAAATAATAAGCAACCTTATTTGTAAGCTTATTTGCCCTAAGTTTACTAGACGTTTTTCAACATGGTAATATTATTGTAATTAGTAACTTCTATCGCGCTGGTGTCTAAGGCATAAAGTATCAACCGATGAGCCATAAAAACAAGCCATAATCAGGTCAATATCCAGATGAAAGGCCCAAAAAGACAGCGAGGTAGCTTATGGTGTATAAGCACTTTGAAAAAAGTAAGTAAGGCACGAGTGTGGCATAGTAGAATTAAACACAGTTTAAGCTAATACGGTGCAGTTCTTAGATAGCTAAATAGTTACTATGTAAATACACTGATTGAGTGCGTGCACTGAGATCGATCAATCAATCAATCAATATTCGTTTATTGGAAAATTCCTGTCGACACAAACGCGACAGGATTACACAATCTTTAAAAAAGAGACATTAATTGCAAATGAGAAAAATCTGATAACAGTCAGTTTAATTTAATAGAAATTAATAACTTAATAGATAATGAATGTGATAATGGACTTAATATAGTTAATTAATTAATATAGTTAATTAATTAATCACTTAATAGATAAGTACTAAACCAATTCAATGCGGGACCAGAAAAACCAATATTTGAGGCGATGCAAAAGAACAGAGTGGTCCTCAGTATTAAAGTAAGTAAGTAGGTAAGTATGTTCTTTATTGGACCGCTTGCAGCAGGCAAAAAACCAGCAGGCAAGTAAGGAAGAACGAATACTGTCATATCCTTCGTATCCTTGGTATCTTTTATGTATTCGTTTGTATTAACTTTTCTCTTAAATGTGTTGTTCAGAGAAATCGTCATAAATTAATTGGTTACATTGTTTGATTGTAATATGTAATATGAAATGATGTGCTGTATCATCTTACTTGTACGGCGCTGTGCGTTTGCTAGCGCTTCTTAATAAAGAATATACTTACTTACTTACTTGTTTACTTATATTACCATGTATATATAGAGCATATGATGTCATTATGAACAGCAGAAAGCGCGGATTCTTTTTAAGGTATTGTTACGGATAGGCCATAAGGCTTGATTGCAGGTTAAAATAATGATAATAATCATATTGAAAATTTTAGTAATATAGAAATCACTTAATAGTTTTATATTTAAGTTATAAATTTCTTTTATGTTTTAACACTTTAGTTGATTAATTTTTATTCATTCAGTTTATGACAATATCCCCTCCCAATGAAATAATTAATTACCCTAGGCAATCGCTAGTATTAAGGGCTTCCCTACGGACGGACGATCGTCGGCAGTGTTGCTTCGACCAAGTAGTAGGCTACAGAAGACAAACAGTGACATCCGTAGGCCTTCAGCATAGTAAAAGAAAGACGTTGCGAAATGGGTTGATTAAAGGCTGTCGTGCATTATTTTAACGTAGATATGCGATCCGTGTGCTCCACGGGTAACGACTCGGATCTGGGTATCGCGTAGGTAGTGATAAATTCAATTAATTGGTGTGCTTGGTCGGAAATCAGTCCATTGTCACATTCTCCCGAGTAGATATATCCTTGAAGGGTCGCTATAGAAAACCTCTGTAATAACTATAATAATAATTCGGTGTATTCGTAGAATCCTATCTTACTTGCATCCAGGGGCGTCTATCCCCCTCTAAGTCATTGGAGCAACGTCCCTTTTCCCCCTCTTTTCCCCCCTACCCGTTCCTTCCCCCCTAAAATGGTGGCACACACTGACAAATCTTCCCCCCCCCTATTTCTTGGCTGGAGCATTTGCTCCACGGTTTCTATGGTGTAGACGCCCCTGCTTGCATCAAACTGTCAATTGATTTCACTGACAAATACCATGTTGTCCAGCCAACTCGATTATTGCAACTCACTGGCGTGACTAAGAGTGATTTGCACAAGCTACAAATGGCACAAAATCAACTGGCTAGATCACTAATTATCAACATACCACACCTTCCTGCATGAGAGTTCAACAAATATTAAGGTTATGGCATTAGTTGAGTCGGTTAAGTCTGTGTGAGTTTTGTCGATCGTATGAGCGCTTGTTCGATTCGGTGTTTAGTCAACAACTTTAGAGATGTTTACCTGAACTCTTCGTTTTTATATAATAAGAAGCCAAAACTTAGAAACTGCATGCTTTGTTCTGAGTCGCGGTGTACCCGGGTAACACCCGTTGTGAGGTACCGGGAGACAGACCCTCATCTATCTCATGCTTGTTAAACAGGTCCTCTCATGTTCTGTAGGCCTAATATGTGGCGCAATTCGAAGATCTTTGTCAAGGATAATGATCGAGATTGCACTTCATCCAGTAAGCGATGTCATTAGTGCAACATATAGAAGCGGTCCGCAGATGATGGATGTCGGTTGCATTAGGACAATAGAAGCCATAGGTTTGCAAGCATTGTGATGACTGTGCAAAGCATACATGGAGATGTCGGTAATATAAGGGAGGAAAAGACACGTTCAGGATTGGCTCAGATAAAGATGGTCGCCATAGAAGAGAAGCCGAAATGGTGACGCTTAGCTGTCTTCAATCAGATAGGAAAAAGTCGGCTGGGGTCGAAAGCAACAGACAAATGCACAAGATAAGAAGAGAGGTTCCAGAGTCAATTGCCGTGTGCAGGGGCGCCCGCAGGGGGACGCACTGGACGCACGTGGGTCCACCCACCAAATCAAATCCACACAAGGAATAGGCATCGCATCGATATTTTTACTAAACGACAATACGGCGTGCTAAAGCATTAGATGTTATCTAAATTGAATATTTTAATGAGTCACTCTGAGTCATTTTCAGTGTATGACTACGAGCGGCTGACAGAGGGCGGATATGATGAGAAGGGACGGTAGGGGTGTGCGTCCACTTTTTTGGGGTGTGCTTCCAATTTTTTTAAGCCTGCGGGCGCCCCTGGCCGTGTGTATGTCAGAAAGAACATTCTGCAAGAAACGTCTCAGTAGAGTGGTAAGCACGGTAGGTCAACGGTTCGCAAAGAAACAACTTCGTGAAGTTGGGCAAGTAACAAGTTTTCGGACTTACATGTATGTAATTTAATATAGAGGCCTATCCAATTTAAGTAGGTCAGATATTGTTTTCATTTTTGGACTATCCTTATGTCAATTTCAAAATTTCTCTGACAACTTTCGCCGCAATACTGTTAGGCGTACTCGATAGCTTCAAGGTTGAAATCAACATTGAAATTTGAGTATCATTTTGATTTAGCCACCATTTCGCCAACTGCGCTACTTAAATACGGAAGTAGGCCCGAAGTATTTCGTGTGACATAACTGTAGCATACAATCTGTCAATCTAGTACCAAAATCTTTGTCTAAGCGAGACCCAGCGCTTATTAGAGTCCGGTGTTTATAAGAGTCCGGCGTTTATCTACACAAGACGTCTTACCCCATTCCCCTGTTATTGAAGCCTCACGTTGAAGCACCTGGCGCTTAAAAGTTGTAAGGATTGCTACGAAATCTGCACTCTGAAACGTCAAACAGCTATAGTCAAAATGCTGCACTGTTGACAAATTCCACACTGTTCAGCACGTGATTCAGGTAACCCTTTTTTAAGTGAAAGTTTTCCACCAATGACCTAGCTCAGGTAAGCGACAGACATATTCTACTGTCGACGTTCTCTTACTTCATGCTTAGATAAAGAAAAGCTTCGGAGCTCCCAAGTGCCAACGACCAGCTAAGCCCATAATTCATTGTCTGACAGACGCAGAGAATTCAGACTAGAGAGCAATGGCTACATACAGGATGTTCGCCTACGCATTCGTTTTGCTCTTTATTGGTAAGTTACACCATTTCCTTACACAAAAAAACTCTGGTCAAAATCTTAGAATAAATGGTTACCCTAACTCAATTTTCTTTCATATTAAATTTCTCCTCCTTCTCTCTGTCTCTCTGTCTCTCTGTCTCTGTCTCTGTCTCTGTCTCTGTCTCTGTCTCTGTCTCTGTCTCTGTCTCTGTCTCTGTCTCTGTCTCTGCCTCTGTCTCTGTCTCTGTCTCTGTCTGTCTGTCTGTCTGTCTGTCTGTCTGTCTGTCTGTCTGTCTGTCTGTCTGTCTGTCTGTCTGTCTCTCTCTCTCTCTCTCTCTCTCTCTCTCTCTCTTTCTTTGTGTAGTGGGTAGCAGATTATGCTTAATAAGTATACCCTTTCATAAATGATACCAGAGAGATGCACAGTGGTCGCTAACTATGCATGTAGAGGAGAATAGCTTCTGTAGCAGATGCAGTACGAGGTAAATGATTCTGACTGAAGAATTTTACTTTAGAGCAGTTGTTTCACCTGCCACGGAGATTTGGTGAAGCCTCTATAAGGATATATGATTTAACACTAAGACTGAACTCGCTTAAGTTTTATTACCATGATGCTTTCTGATGTTGTTTAATTAGTAAAACTTCTCCAATTCTGCTACCCTTTTCAGATAATAGTAACTGTTACAGATCTAAATTTTCTCTCTTGTTATGATGCCTTGATGTAGTGTTATTAGTAATATTCTATTTTTTTAAATTTAAATTTATGCTCCTTTTTCAAATATTATTATCTTCTTATTACTTCTACGTTTTATATTTTTCTATACTTGTTCACCCATGTGCGGTTCGCTTTTGGTTTTTCAATAAAAAAATATTAATAATAATATTGCACCTAGCGTGTTTTAATGGTTTAGGCACAATTGGTTAGCAGGAAGAAACGAATCCGCATTAAATTAGGCTATAACTGGGATTTGAACAAATGGACAAATTTAGAGTGTCTCTCACTTTCAACAAAACATGTGATTGTGCTTTTCTTAAATTTTTTAGGATACGCAGCTGGAAATATCTCTGAGAACTGTCTCAATTGCATCTGTCAGGTATACGTCATTAAGATATCCATAGCATGAGAAAATATCTTCCTGATAGGCCTATTATGAATAACCAATATTCGGTTGTTTTGAAGTTGTAGGCCCTATCTATTATAATTATTAGTTGCTGGTGTTATTCCCCGATCAAACCTATTATGTGCATCATAGAATTCATGTGCATTATAGAATTCCTGGCCAATACGTTGAGGGTTTTTACGGTTCAACTGATCGACATCTCCTCCTTTTTGATTCACTCACTGCGGTTCGACATGAACGGCCTAGCTACTCTCATTTGAAACGTAAATTATCTTTCTTAGTTGCACTTGTCCTGACATCTTACCCAAACCGGAATTAGGCTATATTTATGAGTAAGTACGCTAACAGATAACATAAGTAAACGGGCAACTATTTTCATTTTAAATTTGAAACTTGGTTGAAACAATGTTAAAGTTTAAAATAATTGAGAACTTCTCAGTGAACGTAGGACTACATCCGCGCCTCAGATTAAGATTTTCATTTTGAGAGCGTATTAAAAGCTTAAAAGAAATGACTAATATTATTATTAAGACCTAAAATGTGGAAGTTGACACATTATTTTAATTAAAATTGTTTGTAAAAAAAACTAAAAAATGAACTTATACGCTTGGTTTTAGCTCTTTCTGCTCATGTGTATTATGGCTGCCATTAATTTCGCAAACAAGTTATACGATTCCATTATTTGCCGGTTAAACCAGCTACAATTATGCTGATGACGTACAGGCCTATGTTCATTGTCCCTCTGACTGTGTAGTGGTAGCTGTCCGACAGATGTGTCAGGCAATGGACGCCCTTTCTAACTGGCTAGCCTCTAACCGTTTGGTTCTCAATTCGCCTAAGACCCAGTTTATCTGGCTTGGCGGTCGTAGGCGTTTGGCTGGCGTTGATCTGCCCTTGGTTGCTAATACTTTTTCACATGTTACCTTCTTAGAATCAGTCCGAGACTTGGGTATTATTCTTGATAATGAACTCTGTTTCTCCCCTCATATAAATCAGCTTACTCGTAGCTGCTATTATCAGCTGCGCCAGCTGCATGTTATCTCTCGCTCCTTATCTCATGATGCTGCAGCTACTCTTATCCATGCCTTTGTCACCAGTCGACTTGACCATTGCTGCTCGATCCTGGTTGGCCTGCCACTTTCTCTCACTGCTCGTCTTGATCGGGTTCTTCGATCTGCTGCGCGTCTCATTGGTCGCCTTCCTAATCGTGCCTCTGTCTCGGCCTATAGGCGTGACACATTACGCTGGTTCCCCATCTCGCAACGCGTCAACTATAGAATAGCTGCGTTGACCTGGCGATGCCTTCTTGGCTGTGCCCCAGCTTACTTACGTCAGCTCTGCTGTCCTGTCTCTCATGTAGCTGGCCGCCGAGCCCTTCGCTCTTCTTCTGCGGGTGAGCTCCTGGTTCCTCGTGCTACCACCGCAACTAGGCAGCGTCGTGCTTTCTCTGTGATCGCCCCCCCCCCATCTGGATTCATCTCCCATTGCAGATTCGCCTTTTGCCTAAGAATGGTTCGCTTATGTTTTTAAGTTACTTAAGTCCAGTTTATATTGCCGTGGTTGGGCTGGGAGCGCTTCTGAGTAGGTAACTTGATGTGGCGCTATATTAAATTTCAGAATGAATGAATGAATGAAAACCGTAGTTTAGGTTGGTAAACTATACGCACTTACATTGAAACTTCATAATACGAAAATAATAATCATCGTTCATCCAGCTTCTAGTTTCAGTTATATGTTCATCTATCATCCAACTTCTAGTTTCAGTTTCAGCATGAACTGTTTTCATCGCTCATATAGATACGGCAATAATTTCTGCTCTAAAGCGATAATTTTCATCGCAATTCCAACTTCTATAGTGTGAGTTTTATTATGTAATATGTTCATCAATCATCCAGCTTCTAGTTTCAGTAATATTTTCATCAATCATCCAACTTCAAGTTTGAGTCTACTATGAAAAAACTTTCCTACGCGATAATTCATCAACCTAAACTACGGTTCGAACTATATATTTGCCTCTGTTAGCTATACTGACATTATTACGGACAAATCGCATTACATGAGCGCAGCTTCAGGTTCAGCTGATACTTGCAGGTGGAAGGATGTCAGGGACAGCTCGGAAAATGCCGATGGGACGTAAATTCGGATAGCTGTGGACCATTTCAAATAAAGGAGCCATACTGGATCGACTGCGGAAAACCAGGCGGAGGTAAGGAGTCGTGAATATGCAAAATATGCAATTTAGAGGATGTGTTATGAATAATGAGGGGATCACGAGGTTAATTTGAGCAAATGAATTCGGGTTAAATCTACAATGTAAGTAATATATCGCCATTTGTTCAATATAGATTCATACAGCTGTAAATTGCAATGGTAAATTTGTATAGCGCCTTACAGACGTTGCAACCAGACAACACAGAACCACGATTGAAAAGAACTGTTTCAACCGCTGAAGAGATACAAGCAAAGATAAAACAAGAAATTGACGGCGTAGGAAGCATATTCCAGGAAATAAATGATGGGCCGAGCGTTTACAACTTTTAAGTTGCATTGTGAAAGTCAGGGTCTAATGATCTATTTAATCCTGGTCTGAGGAACAACCAGGGGCGTAACTTTGGTCTAAAAAGTGGGGTACCAATTTCTCACATACACGAAGTAAGGTGGAGACTGCGATCTCTGGGAAGGCACAATACTAAAATATTGATTGGTCTTGGTCAAAAAGTGAGGTGGGTATGGTACCCTTCAGTCCAGAAAGTGAGGTACGGGTACCCCACGTACCCCCAACAAAGTACGCCTATGGGAACATAGAGATTTATGGCTCAGTAAGAGATGATACTGCGTATACAGTTAGGCAGCTGGGGATAAGCTTTAGGCCTAATTAAGTCTAAAAAAATTAATGCGTGTTTGCAAGGGCATTCAGTGCACGCAGATCCTCCAACACGAACTTTGACGTTTGCCCACCGATAGGATGAATAGTAATACTTAGAAAGACTGCGTGTATTTTGTTAGCGCAACATAATATAAGGCAGGCAGTATAGAAGCCGGGGGAGAGCGGTTACACGTGGGAGGGGTGGGTCAGCAAGAGAAGGGCTGTGCGCAGTTTTGTTGAGGGAATATGGAAGAGGCAGTTTGTGTAATCGCAGGAGGGAAGCGTCCAGTGTTTAATCTTATCATGGCAGATGGTGGCTTGTTCTTTCGAGCGTGGTAGTACAGATTAGGGGAACAATGAACTAAGCTAGCGCAGATGGAAGATCAATGTTCGGCCAACGGGGCGAAATGAGGAGGTATATTCAGGGATGGAAGCAGAGCAGAAGTGATGGACATGTGGAAACAGGGACGGAAGTAGAGTGGAAATGATGGACGTGAAGGAGCGGAACTGCAAGCAGGGTTAGTGGGGACGAATGAGAAGACCCGAGGAGTTGAGAGAGTAGCTAGGAAGCCGAAAAAGATAGGGCACATGAATAGCCAGGAACAACCTGTGGGGCAAGTGGGAGTGGCTACATGCAGACCAATGTGGAAGTGTTTGAGTGGATTGTGTGGAGAGACGTAATAAAAGACTATGGTAGACGATAGAAAGGGGTATTCGGAACGCGACTGAGAGCAGACTGAGATTCTCTTGTACTTTTGATCACGCTGGAACAATTCGTACAATGTCGATGTAGTGCATGTACGTTGAAGTGGCAGTCATAAAATCAAGAAACAATGAACGTTGGAAAACAAACATTCGTGGGACGGATATCTGCTTACGTTAAAAGGGCAGAATACCCTATCTGATAATAGCATAAGTCCGCATATAATGCATGACTGTATTCAACATTGGTGAATGTGAATACATACAACAGGGTGCAACGGCTTGAGTAGGAGGTTCGAGAGAAAACTGCAAATTAACAAAAATGTAAGTCTTACACCCAGGTCAGCATGACATGCCTCTCGAGCTTGACTAATTAAGAATTACTGACTTGACTGATAGATGAATAATTAGGCGATTATTTACTATTTTGTTATTATGCAGCATGGCGGACCTGTACGAAGCAGGATTCGTGTTCAAGAACCTGCGTAAGAGCCTACATGCAACGTTACGGGAAGTATTGCACCGGTGGTCGAACTCCAACTTGTCAAGACTATGCCAGGATTCACAACGGAGGACCAAAGGGTTGTAAAAGCTCTTCCACGGTCGGATACTGGAGCAAAGTTCAGAGATGTTGTTCCTCGAAGGCTGGAGGATGCTGAGCTAAGGAACGAATTCCTATGGCGAAATGGTCTAACGCCACGACGTGGAAAACCACAAAAGATCAGATGACGATTTGATTTTGCTTCATAGAACGCTTTTACTGCTTTATCGCGTCATTCCAAAATAACGACTTCAATGTTTTTCCAGGCTGAGAACGATAAAATCGCACTGCATTTGGAGCCTATAATTATCAGGCAACAGTAAAAGCTAGAAACGAAATGTTGACCTAAACTGCTGTAGAACAATCAACGCTGTTTAATTAAATAAACGCAGGTTTATTACGTCTTCGCTTCTTCATATGGTGGACTGGCTAGCCAAAGGCTATCAATTTGAATGGTATTTCTTCGGTTATAGGATTCACCTCTTAATGATAGGAAGTCTGAACGGCTACAAATGTCACCCAAACATCCTTGATGCCTAAACAATGTCCGATTTTCTCTATAGAAGTAGAACCAGGGTCCGATTTGTCAAAAAAGAAGCAGGGGGGTCGGAAATCTATATAAAAATGACTAAGCCGAAAGCACTGGCGGCGATCTTGTTTGACATGTGGGGGGGGGGGCACGGGAAACTTTTGAACTGATCTGGTCAAAAAGAGGTGTTTTCAGTAGGAGTTTTAGCTAAAGTAATCTACTAATAACAACAGAGCCGGTTTTAGGGTGGTGGGCCCATGGGCGCCCAATATGGTGGGGCTCTTTCTGCAGTGGATTTGTTGCCTTTGTTGATACGCAGTCTTCAACAGGGACAACCCGCATACTAACAGTTATATGTCATACTGACTCATACTGTCATACAGGCAAAGGTGCTAAAGGCAATGTTTAAAAATTTTGATTTATTGTTATTTTTTAAATGTATATAAATGAAAATAAATTAGGAAGATCATTTGCTTATAAATAAAGTGTCTTCTATTATATTCATAGATGTGCAATAATTTCTCAAATACAAAACAAAAGGATAAGCTTTAAGAGTCTTAGCCAGTTTTTAATAGAAGTTGTTGATAGTGGTAAGCGGGACCTCCAAACTAAGAACAGATAACTTGAGTCAGTTAATAAGGTCAGTTAGGTCTAAATTTGAATAGGTCCAATAGAGACTCTGCACGCTTTTCTATTGGCAAAGTCATCAATAAACTGATTAAAGTCCAATTGAATATCACTCTATATATGCTCAACACTGCAAGATGGATAAGTCACTCATGGGTCATACTTGTGCAAAGCCTGTTTTTAGGCCTAACTATCTTCATCTTAGAGAGTGAGCGTTCAGCACTATACAGTTGTGACCATGATCACCAAGTAGGCTTACACTCTTAGCATAATTTCCACATTTGGAAATGAACTTTTAACACCTGTCGCGGTCGACTCCTTCGATCGCAACGACGAACCAACGAAGGAACTATTAAAAGATCTTTAATTAAAAATAAAGTCGATTAAGTGTAAAGTAAGTCAACTCGTCTATCAAATATCACAATCGTAGACAGCACACAGGTTGGCTGGTCTCGATTGAACGTCATACGATCAATGTTTCAACGTTTACAAATCTTCGTCAAAAGGCCCTTAATGTACATCAGGTCTATCTTATATAGAGTTCTCCCGGATTCCAGAACGTTCTGTGACGTCACTGTACTTTTCCCTGGAAAGTCCTACTGAACACGTATATCCTTGTTGCATGCACCGAATTAATGTTGACAGCTTGCTGCAGAATTTTCCGTGCGTTGTAAACAAGCTTGTTGACGCGTCGGTTTTCTTCCCTTGATGCATGCACCCGCGTAGACCACGACATTCCCTCCGCCCTCAGATGATGACACGTCTTCAGCACCATCCCGAACGGGTCATCACAATCAAGCCGGGCCTCCAGACTCCATCCCGACACAGCACACACAAACAAAACAAAACACATCAGTTAGTCAATCCATCTATACAACTTGCGGGCTCGATCCTTGTGTGTCGGGCCATTCCCCCCCTTCACCATCCGAGTCACAACCGAGAGAGGAAATCAGCCACCGTGTTCTGACGTCCAGGACGATATCGAAAGTCCACGTTAAACTCTTGCAATGCTAACGCCCAACGAGTCAGTTTCGCACTCTTAGGGCTTGCATCTGTGAGATAAGACAAAGGATTATGATCTGAATAAATGATTATCTTTGATAAGAATATCCATGACTTGAATCGTTTAAGTGCCCAAATTACTGCGAAAGCCTCTCTCTCAATTGTAGACCAATGCATCTGTGTATCTGTAAGTTTAAGGCTAGCAAAAGCAATTGGTTTTTCTTGACCTTCTTCGGTCCACTGAAACAAGCAACACCCGACCGCGGTGGCACTTGCGTCAACACTTAAACCAAATTCCTTAGTGAAATCAATGGTATGCAACTGTGTAGCTTTACTGAGATCATCCTTCAACTTATCTAGTGCTTCTTGATGCTTTTGCTCCCAAGGCACCTTCGTAGGTATGTTATCTCGCGTCAAATCAGTTATTACCCGTGCTTTTTCAGCTAAAGCAGGTACAAAATTTCGAAAGTAACTGAAAAAACCCATAACCTTTCTAACTTCTTTCTTTGTTGTTGGAGGATGGATATCATTGATCGTAGCGATCTTACCTGGATCAGGTTCAATACAACCTGACCCTACTATATGGCCAACAAACTTTATTTTGTTTTGTGCAAAATTACATTTTCTTAAATTCAAAGTGAGTCCTGCCTCCTCAATAGTTTGCAAGAATTTCTCTAGATGTTCTAAATGGTCATTCCAATTCATTGAAACCACTGCCATATCATCGACGAATGGTTCGGTAAAACTTCGCACTGGATGTAAAACTTGGGTCATAGCACGAATAAAGGTATTGCTAGCGGACTTGAGTCCAAACGGCATTCTTGTGAACTCAAAAAGTCCTGCATCACATACGAATGCCGTAAGCCATCGATGTTCTTTCCGAACTGGAATTTGCCAATACCCCGATTTCGCGTCGAAAACACTAATAAACTTTGCCCGTCCCACCTTTTGTAAGACGTCAGCAATGTCTGGGGTCGGGTAACAATCACCTAGAGAATATTTGTTAACATGGCGATAATCAATTGCCAATCGAACGCCATTTTGACCTTTGGGTCCCTTTAAAACGCAAACTACCGGACTGGCCATTTCACTTTTCGATGGTCGAATGATGTCTAATGCCAACATTTCTTCTATCTGGCGTTGTACTTCAGGTTTAAGTAGCTCAGGTACTTTATATGCCCTTAAACGCTTAGGAGTGAAATCATGAGTTATCTTAATTTCATGTTCTAATACTGGACAATACCCAGGTTTATCCACAAACACCGCCGTGTGCCGATCCAAAACTTCAAAAAGTTGCTTCTGTTCCTCTTGCGAAAGATGCGCTATAATCAGAGGATCAATTCGCTTACTCGGGCTTATTTGTTCACGTTCTTCCTGATCTACAACCTCTACTATACCAAATTCTTCATCTTGATCAACAATTACTGAACAGCTATTGATCATCGCTTGTTCGAGTCGTTCATGGTATCGCTTGATCTTATTTGCGTGTAAATGTCTTTGTTTTCCCTCTATTTCTACTATATAAGAATATGGGGATTTAACCTTGACTACGGTAGCAGGTCCTTGCCATCGACTATAAAATTTAGAACTACCAAAATCTGGTGCTAATACTGCTACTTTATCTCCAACTTCGTATTTTCTGTCAGTACTACGCAAGTTATAATAATCTGCATACCGCTTGGTTTCTATATCACTATAGTAATCTGCATAAACTTTCGCGAATTCGAGGTTTTCCTTCAGTGATTGGAGATACTCTTCGGGTGATTTACCTAAGTTAAGAGGTACTTTTCGTTCGCCAGCCCACGATTCCTTCAACACACTAAGTGGACCCCGAGGAAGAGTTCCATAAACCATAGTGAATGGCGAAATATGAGTCGTGCCTGAAGGTTTTTCTCTAAGGCTCCACAGAACAAACGGTAACAATTGGTGCCATCCACGAGGATCAGATTGAGCAAGCTTAAAGATCATGGTTTTCAAGCTTTGGTTGCATCTTTCAACCAATCCAGCTGCCTCAGGATGTCCAGGGGTATTAAATCTGGGACTACAACCCATTCGCCGCAAGAATTCTTTCGTCAAACGACTGGTAAAGTTGGTACCACAATCAGAACTGATGATCCTTGGAATAGAAAAAGTTGTAAAAACTTGCAACAGAGCTTCACAAACTCCCTTTGCATTCAGCGATCTAAGAGGATACGCCATCGGCCAACGAGAAAATTTGTCCACCAGAACCAGAGCATAATTGTACTGGGGTTTCGATTTGTTGGATTCTCCAGTCACTACCATAGGGCCAATACAATCCATATTTAGGTGGTTAAAACAGAGTTCATCCGCCCTCGGAATAGGAGTGATCGGGACTCGATCTGCCACTTTAACTGGAGTTCTTAGTTGACAAATTTGACAAGACGCACAATATTCGCGAATCCTCTCATCCATTCTTGGAAACCAAAAGTTTAATTTGATCCTGGCTCTCGTTGCCTTAAAAGCCATGTGCCCAGCACATGGGGCATCGTGTGCTACTCGCAAGACAACCTCGATTCTATCTTCCGGTAAACATAATTGATTAACCTTATGTCCCATAATTTCCCCTTTGTGGTACAGGAGGTTATTATCTATAAAGAAATTATTTTTATTCTGTCTCGCTTGTTGCCAGCAAGATATAAGATTGTGACAATTCTGTTGCTCACGCAATAAAGTATCATTATTCGCTACTCCCTCATCAGACTTGAACTCTGTTGACTCAACATCAAGAAAATTATCTGAATCATCAACTAGTTGCTCCTGAGAATATTCATTCACTTCTGACGGCAAGGATTCGTTGCTGTTACTTTTCTCGATATTAACTTCTAAGTTATCTTCTTCTGCCCCTTTATTTATTTGTACACATCGATCTACGCCAGCTACCATCACTACATATTGCGAACTATCCCTTAATAGGTCCACAACATGGGGTGTCAGAATAACCCGTTCATTTAGTTCAGGGACTACAGCGAACATGACGCACAAAGATGGCGCAATGTTCGTCGTTCCTTCCATTGAATTAGCTAATTTCATTTGTAGGTATACTACATCTGCCTTACATCCTTCTCCCTGAAAACCAATTATATTAATCCGTTTAATCACGGGTAAGTTTAGTGACTCAAGTAATTTCTTATCAATACAACAAATTTCTGCTCCTGAATCAGATAATGCTGGCTGAGAAGGGAGATCTTCAATCTGTACATTGATATACGACCTCTCGTGTAATCCATCAATACTATTCTCGTATACCCTTACAACAGTTTCCAACCCTATTGGTTTAGAATTATCCAATAAATTCCCTTGCTTTACCTGTTCAGGTATCTCATGCAACACGTTGACCTTCTCAACAAATAAGTCGGTCACTTCTTCAGTTGGGTTCCCAGATATACAAGTACTCACCTTTTTAGAACTTGGTTTGGTCTGGCACTCCCTTGCCATATGACCCTTCTGATGACATAGGAAACAGAGACCCTTTACCTTGGCCTCCTCCTGAGACACCCTCGCACCTATCTTGGCTTCACCCCTTATTTCCGGTTTGGGAGACTTGGGTTGAGCTGTCTGGTTATTGACTTGAACATGTGGTTGACCTCTCGTCCAATTGTTATACTTCGGTGTCGGATGACTACGGCATACTAAGTCATTCCCACCATCATGCGACGCTACATAAATGTCAGCCGCATTAGCTATGTCTTCACAGCTCAACCACTCCTCTTTTTCTTGGGCCAAGATATAATCTAAACAAGCCTTCGACAAGGACTCCTTAAGCCGATCCGCAACCAATAAACTTACAAGTTTATCAAACTCATCAGTTATCTTTCTACTTTTCAAATAATACATAAGAGCCACACGCAATTTGGATGAATAGATCGTAAATGATTCGTCCGATGCTTTGTGCAACGACCAAAATCGGGCTCTAAGATTTGAAGGGCTTATCTTAAACTCCCTTAGCAAAAACTCCTTCAGGAATTTGTAGTCATGGAGCTGTGCCTCAGTAAGGCGCATGGTTAATGCCTTAGCTCTTTCACTTAAAATGGCTAGCAATAATTTTGCTCTAACATCTTCATCCACCTCATACACATTAAACAAACCATCCAAGTGATCAAAGAAACCTGGAATTTCTATAGGGTCGGAAGGAAATTTCCAAAGAATATTCTTGAGGGCATCACTATAACGCTTAGTACGACTTGCTAAAGAATCTCTAACATTTCGTTCTTCCTGCTTTTCCTTCCTCTCCCTTTCTTCTTTCTCTTTCCGTTCCTTCTTTTCTCTTTCTTCTTTCTCTTTCCGTTCCTTCTTTTCTTCCTCTCTCCTCTTTTCCTCCCTTTCTTCCTTCTCCTTCCGTTCCTCCCTCTCTCTTTCTTCCTTCTCCTTCCGTTCCTCCCTTTCTCTTTCTTCCTTCTCCTTCCGTTCCTCCCTTTCTCTTTCTTCCTTCTCCTTCCGTTCCTCCCTTTCTCTTTCTTCCTTCTCCTTCCGTTCCTCCCTTTCTCTTTCTTCCTTCTCCTTCCGTTCCTCCCTTTCTCTTTCTTCCTTCTCCCTTTGTTCTTTCTTTTGTTCTTCTCTCCTCTTTTCCTCCCTTTCTTCCTTCTCCTTCCGTTCCTCCCTTTGTTCTTCATATTTACGGATTTCGAACTCCAGACGGCGCTTCTGCAGCTCGTAATCCACTCCTGTTGGAGATATTGGACTACCCTTAAATTCCTCTTCCTCTTTTCCAATCTCCATGGCCCATTCTTCCATTAATTGATTTCGATCCCATGACATAACATCATCTTCGTCCCTTCCTGCCTTCACAAGATACACCCTAAGGCGCTCAGACGACATTTTGCGAATATTCGCTTGCATCTCTGTTGTCAACGCTTCCATTTTTACAAACAGTCAGTCAACAACAATCAACAAAAAAAACAGACACCACGCGGCAAACCCGCCACACAAAAGGAAAATTCCACAACCCAAAGTGCAACTATGCAGTATCCAAAGAAGTACACTCGCCAAGTACGCAAAAACTATACAAGCTCACGCAAGTCTGGCCTCGATCACAACAATGGATCAAATTTCAAAGAAATAATCAGCAGATATTGAAAGAGAAATAATGGCTGCCTCCCACTCGGCTGCAACTCCACTCTCTTTTCTCCTTCTCAGCCACGACAACACCTAGGATCTTACCCGTATGTTGACTGCTGTCTTCTGCTGTCTCAGCCGAACGACGCACTTCGTCCGTCCGACTGTCGTATGCCGATTCACCCGTCTCCCACGGTAGAAAGGCGTCTCGATCCGCTCGCTGTCTGGAACAGACCGTCTCTTGATCCTCCGGGTTGACTCCTTCCTCCGCCGGCTCGCGTCTTCTTCACCGGATCCAACACCGATGATCCCGCTTCTGACACCAATAATGTCGCGGTCGACTCCTTCGACCGCAACGACGAACCAACGAAGGAACTATTAAAAGATCTTTAATTAAAAATAAAGTCGATTAAGTGTAAAGTAAGTCAACTCGTCTATCAAATATCACAATCGTAGACAGCACACAGGTTGGCTGGTCTCGATTGAACGTCATACGATCAATGTTTCAACGTTTACAAATCTTCGTCAAAAGGCCCTTAATGTACATCAGGTCTATCTTATATAGAGTTCTCCCGGATTCCAGAACGTTCTGTGACGTCACTGTACTTTTCCCTGGAAAGTCCTACTGAACACGTATATCCTTGTTGCATGCACCGAATTAATGTTGACAGCTTGCTGCAGAATTTTCCGTGCGTTGTAAACAAGCTTGTTGACGCGTCGGTTTTCTTCCCTTGATGCATGCACCCGCGTAGACCACGACAACACCTTTGTCGAGAATTGATACATGAACTGCCCCTGACATATGTTGAGGTCTGTGCTACCTGTCTTGTGTTTACACATTTTGACAAAATAAGAAAACTGCATGAGCTCATTGCCACGGCTTTCATGAGCTCATTGCCTAGGGTTTCATTGAGGTCATCGCCCTATATTGCTACAAGATTTTTCGCTGAGTTGTGTATTTCTTCATCACTACATGATTCAATCCTACATAGAAAAGCAAACCTTGAGCAGAGTAGTTCGTATGATGCTAGTCTTCTTGTCAACTCGGTTGTGAATTGATCAACGATGGGCAGAAAAGTGTCAATCTGAAACTTCTCTGAAGCAGAGTGCGCAGATTATGGCGCTCGACCATAATCCAATGCTAGGAGACGTGCGTTTTGATGACATGTTCTTGTTGAACATATTCTGCTGTTGCACAACAGAGTGAGACCAGACTGAGCGGGAACGTTGTTGAACTGGCGGTTGTTCGACAACTGCAGTATCACCAGTCACACCAGGCTCAAATGAGCCTGCATTTTAACCATCGTCCACGTGAGAGCAAATGTACTTATATCTGTTGCTTAAGGAAAGCCGTAATAGGAGGCGTCTTTGCAAGTATATTCTCTCATTTTAATATGTGCTTT
Source organism: Allolobophora icterica (assembly GCA_963556255.1). Classification (NCBI taxonomy): domain Eukaryota; kingdom Metazoa; phylum Annelida; class Clitellata; order Crassiclitellata; family Lumbricidae; genus Allolobophora; species Allolobophora icterica. Next base: position 20,258,283 of record OY744605.1, on the reverse strand, counting down.
TTCTTTACTTAACTAGCGTTTTTGAGAGCCACTAGGCCGATTAGTGCCCTTATGTCGATCAAAAATTCGATTCATATCTGTCGGCTGAAATCACAGAGACTCTTCAAATTATATCATGTAGGCTAATACTGATTTGCAAATTCAAACTGTATGATATAAAGGTCGAATCCTATAGGACTGTGTGCCTCAAAGCCACTACCAGCAGAGAAATGACAGCCTACAGCTGTGGACTGCCATAGATGTGAAATGTAGGTCACTCGAGGTCAAAAGCGCCAGCGAGTGCTGGAGTGCCTTTACCCCACAACTGGATGCTAGTGGCTTTGGGGCTGATATGCCTGAGGGTGCTGGCTTGAGCACGGTCCTCTGTCCATTCGTTGTCTGCTGCATGTGGACCGAGCCCTTAAGGTCATGCCCTGTGAAATATCTCTTACCCTGCTTCTGCCTACATCAGTAGACGACCTCAGTTTGAGTTAAAAGTAAGATAATCTGTCAACAGCTGTAGATACCAAGTTGTTGTATTGTCTCAGAGCCTGTCAAAGGATAACCTAATCCTTAAAAAGTATATCACAGTATCAACCTACACCAGGGTACCGACTGGATAAGAAATAATTACTGAAAGGTGACAAGGCAGTATTGGAGTCTTTTGGTTTAGGACTGTCGCTAACGAATTTGAGGGGGTCAGGCCGACCCCCTCGGGGGTCGGCCAAAGACTAGAAGCAGGGGTCCAAAAAAATAAGCAGGGGGTCCAACCCCCCTGACCCCCCCGGCAAATCGGAAACTGAGTAGAACCTGCATGGCATGACTCTTAAGGCCACTGCCATGTGTATGGGCATGAACAGTGTAATAAGTCCC
>OY744605.1:20199931-20252431 GCA_963556255.1 Allolobophora icterica | reverse complement strand
AGGATGTCCCCATCCTCGATTGCAACACCATAAGAAACATCACGTTACATCGAAACTTAACTACAAAAAGACTAATCGTAACTGCGAACATTTAACACACAGGGCACTAGGCCACATAAAGGCGCAGGGCACTGGGCCGCATCGGGCGCAGGGCACTGGGCCGCATCGGAACCTGCTCTTTGCTATCAAAAGCAATTATCAACTAACATCTAAATGAACCACATGGTCCCATAATATCACTAAGTCACATCATAAACTGCTTATCTATAACGGTAAAATGCAGTCCAAGAAAGATCAAGGCTACGCAACAACAATCCAACCCTAACAAAACTGGATTATACAAAACATCAATATGTCTTCATCCTTCCATCCACTTGCGACTCCTTAAATCTTCGGCGGCATTGTCACCGAGCCACCGGATCGCAAGGATCTATGCATTTCACTGCAAATAGCGTGCGGGCTGGCGAACTTGACGCCGGGGCCGACTATCGACGATCCCGTCGCTTGGCAGTTGCTCAAGCAGCGTGTCATCGTTCTCCAACACTTCTTCGTCAAAGCACGGTTTCAACTTGTCAACGTGGACAGTAAACGGTCGAGAATTGGCCGTCTTCCGAAGTATATAGTTCACAGCCCCTCTCTGTTCCACCACAGTAAATGGCCCAGTGTACATACGGGTCCATTTCGGAGTGCGCCCTCGATGGCGACGCGGTGTGTAGTAGAATACGCGGTCTCCCGGTTTGAACCGCGCGGGACGAACTCGTAGATCGTAAGTATGACGGCGTCGTTCCGCCGCAACTTTCAACTGTTCGCGGACTAGTCGATATGCATTCTCCATACGTTCAGCGAAGTCTCGAACATAGCTCACGTAGGTAGCATCATTGCGGTCGGCATTCGGAGGTCGACCATAAACGAGATCCAGTGGGGCTCTTGTCTCACGACCGAACATGAGGAAGTTCGGACTGAAGCCCGTCGTTTCATGCAGCGACGCCCGGTAGGCGGCCAGGACATGGGGCAAGACGTCGTCCCAATCCCTCTGATGGCTGCAAAGAACTTTCCCCAACATCGCGTTTAAAGTTTTATGAAACCTCTCGATCATCGCGTTTCCGCTTGGGTGGTAAGCAGAGGTCCTGACCTTATCGATGCCCAATATTTTACAGAGTTCCCGGAACAGATTCCCATCGAAATTAGTCGCTTGATCCGTAAGGATCTGTAGCGGGGCCCCATACCGTACAATAACATTTTCGACTAACGCTCTAGCCACCGATATCGCTTCCTGATTTGCCATTGGAATTGCCTCAACAAATTTAGTGAAATTGTCCATCACCGTTAAAATATAAACATGACCCCGACGGCTCCTTGGGTGAGGACCGGTAATGTCTAGGCTAAGTCTCTCGAAGGGTTCCCCACAAGGCAGAGGTTGCAGCGGGCCCTGCCGAGGAGGTTGTCCGCGATGATACTGGGCGCATTGTGAACAACGCTGACAGAAGCGTTTGGTCTCTTTAGACCAACCTACCCAGTATGCTCTACGTCGCACTTGCCATCTTGTGCGTCGGACCCCCAAGTGACCTCCCGTGATACCCTCATGGGCCAACCTAAGGAACTCTTCACGTCGCGCCTTAGGCACTACTAATTGTTCTACATTGTCAGGCGTCCGGCGATATAACACGCCTCCTAGCAAATACAATTGCTCACGTTGATGCCAATACGTTTTTATAGTTGCATTCTCATACAAGATTTGTACAAGATCGGGGACCTGCCCACCTTCTATCAACCACGATCTCACTATGCCCAGGTCCGGATCCTCCTCTTGTGCCTTTTCTAATGACTCCGTGGGTCTGGGCTCATTATCTGCTACCCCAGGCCCCGCCACTTCAGCCACCGCGGCTACCTCACTCCAAGTTTCATAACCGCATTGACGGCATGGCTTTCTGGACAGCGCATCCGCATTCCCATGTTGTCGGCCTGGTCGGTGTATTATCTGGAATTCGAACTCAGCCAACCTTTCTAACCAACGCCCCTGTTGACCAATAGGCTCTGGAGTACGCTGGAGCCATTGCAAGGCAGCGTGGTCCGTCCTTAATACAAATGGGCGACCCAACAAATATTGTCTGTACAACTTCGTAAAATGTACTATCGCAAGCAACTCCCTACGAGTAACGCAGTAATTTCTCTCCGCGTTGGACAGAAGGCGACTGCCATAAGCTATTACCCTTTCCTCACCTTCGATGCGTTGTGACAAAACTGCTCCTATGCCTAAGTCACATGCATCGCAATCTAGCACGTAAACTCCTTCATCGTTAGGCAATGCAAGGATTGGTGCGGTTGTCAAAACGGTTTTCAACCGTTCGAACGCCTCTTGGCAGGTCAAATCCCATACGAAGGCCCTTCCCTTCTTCGTCAAAGCAAACAGCGGGGCCGCCACCATCGAGAAATCACGAATGAAGCGTCGGTAGTACGAGCACAACCCTACGAATGATCGTACATCCCTCAGCTGTTGAGGGACAGGCCACTCAACAACATCCTGTATCTTGGACGGGTCCATCGACACTCCTTCTGGAGTGATGACATGTCCTAGGAAATTAACTGCCTTGCGCATCAAACGACACTTGCTCGGTTTAAGCTTTAGATTGGCCTCCCTTAGTCGCTGAAACACCTGCTTCAATCGGTCTAGATGTTCTTCTATGGTGCTCCCAAAAATTATCACATCGTCCAGATAAACTAGGCAAATCTCAAAATTTAACCCCGAGAGGACGATATCCATCAGCCTCTGAAAAGTGCTCGGCGCATTACAGAGCCCGAACGGCATCACATTCCATCGAAAGATACCTCGTCGTGTAACGAAGGCAGTCTTGTCCGCGTCCTTCGGGTCCAAAGCCACCTGGTGATAGCCGCTACGTAAATCTAGGGTGCTAAACCACCCACCACCAGCGAGTGCATCCAAACATTCGTCAATCCGGGGAAGCGGATACGAATCCTTTTTAGTCTTATCGTTCAGCTGCCTGTAATCAATACAGAATCTCAAAGTGCCATCCTTCTTCCGTGTTAACACTACATTGGCTGCCCATTCACTAACAGCAGGTTCGATAGTCCCAGCAGCCAACATACTATCTAATTGCTCATCTATAGTGACCCTATACGGCAGTGGCTGTCGTCTTAAAGGCTGTCGTACCGGTCTTGCATCACCGGTGTCTATCTTATGTGTAGTCACAGTCGTCCTACCAAGATCGCTTTCCGTTGCAGAAAATATATCCTTATATTCTGCCAACAAGTTCCGCAGCTGCATACGATCATCCGGCCCCACCTCTTCCGGAAGATCTTCTAGCAAAAAGTCAAGGGAAAAATCACCCTTTACTTGACCTCTACCTTCCTCACGAACGCTGCTATATTCAACCTCTACTGGGTGTAAGCCTCCTAGCACCTGATCCCTACTTAACTTAACTGGATCTTCACTAAGGTTTACCACCCTTACCTGGGTCATATGCGCACGATCTCCTACCACTACTCGGGCTAAGTGAACACCAGGCTGGACCTCCGAGGCCTCAGTCATCCATGCAGGCGCTTTAGTAGCTAAGTCCCCATACTGCGTCTTGACTACCACATCTTGTTGGCACTTAGGCGATACCACAATCTCCTCAGCGACGATCACGCGCCGGCACCACATGGACCCATTGCCCCTTACAAGAGCAACACGTCGACGACCAACAAACAAGGCCCCCGTGCCAAAACCCAAGCGACATCGGTGCTCCCTTAGCCAATCCATACCTAGCATAGGTTCGGTAATCTGATCGGATACCAGAAAACCCGTGTGAATTTCGAAACCCGTCCGAATTTTAATCGGAATGTTTACCTCTCCAAGGACCCGTATATTAGACCCATTTGCAGCCATCAAAAAGCGATTACAAGGACGTAAGTCTAACCCTTCAACAGTAGAAAGCGGTACCAGGCTTACTTCCGATCCAGTGTCGATCAGGCAGGTCTGCGGTCGTCCGTTGACTATACCTCGTATGTAGATGGCGTTGTTGGTTGCGCGGTTCGGAAGCCTTGACCGCGCAGTGTGATTAGTGACGACTTCCTCCGTTGCATCGGTCGGTTCCGTACCGACCGTTGCCGTTGCTGGCTGACGATTGAAGGGCCGGCGGCCTTGCCGGCAGTTGCGAGCGAAGTGACCGGGTCGGCCACAGTTGAAGCAGGCCGCCGTCCGCCGTGGAACTCCTTGGTTGCCTTCCGAAGGCCGAGCATCTCGCCCGGTCGCAGTGGTCATCGTAGCTGGGCCCCGCAGTTCTCGGAGTTGTCGTTCAATGTTACTCTCCATCTCTCGCTGCCATCTCCGTTGCTCTTCGCGCTGTTCAGCGAGAAAACGGTCGAGCTGTGACCGGATCTGAGCGTTGACGTCGGTCTCCTGCGTTCCCCTTACTCTGTTCGGCTGTCTTCTCCGATCGTCCGCATCCGTCCTTTGCTGATAGGCCTCGAGACGAAGCGCCGTCCGGTAGGCCTCGTCCAAACTTTTTGGCTCTCGTTCGCGAACCTTGAGTGAAAGTTCGCGGTCCCGCATGGCTTCCAAGAAAGAGTCCCTGGCGATGATCTGCGTAGTCTCATTGGATGGCACCGGATACGCGAGGACCACAAGTCGCCGAATGTCATGAAGCATATCGCTAAGGCTTTCATCGGCGCGCTGGCGTCGATAGTAGAGCTGCGCACGGAACATCTCGGCCTGGCCTTCCATGCCATACCGCTGTCGCAGACGTCCGACTAGTTCTTCATATGTCACATCCTGGCGAGCGCCGAAGTCCCATAACAACTGAGTCGCAGTTTTCTCCAATGCACATCGGAGGAAGTCGATCTTATCCGAGGCTGTCCATCGGTTATGTGTTGCACATACCTCGAATTGCGCCAGGAAAGACTCCAACGATCCTGTTCCGTCGAATTTCCCTGGTTTCATCTGCATAGGTCTCGTCTTCAGAAGGCCCCCGATGCCTTCCAGCAATTTCTGTTTCGACATTTCTTTTTCTGGTCTCTGTCGTCCGCCCAGTTCATCGGACCTCAGGTCACCATCGCCAATATCCTCCAAAAGACTCCGTTCTGGCGAGGCCTCCGTCGTTCGCCGTCTTCTCACGGGAGTCGATGTGCCCGAGACCGGATCCTCGATGCCCCGCGGTCTTCGTCGAATAATCACCTCCTCGTCTTCCATCGCTGTCGATCAAAACTCGTCGTTTCAATACCCCACTTCTGGTACCAGTGTGGCGAAAACGAGCCCTTCACTATCTCACTTCTTGAGTTAGTGTGGCGGAATTGCTACTCCTCTCTCGCCGGGGTATATCTCTATACCGTATACTTCCAAGGCCAGCCGAGTGGTTGAGAAGGCCCTGGACGTATGTGCGTAGATAAGGCCTCCGATGTCGTCGAAGGACTTAACGAGTTACCCGCAACCGATCGACAGCAAATCATAAGACCGAATAACGATTGAAGACTTGTATTATATCCACGATAATCGACGCAATAATCGATACTTCCAATTGAAACAGAAACACTGGTCGTATTACATTCACAATAATCGACGCAATAATCGATATCTCCAATTGAACAGAAACACTAGTCGTGACTAGAAATTATATCCATATATTCCACAGAACGATCGCTTCACAACTCGTAATACGCAAACAAACACCGCAAGAAATATCTCAACGACGACTAATCACCTGCTTCTATATCCACGTATACTCCAAAGATGCGCCACAGTCGGATTCGAACTGTCGCCGCTCGCAATTTCGGACTCTCTACTCTCTCACTGACTCTCTCTCTCTCTTCCGAGGATTGACGACGACTGCACTTCTCTCGGCAACTCACTTCGGCGGACTGTCTGTATTATATCCACGTATATTCCAAAGATGCGCCACAGTCGGATTCGAACTGTCGCCGCTCGCAATTTCGGACTCTCTACTCTCTCACTGACTGCTACTCTTCTCTTCCGAGGACTGACGACGACTGCGCTCTCTCTCGGCAACTCACTGCGACGGACTGGCTGCCACTGTGCGATTCTGTCGCCTTTTATACTTTTCAGAGGGGCCCCAGCGCGCGAAAACCCCTCCCTCCGGGAGTTCATCGTAGGCCACCAGGTCGCATCGACCAAGTCCCCGGCGGGGCATCAGTGCCCCAGGGACAAGCAAGGCGTCGAGGTCCCCCCTTAAAGTCATCGAAGGAACTAGGCCGCATCGGCCAAGTCTTCGGCTAGGCATCAGTGCCTCAGGGACAAGCAAAAGGCGTCAAGGTTCCCCCTTAAAGTCATCGAAGGGAGTAGGCCGCATCGGCCAAGTCTTCGGCCAGGCACCAGTGCCTCAGGGATAAGCGAAAGGGCGTCGAGGTCCCCCCTTAAAGTCATCGAAGGGACTAGGCCGCATCGGCCAAGTCTTCGGCTAGGCACCAATGCCTCAGGGACAAGCAAAAGGCTAGAGGTCTTCGGCCAGGCACCAGTGCCTCAGGGATAAGCGAAAGGGCGTCGAGGTCCCCCCTTAAAGTCATCGAAGGGACTAGGCCGCATCGGCCAAGTCTTCGGCTAGGCACCAATGCCTCAGGGACAAGCAAAAGGCTAGAGGTCCCTGCTAGAATGCGCGCCTCAGACGCTACCCCCCCTCCTTGAGTCCGTCAAAGCACTAGGCCGCATCGGCCAAGTCTTCGGCTAGGCATCAGTGCCTCAGGGACAAACAATAGGCTAGAGGCCCCTGCTGGGATGCGCGCCTCAGACGCTACCCCCCCTCCTTGAGTCCGTCAAAGCACTAGGCCGCATCGGCCAAGTCTTCGGTGGAGGCATCAGTGCCCCAGGGACAAGCAAAAGGCTAGAGGCCCCTGCTGGGATGCGCGCCTCAGACGCTACCCCCCCTCCTTGAGTCCGTCAAAGCACTAGGCCGCATCGGCCAAGTCTTCGGTGGAGGCATCAGTGCCTCAGGGACAAGCAAAAGGCTAGAGGCCCCTGCTGGGATGCGCGCCTCAGACGCTACCCCCCCTCCTTGAGTCCGTCAAAGCACTGGGCCGCATCGGCCAAGCCTTCGGCTGGGCATCAATGCCTCAGGGACAAGCAAAAGGCGTCAAGGTCCCCCCTTAAAGTCATCGAAGGAACTAGGCCACATCGGCCAAGCCTTCGGCTGGGCCTCAGTGCCCCAGGGAGACCCCAAAGGCGTCAAGACCCCCTTTCCCTTGAATTAGTTGAATTGAATTTTCACTGTATCAGGGTCAGCGACGGAGGCCGGTCTCCCCCCCCCCCAATTTCGCTACACTATTCTAATGAAAACGTGAGTCTTTCATTTTATTTGAGCAAATTAACTCTAAATGCAGACTGCAGAAAATTTCGATTTCGAATTTACAAAAGTCCTTCATTCAAAATGTTATTCCAAATGCCTTTTGTATTTTATAAAAACCAATTCGCTCAGAATTTTCTTCCCAAGCGTGTCTTGTGGGGCTTCATAAAAATTTCGCCATGTGAAAATATACGTTCTACAGGTGCTGAAGTCGCTGACACACACAGTAGCTTTTCAAGCTCTGAATGTAAATGTACAAATCGTGAGTGTTTTTTAAATCCACCCATGGTTTATCAGTCTGGCTTCAGAAACAAGTCTCGGCAGAGCTTCCAGGTACAGCATAACTGTTGCTGCTGCCGATGGGCTTTTCTGACAAACAAGACGTATCCGTCCGTGGATATTAAATTGTGTCGTATGAAATAAACAGGTTTGGTCATTTTTTTATTTTTGAGTTCTATTAAGTGGCTGTTCATTATGACAGCCGAGTCTTGGTCTTGATCCTGCGAGACCAAGACCAAGACTTTGAACTTCAAGATCAAGACCAAGACTTTGAGCCTCAAGACCAAGACCAGGATTTTTTTAAATGAACTGAAGTGCACTCGAGACCAAGACCTTGCTCCCGAGGACAACAAAACTGGCGGTGTTGAAGGATCTCACCCGATCAATTCATTGAAAGCTGACTGAGCAGGGTCGAGGCCGTACGGTCGCAATAGAAAATCGCGTACATGGTGTGGGGGTGAGCAGGGGAAGGATACATGTCCGCTGAATGAAATGTAAAGCCTTGGGAACTATAAGATAAATTTTTTATTGGAACCGAGCAGAATTAACTATAGGGCCTGTGGGCCTAACTGTTGTTATTAAAAGTCGAGGAACAAAGAATGGCATCGACAGGCACAGCAATCCACCAGTTAGTTAACAGTTGGCTTCTTTGTGTCGGTATTTTTATTGGCTTAGGCTATATCAATGTCTTCGCCATGACTATCATCGTTAACAAACTGTGGAGTAGCTCATTGTTGCTTCTCGTAGTCGGTCTGATTTTGTGTGTGTGTGTGTGTGTGTGTGTGCGCGCGCGCGCGCGCGGGTGTGTGCGGGTGTGTGCGGGTGTGTGTGTGGGTGTGTGTGTGTGTTTCTGCCTTCCTGTGTTCCTGTGTTCTTGTTGTGTTTGTGTGATTCTGTCTGTTTGACAGCCAATTAGCCTTTCACTTCATCCTTACGTTTGCCTGTGCATCTATTTGTCTGTCTCTCTGTCCGTCTACCTTTATGTCGATGGGCATTCTTGTTGAAACTGAGAGCCGAATTTATGCATAAAATCATAGGCGTAGACTCTGGGGGGGAACCGGGGCACGTGCCCCCAATAATTGAGATGGACTGTACACCCAATGCAGCAAGTGTAGAATGAATAGCCAAATGCCCCCCACCCTTAATATTTTGGACAAGTTTACGCCAGTGCATAAAATGCTCATTCGTAGTCCCAAATAAGGATCAGTGGCTGGATCTTGAGGACCAAAGTCTACACCACCGATCCACGGTGAAATGGTGGCTGGTACAGCAGAAGGGAACTCTCTGCCAAAATCAGTTCGAAGATCCACTTCGACAAATAGGTCTAGGCCTCCTCTTAAAACTAAACTCAAAACTCATTTTTTTTCCAAGTAGCATGATTAACTACTGCATTGTAACGCGTCCTTTGAGTAAGACAGTTTTATTACGGCGGGTTATAAATAGCTACAAGCAGTGTTTTTTTCTGCCGGAACGCTCCCGAACGGCGTTCCGGCACCTTTTTTCAGCAATTAAAAAATAATTTAGTTATTTTAATAAAGAATAATTTAGTTATTTTAATTGAATGTGACCTCAAATATTTTCTTGGGATGGTCTCACCAAGACTCCTCCCCTAAAACCACCCCATTTTTTCTCGTGCTTCGTCATAAATTTAGCCCTTCCATATTTGTTCAGTTCAGGAACCTTTTTCTAGAAAGAAAGCACTGCCTATATGTTATTTTGTATTGCACAGTAACTGTATCAGCAATAACATTAACAAGTCTAAGCATAGTTTAATTAAGAACGCTGTGATGTCAGAACTACGTACCATTCGACAACAACTATAGGCATACACCAACAGAAGCAACCGAAACTGCAAGATAACAGCACTAGGAAATTTCTAAATAAACATTGTTAGTGTTGTTTTGCACTTTATTCCATTTATATGTCCAGATACTTCAATATGTCTCCTTTAAAGTACCTCATAAACTATTGTGTTCCAGGAACTATAAATGAAACCATAATAGTTGCGTGTATTGCATTTAGCAAGTGCTATTAAAGTCCACGCCGAATAACTGTCTAAACCGTAGATCTTCCGGACAACATGTGCAGTAGAGCCGTGCTAATCGTTCGTACATGAGAAATATTTCATTTCTGCCATATCCATTCCGGCTCCAAATGTTGATCGCATTACTAGTAAAGTCTTCCAACATCATCATAATATTAAAATGTTGTGTAAAATGATGTGTAACAATACATTCAGATTTGTACTCAAAATCATTCACTTCAGCATCGTTCGAATGAAACGACCAACATAATTCATCACTTGAAGAATTAAAACCATTGCCTGTAACATTGACTTGACTGATTATCTTTCCATCAATTGTAGCTAGACTAATGACCAAGGTGTAGTTCCAACCCCATGTATGTGATCTATAAATTGTTATGAATTGTCCATCGGGCGTTAGAATAGCCTCGCCTGGCTTACAGAAGTCATTTGACAGATATAGTCTGTGTACGAGGACAGCGTCTGACCCATAAATATCCAGAAATTGTTTATCAGACATTGGATCATACTGCGCAACTACTACTTGACCATCAGTGGTTACCGTAACTCCCATTGGACGTTTCAGATTGCAGAGCCATTTCGTTAGTTGAAGATCTTCTATGGTAATCTTCCAGATGCACGATGAATTGAAATCGGTAACGTAGAGACATTCCGATGTGACACTTGGCACGAAATTCCTTGGATCATTAATTTCATCTAACGTCATTAGCATCAGAAGATCAAGCGGAGCTTTAATGTCATAGACGCGTACTGACCCGATATATTTTTTCGGACAAACAGTGACAATATAGTTTTTCAGTAGTATTATACGAGAGGACATACAAAGCGTATCACCCAAAGTGAAGAAGATATGTATAATGACTGCAACGAAGCAAAATTGTATAATTTATTAAACCTAATATAGATAGGCTACCGCTTTAATCGTGCCATATATTTTAGGAGTTTTCTCACAGGCAGGATTGTTGTTATTTTGAACTTATACATAGACCTAGTCCTCCATATTTAGTACTTATGTAGGCTACATGAGCTATTATTAATTATTTGTAATTTATATTTAATTAATTTTTGTATATTAGCTAGAACAGTATTATTGCGCTTCGTCAATAAATATAATATAATTGCAACTGGCAGTTAGAAATGATTTTCAAGAGACGCGCGTTGGCTACAATAAAGTCAAAGTGAGAGAAGCAAATATGAAATATAAAAACTAACGTATTTGCGTTGTATTTAGTCATATTAACTTGCGCTTTATACTCGGTAAATGTTATGAAATATAAAAACTAACGTATTTGCGTTGTATTTAGTCATATTAACTTGCGCTTTATACTCGGTAAATGTTAATATTATCCAGTGTTTTTTTTCTAGAAAAAAAGGTTCCGGAACGGAGCAATAGGTTCCGGAACGGACCGATTATGGGCGGGCTAAAATCCCGAGAATAACGGGACTGGGGGTTGGAAGGGGCCTGAATAAACACTGAAAGCAGTTCAAAACACTTAAATTAAATTAAAATAACTTAATTATTGTTTTTATTATTAAAATAAAGAAATTATTTTTTAGTAGGCCTACCTGAAAAAAGGTGACGGCCGTTCCGGCGCGTTCCGGCTGAAAAAAAGCACTGATATTATCAAATATAATAACAGAAGAAGTTTTATTTTCAAACATCGGGTAAAATTTTGGGTAATAGAAAAGTTTGATACACTGCATGTTGTATGTTTATTCTGTTTATTCATTGTCTTCATTTTAAATGTACCATCATTTATTTATTTCGAATTAAAATATTCATTCATTTCAATTTTTTATTCATTCGTTTATTCCACTTATTATACGCGTACGATCATTAAATCTAGATTTGAGGCTCTAAACTAGTGTTCACGAACAACTCATTCATGGTCGCTTCAATGCAAGATTACTCGGGGTATAGTCTACGTTTGCATATCGCATATGTGCGTAATTTGGATACGTGTATAGCCGGCTACAGGACTGTTATGCATTGCTCTGTGTATATCAACGCCCCTTAAGTGCACAGGCAGCTTAGAACAGCGCTTCCCAAACTTTTCAGTGTAACGGACCGGCAGGAATTGACCCATTGCAGTAGGACCGGTGCCCAATTTATTAATTAATTATTTATTTTTTATTAAAAATTGGGTCAAAAAGCTAAATTATTCTTTAATAGTAGCGCAAGTATAGGCCTATAAGTCAGTAGCCTACAGTAGGCCTACTAAAATATCAACAGATTACTTTGTACTGATCTTATATGAATCAAGAAGTTGCATTTTTTTAATTGATAAATATACATGCTACTGCTGTTTATTGATATAGGCCTATTTATTACTAGCTGGATTACCCGGCGTTGCCCGGGGTTATAAGTTTCACACCACCACCACCACCACCACCACCACCACCACCACCAGCACCACCACCACCACCACCACCACCACCACCACCACCACCACCACCACCACCAACAACAACAACAACAACAACAACAACAACAACAACAACAACAACAACGACTGCTTGGCAATCTTGGCAGTCGCCCTCTGGCGGCGATTGCTTCGCAGTCTTGGAGGCCCTTGTGGCGTCTGGCGACCTGTGGCGGAGACTGCTTCGCAGTCTTGTAGACGCCTTCAGGCATCTAGCGACCTCTGCCGTGGAGTGACTGCTTCGCAGTCGCCCTCTGGCGGCGACTGCTTCGCAGTCTTGGAGGCCCTTGTGGCGTCTGGCGACGTCTGGCGGAGACTGCTTCGCAGTCTTGTAGACTCCTTCTGGCGTCTGGCGACCTCTGGCGGAGACTGCTTCGCAGTCTTGTAGACGCCTTCTGGCGTCTAGCGACCTCTGCCGTGGAGTGACTGCATCGCAGTCGCCCTCTGGCGGCGACTGCTTCGCAGTCTTAGAGGCCCTTGTGGCGTGTGGCGACCTGTGGGGGAGACTGCGAAGACGCCTTCTGGCGTACAGCGGACACTGCTTCGCAGTCTTGTATACGCCTTCTGGCATCTAGCGACCTCTGCCGTGAAGTGACTGCTTCGCAGTCGCCCTCTGGCGGCGATTGCTTTGCAGTCTTGGAGGACCTTGTGGCGTCTGGCGACCTGTGGGGGAGACTGCTTAGCAGTCTCCAGTGGACTGACTGCTTCGCAGTCGAAGAGGGTGAACCGGGCGTTGGCGTGTTAAAGAAAACGCCAGAAATCTAGCCCTCACTGCCGGTCTGTAGTCGGCCTCGCCCTTAGTAAAGCAGACTGGTTGTTTGATATACTGTAAATAATTTAGATCTTTGTCTTTGAACATACATGTGTTAAAATTTTACTGTAAAACGATGAATATACTTCGAATCGATCGTCATTATATTTTGTGCGAAAGTAAACAACTTATGGGCAATATTAATGACGTTGGGGAATACCGGCGCCATAAATAGAACCGCGGTGTCGTTAAGCGGATTATTAATGACGTTGGGGAATACCTGCGCCATAAATAGAACCGCTTGGCAGTGGAATAGGCGAGCTTGCGCGTTATGGACGGTCGGGTGGGTAGAGTTTTGGGGCATTTTCACCATGGTAGGGGTGAAAACGGGGGACGCGAACCCCTCCACTGGGTGTCCGAAGCCGAGGCCGACACATTAGTGAAGGTTTCGAGTGAAAAGGTGCAAAATTGTAGAAGTTAAGCCCGGTCAAACAGACAGACAGACACACACACACACAAACACACACACAGAAAGCTGGCTTTATTTATATAGATTTTTAATTTTTTAACGCCCGAGGTACAAAAAATCCCTCACACTATAAGAAACTATATAACAGAAGAGGTGTGTTTAAGCTTGGAGAACGTCGTCCACGTCTCCGGGTGTGGTATTTTTAACTGACATCATAATTTTCAAATTTATAATATACCGTAGAGTAATGGATAACACACTGGCGTGAAGAGCAGAAGGTACCAAGATCGAACCCCACAGACCCCCGTAAGGTTTATTCAGCCTTCCACGCGCTAGGTAGCGGCGGTGGTTAAATGAATAGTAGGCCGTGGTTGACACCCTGGTGGCTGCTGTATAAACAGTTATATTCGACTCCTGTAAAACTGTTATCGTGTGCTTCTACTGTAGGCCCTATACATGTATGTAAGGCGCCCTGTGTGGCTGCCGTTTCTACTATCACAGAGTAGATTTAAGTAGGTAATAATAATAATAATAATAATAATAATAATAATAATAATAATAATAATAATAATAATAATAATAATAATAATAATAATAATAATAATAATAATAATAATAATAATAATAATAGTAAGTATTAATTGAGAGTTAAGTAAGTAGACACATAGGCAGGCGCCTTAGAAGCTGTAGGAGTTCAGAATAGGATTCGTTGTGATGACATCTCTAGATTAACTGTATCCACCTGGCCAACTTCTAGTCAGCACCGTCTTCAAAGATAAGCTAGGAGCGAGGATTCCAGTTACTGACAAGTAGGTAAATAGGTAAGACAAATTATTCAACAGCTGGAGAAGGTTCTAGAACGTGATCCATCAGCGTCAGTAAGGCCAACCTACTGGTTTTCTATTCGTCAGTAGATTTAGGTAAGGTTAGACTAGGACAATCTTCCAGTATACCTTATCTGATGCCAATCTAATAATCTAAGGTAAGGGCCTACAGGGAACGAACCAATCAGAAGTATATATTTACCATGGACCTCAGAGTTACTTAGATATGTTAAGTTAGAGAGCAGTCAGTGTGAGTAGAGTCAGCAAGAGGAGATGCAGTCTGGAGGTCAGTCAGAAGGAAGTTGTTGAGTGATCAGTGAGAAGACAGGAACGCTAGCAGCTTAGATGGTGCGTTCGGTATTAGGCTGACATGTCTAGAGCTAACAGACACTAAGCGTTCCTTCTTAAGAGTTTAGTATAGAAGTTCTGTAGATGTCACAGTCTCGTAGTCATCACATCGTCAGTGTAATTGAATTATAATCTGCTAGTGAAACTGTATCTGTAAAGAGACATTCGAAAGAATGATAATAAAGACATTCGAAAGAATGACAATAAAGATATTTCTACAGAGAGTCTGCAGTCTGAAGATAGATAGATAGTTGATGTCAGACGTAGATAGCAGAAACTTATAATCGTTATACTACTATTATTATGTTCACTGTAGGCCTACAGTGCAGTGCGTTAGCAGGCGCTTAAATAAAGAAAAGATTATTATTATTTTTTTTATTATTAGGCCTACTTACAATATCGAATCTAAAAGCAGACGTGTTCATTTTCCATTGACGGAAGCAGTGATCAGATTATTAAAGACGAAAGAGATAGGCCTGCGTCACATCCGGTTTCTAAATGCCGGTCAAAACCCGCAAACGCTACGATCAAAATTTCTAGAAAATGCGAACAATTCTATTTGACCTGTCAGCAATTGGTCGAATAACTATTTCTTCGATAGTTTTCGTTTACAATAGTTGAAACACATTTACTCCCAGAACAAATCTTTTTTATTTATATGAAAAATATGGTTTTTATTGCGAGACAATCGTATTTTTTAAAGATAATTCGAAGCGAGGCCCAATCGAGAAAACGTCTATCGTTTTTTTGTCCAGTTTCTTGACTCACTTTGCGGACCGGCAACTGATGGCTCGCGGACCGGTACCGGTCCGCGGACCACAGTTTGGGAAACACTGAGTTAGACCAAATAAATTAGTACTGGTCGAAACACTATCAAAGATATGCAAATTAAAGCAATAACTTGATATAAATTCTTTTTCTGAGCAAAAGGCAGGGCCATATTAACTTAGTTGGAGGCCCCAGTGCACCGCCCCTGTGAAGACCCATAGCACTCCGCAGGCCAGACGCGGATGATGCCTGACAGCCTGCAGTGATAGGCTCAGGAGTCACGACGCTTCGACTCCAGGATATCCCAAAGGCAAAGCTGTACTATAATTGAAGCTAGAACTAGTAACTAGGCCTACATGTATGTTACAGTCGCTACTTTATTTTAAACGGCTGTTTAAGTCAAAGTTTACTTTTCTCTTTCACTGTTATGTTAATGACGTCAACGCCTTTGCCCTATGTGGTGGGGCCCCTGTGCACCGGCACATGACGACCATGCCTGAATCCGGCCCTGGCAAAAGGATAATTTTTTCACCCTAAGTATAAGCTTGTATTATCCTCTGTAACTATGTCCTTGTTACTCTCATTGTGCCTTATTGAATGTAGATTGATTGTGTTGACTTATAGCATGGGCGGCGATCCCGGGAGGTTCGAGGGGGACAAGACATCCACCTTTAAGAGTGGGGGGACATACCATACATCCGCCCCCCACATTTTGAAGAAACACCAAAAAAGGTAAACAGATTTCACGCGCGAAAAAAATTTGTTGGCCATTTTTTGACCAGATCAGTTCTAAAGTGCCCCCGCCCCACCTGTCAAACAAGATCGCCGCCGCTGACTTATAGTGTTGTTGATGTTGTTATTATTATTGTGCCCTGTTGTTATTGTTATTATAGTTGTTGTTATTATTATTGTTGTCGTATTATTAATGTTTTGTACAGGGGCGTAACTTTAGTCTAAAAAGTGGGGGGTACCAATACTTTGGTCTAAAAAAGTGGGGGGTACCAATTTCTTCTCCACTTTCGCTTTTCGCATGGTTGCCATTTTGAACATATTCTCTGCCAGTATTCTTACTAATTTTGGCTCTCGGTTTACATGTGTATCTAAGTACTTTCGCACTTTGGCGAAGACTGCATTCTCTGGGAAGGCACAATAACAAAAATATTGAATGACATTGTTTAAAAAGTGGGGGGTACAGTACCCCCCAGTCCAAAAAGTGGGGGGTACGGGTACCCCTCGTACCCCCCACAAATTACGCCTATGGTTTTGTATCATTGTATTATTACCATTATTGTCGCCCTCATCGTCATCATCGTTATTATTTCCGTACTCATTAAGAAGTTGATTGAGTAAATAAAATAGTAGGTCCTATATAGCCTTGTGTCTCGGCAAGATTGCGATTAAGAGAAAATTTTGAATTCAACTGGAAAATAATCATTGAAAAAATAATTGAAAAAGGTGAAAACATAAAAAAACATTTAAATGGCGCCTCTAAACTGTGGCGCTCCAGGCAGCTGCATGTCTTCTCCGCTTATTAACCTAAAGCCGGTGTCGCGTGACAGACTATCCGTCCTAAAACTATCCGGGGGGATGAATAAATTTATCCCCCCGGATGGATTCTACCGGCATAGAGTATCCGGGGGATAAACCATTTCTATCCCCCATCGTGTAAAATCATCCCCCGGGGGATAAAAATTCACAAGTATGAGGTATTATTGAAAAATGCGTAAAATTGATAAATCTATGCTGTAGGCAGTGTAGGGCCTGATCAAACTCCAAAATCAAGTGACTCTAAGCGTTATAAGCAATGTTCAGAGCAAATCAAACCGAAGTTAGGCTACAGTAGGAAGGATAACCACCCGCGGAAGTGGCTTTCTTTCCTTTCTCTTAAGAGGGATTTTGGGGAAAGACAGCATTGCCTTGTTGTTGAAACATTTCTCAAGATATTTTCGCATTTCTGAAGGCTCACCGAAGTAAACATCCAGCGTGGCAGAACTGGAAGCAATCTCAAAGAGATAGGCACCTGCGTACAGCCCACACGAAGAGAAGTCCATTTGCCCCTAGCAGAGGAGGACTTTAACATGTAGGTTCCCTGATGTGGTTAGGTGCCTTGTGTACATGGGCGGCGATCCCGGGGGGGTCGAGGGGGACAAGACCCCCCACCTTTAAGAGTGGGGGGGACACGCCATGCATCGGACCCCCCAAATTTTGAAGAAACCCCAAAAAAAGGTCATCAAATTTTTTTGTGCTAGAGTTGTGAAATTTGTTCGCGCGTGAGCGCGAAAAAATTTTTTGACCTTTTTTTGGACCAGATCAGTTCAAAACTCTTTTTTGACCAGATCAGTTCAAGAATGTCCCCCCCACCTGTCAAACAAGATCGCCGCCACTGCTTGTGTAGAGCTGAAGCAGTTGTCGGCCGTGGTTTGCCGAGATACGAATCAAACCGATATCAAGCACGAGCTACCAATGGTCCAATTCACCCAATTAGCACCTTAGTCCCTTTTAATTACACTGTCGCTTGTTATTGCTGATATTTGTCATCTTGTTTTAGACACATCCATCGCAACAAGCCCTTCACGCAACTAATAATGCGAATAGACATTGTTTAATTTGCGTGAGATTACAACACCACAAAGAACACAAGAGTCATTGAAGTTAGTTCGTTACCTCGAATGGCTTTGCTGCTGTATACCTATTGATACGAATCGACCGATATCAAGCGCGAGCTACCAATTCACCTAATTAGCACCTTAGTCCCTTTTCATGACACTCTCGTTTGTGACTGCTGATAGTTTGTCTTCCTCGTTTTGCTGGATTGATACGATTCGACCGATATCAATGTCACAACTTGCCCAAGAGTAAATAGAGTATAGAGTAGAGAAAGAGTAATGAGGGGATCATTAACTTCACTGGATTCTTTGCCCACGCATCATGACGCATGCCAACAGGAAGTAGCATATGCCTTTGCCCAGGGCTGTAGTGGTAAAATTAAAGGCAAGTACACGCTACCGGTTAGTTTTCCGAAACAAATTAGAGGTGAGTACAAATATTTTTGTGAGGTGAGTGTACGGTCTCTAGAAGTAAGTACACGTTGTATACCCGCGTATACCCTCGGCTTTGCCTATGACCACGACGGATGTAGTTCTAAACTGACTTAAATCGCACAATTTGTAAATATGTTGCAGGGGGATACTTTTTGACGGGGGGATAATTTCGTACGACTCATGGGGGATACTTTTGCACAAAGCTCGAGGGTACGCGTACCCTAAAATAGAATACGTTAAAATACGTACGTACCTTTCAAAAAATACAATACGCGTATGGTACGTATCATACACGAAAAGTTTGCCTGGAGTTGGACTCTGAAGTGCTGCAGCAGAACTGAGCCGACTGACTGACATTAGTGCATTAAGTGCAATGTATGCTGGATAAACATAGACCCACAATATAGCATTGCAGCAATTTACTACGCTGTATACTGGGTTGTGATTGTTTGCTTAAATTAAATTGAACATTCTTATAATGAGCAATGACGTGGTTAACGTGTTTTTGTATTGTTTACGTACCCTAAAATAGGGTACGTTAAAAAACGTACGTACCTTTCAAAAAATATAATACGTATGGTACGTACCCTCGAGCTTTGGTTTTGCACGAGGGGGGATAGTCCCTCCCGTCCACATTCATCCGGCCGGATATTCTATTCTGCTAAGGGGATATACTTGTATGGGGGATACTCTATTTCGTGACACCGGCCCTGTGCCTGCTCATATTAAACAAAATGGCCATATTTATTCACTACCTCGTGTTCTCGTAATATTGTATAAATACTTTTAAAACTAAACTCAAAACTCATTTATTCTCCAAGTAACCCTACTATAATTAACTACTGCATTGTAACGCGTCCTTTGAGTAAGACTGTGTTTTATTAAGGCGCGTTATAAATAAAAGTTGTATTGTATTGTATTGTAAATATTGTAAGTAGGCCTACAAGATATTTGTGCATTTATTCTGACAATTTCTGAGGAATCAATAAAGTGTGTCACAAGTGACTGGCAAAGTTCAAAAGGAATCCTACTTTTATCCAAAAAGTCTTGGCGCTGCTGTAGGCCTAGTTGAGTTTCATTGTGATCGGCGCTAAAACCATCAGCAGCGTTTGACGCTAAAATAGCGCCGGTCAGAGATATGGCTGCAATCAGGAGACAGTTGTACATTTCTTTGACTAGGGTTCGAAGACCTGCAATCAGAAAACAACATAAATGCATATATTATGATGTAATATCTAAATGAGGCAACAAAGGGGCCTACTGTAGGGCCTACAGGTAGACTTAGCAGTGGTGGCGATCTTGTTTGACATGTGGGGGGGGGGCATTTTGGAACTTATCTGGTGAAAAAAGAGTTTTGAACTGAGCTGGTGAAAAAAGAGGTCAAAAAAATGTTTACGCGCACGCGCGATAAATTTTTATGACCTTTTTTCGGATTTCCTCAAAATTTCGGGGGTCCGATGTATGGCGTGTTCCCCCCACTCTTGAAGGTGTGGGGGGTCTTGTCCCCCTCGACCCCCCGGGATCGCCGCCCATGAGACAGTCTTATACGTGTGACGCATTCGTGGTCTATATGTTCAGTAGCGCGATGGGTCTGTAATCCAGCGATTGCCGCTTCGCACTAGCCGACGGGCTGTGCGTTGCAACCCTGGACGAGTTTTTCAAGCACGATACGTATCGCGCTTCGGAAAATGATTTTAAGATATAAATGAATAATTACACAAATAAAGTCGTTGAACTCAGACCGCATCCATATGTTTCTCTACACGCGTAGATTCTACAGAAAGTCCACCGAACATCTGCCCATTCTCAGACACTGATAGCAGTAAAACAAAGTTACCAAATATGAGTTCAGATTACATAGATTATAGGCCCTTGGCATTATACAGATATTCAATCTACTTTATAGTGGTCCAGTCAGTTCCAATTAACAACCACAACTACTGAATGTTGTCTAGACTTCTGCATTGTGTTCGTAATGACAGCGTGTCCCCTGTTGTGACCATAATTATAAGTCGAAGTTTAAAGCACTATAACAGGGCCCACATTGTTAAAATTGTATGGTATCGCTGACATAAATTTTAATGAAAAGTTAAAATTTCACTGCATTCATTGTTTTGTAATCCGACGAACGCAATTAAGCCTAAAAAAACGATAGTGAAATGAGTGTAAATGTAAATGTAAATTTCCGAAATTACTCAGCGCCACACAAAAGCCACGTCAGGGAGACCAGATATATCAAATCAAGTCCGCAATAACCATGTCCGCTTTGTCCGTGCCGGTGCCAGGTCAGAGTCCGGGGAGGTCAAGCCGAGGAGATAGTAGGGTGCTACGGTGGTAATCGGTGATGAGGGTGGTTGTGTGGTGGCGCAGAATTTGAATCAGGATAGGATAGCTTGAAGAGTTCGGATTTCAGAAGTGTGTGGAAAGCAGCGGAGGAGAACGCACTCGGAGTAGAGGTGAAATTAACAGGCGATCGATAGGAAGATGAGCAAACTGGCGGAGATCTTTTTGGAGATCATTCCAAAGAGCTGGTGCAGCATAGACTAAGGAACAATTGCAGAATCTCAGTGAGGAGGAGACTGGAGGCCGAGATAGAGAAAGATATGACGATGAGCGAGTAGACCCGAATGGTTCGATGGTGAATAGCTGGCGAATGTGAGAAGGTTGAGAGGTTTGAAGGGCGTTGTAGGTAAGGGATGCAATTTTGTAGCGGATGCGCTGAGGGAACAGGGGTTATATATGGTGGTGTTTGGGAGTTTTGGTGACTGCGCGGGCGAGGGCATTCTGAACTGTTGTACTTGTTTTATTTGAGAAGAGTCGATGCTATAGAAAATGGAATTACAGTAATCGAGTTTGGAATGGACAATTGAGGTGGCTATTGCAGTCTTGTTGTCAAGACCTTGAACCTCAAAACCAACACCAACACCAAGACTTTGAACCTCAAGACCAAGACCAAGACCGAGACAAAGACACAAAAAATCACATTCATATCCAGACTTCAATTCCTTACTAAAAAATTGTCAAGTCTCGCTATTTTAATGAAAACACGAGTCCTTTATTTTATTAAAGCAAAACAACAGTTGCTCTAAATGCAGACTGCAGGGAATTCCGAATTCGTATTTCGTCTTTCATGTGAAATGTTATTCCAAATGCCTTTTGCATTTTATACAAACCAATTCGCTCAGAATTTCTAAGCAAGGCGTGACCTGTGAGACCTCATAAAATTCTGCCATGTGAAAAAATAAGTTCTACAGGTGCTGAAGTCACTGACACATAAGACTTACAGCAGCTTTTCAAGCACCGGATGTAAATGTAGAAATCGTGAGTCTGTTTTGAAATCATTCCATGATAAATAATCGGAAGTCAAAAGTATTCTCCAAAACAACAGTAAAGCCTCATTCACACCGTCTAAATACTACAGCAATCGTATTAATAATTATTAGATTAATTTTTAAAAATTTTGCGTTTTGTTAAATAACTGTTCATATCGACAAAAGTCTTGGTCTTGGTCTTGCAAGACCAAGACCAAGACTTTGAACCTCAAAACCAAGACCAAGACTTTTGGTCTCAAGACCAAGACCAAGACTTTTGGTCTCAAGACCAAGACCAAGACTTTTAAAAACGAACTCGAGTGCACTCGAGAGCAAGATTTTGGTCTCGAAAACAACAAGACTGGGCTATTGTGCGGGCGGTCTTGTAATCCATATTGGGCGCAGTCAACGAAGGGCGCGAATTATGCATACATGCAGCAGGTTCGAGATAGGTGGGTGATGTGGTCGGCAAATGAATCAGTAGGCTAACTTCCGAAGCTAAAATTCAAACCGTTCACTAATTTTATTAAAACTAATTTGTTCAATCTATTGACATATTGAAATTGAATTACATTAATAAGACGCTTGAAAAATATATTGTATCTCTTTACGAAACGCAAAAAGCCTAGCCTACTTAAATACATCATGATCTTAATATAGATTTAGGCATAGACCTAACGTGGGCCTATCTTCAGGAAACCTCGTCAGATGCGTGAGATCGATATGACAATAATTATTGATCTAATTTAATCTAAATCTTCTATAGAGCAGTTATCATAATAGGCCTACATAAAGCATCAGGTGATGGTCGCCTCAAGCTTAGTGCATTGCTGTCAAAATCAAAATCAGTTAGAGAAACCTACCTAGATCAGGTTTCCAATTAGTCAGAGACCAGAACTTCCAGAAATCAAGCACGACGTGTACGCTGTACGTAAGTTTAAAGCTTAGTTCTGAATTACACCAGAGCACCAGCAGAATGCAGAGAACTATCGACAATGAAGTCCAGAGCCTTGGATTAAATAGCCACCGAGAACACTCGAGAGCCCAACGTTGTTCTGGTTATAACTAGGGCCTATAGTTGAAAGTCGACGAACAAAGAATGTCATTGACATAATAATTATTATACAGATAGGCAAAAATTCACATAATCATCATTGAACAGTCAGCTTCTCTGTCTCGGATAAATCGTATATCAACAACTTCGCTATTAGGCTACTATAATAATCTTCAGGGATCATGTGATATGCAGCTGGGTCGGATAGGGGAGTGTGGTGCGGACGCCCGAGCGGGACTGTCCAAGGGGCAATATAGAAGGAGGCAGGCAAAATGAAAATTATAAGACATTTAATAAGACCTATATCATCCACACTCGAAATTTCAATGATGAACATTGACGGAGACCAATCGAGTGTCAACTCTGGAGTTGAACTGACCCAGTCTGCGGCTGTCTGTGATCTGCCTGTCTGCCTGTGTGTCTTTCTGTCTGTCTGTCTGTCTTTCTGTCTGTCTGTCTGTGATCTGTCTGTCGCAATTGCATTAGATTATAAATGATAGATTAGATTACAGCAAACGTGGCATACAAAATAGGCCTAGCCTACACCCGATCAAAGAAGGCGAGTTTCTGGTAAGGACGACCCTAACGCTTAGTGAGGAAGGTCAGCACGCCAGTATAATATATATATATATATATATATATATATGTGTGTGTGTGTGTGTGTGTGTGTGTGTGTGTGTGTGTGTGTGTGTGTGTGTGTGTGTGTGTGTGTGTGTGTGTGTGTGTGTGTGTGTGTGTGTGTGTGTGTGTGTGTGTGTGTGTGTGTGTGTGTGTGTGTGTGTGTGTGTGTGTGTGTGTGTGTGTGTGTGTGTGTGTGTGTGTGTGTGTGTGTGTGTGTGTGTGTGTGTGTGTGTGTGTGTGTGTGTGTGTGTGTGTGTGTGTGTGTGTGTGTGTGTGTGTGTGTGTGTGTGTGTGTGTGTGTGTGTGTGTGTGTGTGTGTGTGTGTGTGTGTGTGTGTGTGTGTGTGTGTGTGTGTGTGTGTGTGTGTGTCTATAATCATGGCCAAAGAGACTTAGGCTACAGATCTATGTTTCGGACGCGTTGGGCGTTGAGGCAAATAATAGTTGGTCAACATCTAACCTCACAGCAACGTATACCGTATACATAGGCCTATGAGTCCGCTTCGTTGTATCATCTGCAGTAAGAGCATATTTAAAATGGGCCTGAGGAGATTTTAACCGTAGTCTATAGTTTTTACTTTTTACGACAATTATCTAATCCATCCTCCAAACTCACCAAATCCTCACATCATGATATATCTTTTCACCGGTCTTTCACTCAAAACTGAAAACACTTCTGTTGCTCTTTCATAAATTCTATCCTGAGTCCTCTTCTTCCCCTTGCCTCGATCCCTCGATCGCCGTTTCAATTCTAGACACCCTATATATAGGCCTACACATATATAGCCTCTAAGATCTTTGCCTTAGCCGTCTGACTATCTGCCTGCCTGGACCCTTTGGATTTTGAGACTTGACCTGAAACCGATTTTACCCTATAGGGGCCTACCTATCTATCGATTTTATTTTTACTAAGCGCCTGCAAATAAGCTGGCCCCTGCGACACTGCCTTTTTAGGTGCTATAGAAGTCTCGAAATTACGATTACGATTAGTCTAACTCTAATCATTGCAACCGTATAGGCTTAGGCCTACAAGTGTTCCTATCCTTATATCGATCAAATCAATCAATCAAAATATTCGTTTATTGAAAAATTCCCGTCGACACAGACGCGATGGGATTACATGGATTCTCTTATATATAGCCAGCAGATAATTCATTGGCCCACCCTATCTTTAAGTTAAACTAGCACGCTGTGATGAACCATTCTATGATGTCGTCCCACTTACTCTCACATACTCGCCCACACACTTGTTAGACCCCGATGTTATCTCTATGGTAGAACGTCTTATTATCTACATATTCATGATGCACATTCAATGGGTGACAACGAGACGGCGTGTCATCTCTTAGCAACAAGATATAATTTTTTAGCGGAATTTGGTTTAAAGCGCGTTATTCCAAATAATAACATTATTTGTCCAAAACTTATAATATTCTATTATAACCCGCATAATTATAAAAATGTCATTTTAATTATGTCGAGCGATAATGTTTGTGCGTTTATGACGAGAGTTAAACGGACTTGCGTGCGAAGTGGGGTGAGTGCTACTGGTTGCGTATAGTTCTGAGATACGGTTATGACGAGAGTAATTCGAAAAATCTTACGTATGGGGAACATTGTATATTTTAAACATGATTTTAGATAGCATGGTGTAAATCGTGGAATTCACTGGAATGAGTAATGATATACTTGCACCTATAAAGGTATAAGTTAAATGTGGCTCTGGAACCGAAGAATCTGATGACTGAAGCACCAACGCAAATCACAGCAATCCAAGAAATCTGACCTGACTGTTTTACATCTGAAATTGCTTTAGTACTTGTTCATAAATCTAATTGATATTCGGTAATCTTGGGTTATAGCGTCCGAAATTATTTTAATTGAAACGTTATAATACAATAAATATTAATATAATAAATAATCATCGTTCATCCAACTTCTAATTTCAGTTACATTTTCATCGAACATCCAGCTTCTAGTTTGAGCTATATTTTGTATCAATCTTCCAACTTCTAGTTAAGTTTTACTATGGAATATGTTTTCATCTCTCATCCACGGCAATGATATTGGCGCTAAAATTATATATTTTCATCGCAATTCCAACTTCTAGTTTGAATTTTATTATGTGTAATATTTTCATCGATAATTCAGCTTCTAGTTTCAGTAATAATTTCATCAATCTTCCAACTTCTAGTTTAACTTTTACTAAGAAATGTTTTCATTGCTCATGCATTGTAAATAATTTCGGATGCTAAAACCCAGGATTACCTGATATTGTATTGTTTAACACCCATACAAGTACTAATTGCACTTGGTATTGTTGAACACTGTTTTTGCACACATATCCATAAGTTCCATAACATGAAGTTTCCATCAATAGTGACCAAATGCAAATGACATTGTCAGCATGGATATTAGACAACTGATTGTTGTAGCCTAGAGCAGTAGCGTAACTATGGGCCCGCAGGGCCCGCAACTGCGGGGGGGCCCAGGTAAAAGGGGCCCATTTTCAAACCTGAAAAAATGAACTATTTTAATTAATAAATGCACAGCAGAAAGCCGGAAACCGAAACTCCTTGTAAACTCCTTAGCCTTGTAAAATCAATAAATCATGCAGGCAGGCAGATGATGTGGAATATTACTATTGATGCGCGGTCGGCGCATATTTTTCTAGGCTTTGATTTAAGCTAGTGAACAGTGACTCGAAGGCAAACTATAATCGCCAGATGACGCTGAAATTTGCAGTTAATTCACTCAATTAGTTTCACTTTTCGTCTTTGATTTATGCTGAAAGGTCATTTTCGAAACTTAAGTTCATCAAAAATTATCTCCGCAATTCGATGGGTCAAGAACGCCTTAGTGGCTTAGCCTTGTTGAGCATTGAAGCCTCGCGGGCAAAAGTTATGGATGTTGACCAGCTCATTGACCGATTTGCAGAGATAAAGAGTCGTCGCAAGGACTTGTCTTAGAATACTTATCTGTACTGTACTAAATACAAAACTGTTCTTGATTTATGATTTCGTAACATTGAATAAAACAATATTCAGTAACATTTCATTTATAACATTTAATCAATTTTAATGCAAATCGAAAACAATTTTTAGTTGTGGCATAAGATTACAAATTAATAATAAAATAAAATATCATAAATTAAAATCATTAAAATGTATGCCTCAAAAGTGAGTCGATAATTTGAAACATAAAATTGTCTATCAGATTGTCATCGGCTGTATGGAGGGGGGCCCATTTTGAAAATCTTGCAGGGGGGCCCAGAATATGAAGTTACGCCACTGGCCTAGAGGTTAGGTAAAACTAATGGATATGATTCAATCATCCTTGAGTGGTAGCTTAGTACAGAGACACATCTATGGACAGTTGCTTAGCAGAGCTGTAGCTACTGAAAAACATGCATCATGTTGTTAAATAAACCAGTGCACCACAACTTTAATGTGAATTAAATATTGCTTGAGGTTTTGCAGTTCCTGGCATTTGACATTCCACTTAACTCTCTGAAACATAAGTGAAGAGCTATAAATTTGTATTAAGGAACTACACTTTTAGGACATTGGAAGCTGATGATATTGTTTCTTCTATTCTCTCTATGTAATCAGATTTTCTTGTTGATCTCTTACTTTATTTAAGCCTATTTAATGCAAAGGAACAAGTCCAGCAAGATGTTTTAAAGTAGGGGCCTAGGCTCTGCCTTCAGCTGTTTTCCATAGTTTTTGCCTCAATTTTATATATATATATTTTCTCCATAGATATATTTCATATTCTAATAGGCATTTAGAAGACTCTTTTGTCTGTACAGACAAGATTTTGAGTATTTTTTACACTAGATTTTGGCAGGTCATCCTTGCCACCTACTGCTTCAGGTAGGTGAATCCTATCAGCGATTATTGTAAATTATTTGAGATTAGATGGCTGGTTATTATTGATTAAACAGTCAGTACATGTAGTCTTTCATGTTTATGGTTCTTCAAGGACTGCCTCATCAACTAAAATGACTTCTTTGGGACTCCGTTCTGGCCTTCGACCAGGAAAGACGACTTCAAAACTACTGGAGAAGGTCTCAAAGCAGCTGAGAGGAGACTATGCAGGCAAGGGCACTGGTGCGAGTGACAGCGATCTCAATGGAGAAGATGATGACGATGGTGTTTCTGTAAGTATGTTAGCATTTCCTTAAGCGCTTGCATACATTAGGCACTGGTTGTATAATGAGCCTCATTATAATATAAATTTTGAAATAATTTTGAAATAATAACAGTCAATGCCATACATCCATAATTATATTAATTCACCTGTAGAAAAACTTATTACCTGGTATGGCATGATCTCATTATGAGGTCTTGATATGCTCCCAGAGGCAGCATTGTAAAGAGTGAGTTTCTGGTGGCAGACTACCAAAACATCCACAAGCAAACATAATTACACATAATATAATTATTTTTTCTTGTCCAGTCTATGTCAGGCTATAATTCTGTGACATATCATTTATGGACAGGATGACTGTTGCTCTTATAATGTTGCTTGGAAAGTTTAGGCAAAGTTAGGTGATTTGATGCTGCCACTTTGTGTGGTGAATAAAATGGATTTAAGTTTTGTGGTGAATTCAAACCTTAGAAGTTTGGTAAGTGTGCGGGTTTGCCCCTAAATACCTCTTTGATCTTATGCGACAACCGCTTACTGCAACTTCTGTTCATCCTTTGCGCTCTACTGGCCGCCTTGATCTCTTTGTCACTCGTACTAGGACCACTCTGACCCAACGTTGAGCTTTTTGCTGTGACAGGTCTCTCTGCCTGGAATACTCACTCGCTCAAGATGTTTTTGTTTCCACAGGGCTCCTGCACTGAATAGTTTATACTGCGAGAGGCTCCGTATAAATTATTAGATACTATACGATACCTACCTACAAACATGCGTACATGTACACTCACACAGATACATACATGTGTAGTGGTGATACACAAACATGAATGCATGTACACTCACACAGATACATACATGTGTAGTGGTGATACACAAACTTAACACGTACAATCATACATTTGGTGATAAGGTTGAGAATTTTCGTAGCTAGTGAATGACTAGATAGTTAAATATAAAGTAAAGATGCTAGCAACAGCTTTGTGCATAATTTCATCTGAGAATGCTTGGTTTCTGGAGCAATGGTTGTGCATCCAACAGGCCTTTTGGGGAGTCCAGTTCTAATGTGAATCTGATAATTCCACATTTCTGTACATTGACTGTTAGTTTTTCTTGCATTGTAAGTACGTAAGTAAGTATATTCTTGCTCCATCATTCTGGAACTGCATGTCTATACTGTTGCCTCTAGTGCAATTCCAAATTATCTTTATAACACTTCATTCTCCCACATAGCCTTATATATAATGTCTGACATGGTATCCAGTTGGCTTGCCATGAAGCATGGCAGTGTAGCATGTTCTGCTTAAACATCACAATTGCCTTAATGTTAATTAGTTACAGTTTGTTTTTCAAGCAGAAGAATTTAAAAACAAACTGGACAATTCTTTTTCTTTTTCTAAGAAAAGAAAACAGTAAACAAAAATTTATGGGATTTTATGGGTTTCAGTGTTTTAAGAGCATAAGACCGAAACATCTACTGTTTACACCCTTGGTTTGAGCGCTCACCCATAGGTCAAACCACATGGCTACCACGTCACATGCATATATCTGGCTATGTACATGTTAAAACCTCTAATGAGATGGTTACTGTGAGCAAGTCCTTCATGCACGACTGCTTTGCAGTTAGATGACGCTTTTCAGTAATAATACACAGTGCTTGTGAAACTTCTGCAAAAGATGCTATGTAGGTTTCACATTATAGTATGTGCTGCAAATGAATACTGTAATGTAACAGGACATTTAACAGAGACCATTGGTCTGAGCGGAATGTCTTAAGTTTGTCAGAAGACCTTGGCAGAGATTTCTATATAGAACTAGTTCTGCTTTACAGTCTTACCTCAAGATGCTCAGTGAAAAAACAGCAAAGCAATCTGAGAAGACAGAAGCTGGTGACAATTCTGATGGAGAACTTGCTAAAGCAAATCCAGTGAAGTCAGCAGCCACAATCGGTGCCAACAGATTTCTTAAGAAACCTTCAACACCAAATGCTGCAGAGAAACAGGCTTCCAATATGAGTTCAGCAAAGACGGAGTTGAACAAAGGGAGTGGAAAAGCAGTGGAGAATTCACCAACTCTGCACAGAGTAGAGGCATTTACGAAGAAGTATGGCAGAAGTAGCAAAATCTCTGAACCGGAACCAACCAGTGACAGTGACCTGGATCTGAGTCTGAGTATGGATGAAGACATTCTGGCAGATGTGAAGGAGCTAAAGAAAAACAGACCAGCCTCTTCAGTTGGTGAGTTTAGTCTGTTTTTAGCTGTTGACCAATATAGTTTGCTGTTGGTCATTGCCCAGTGTAGAATTTCTTGTATCTTCCATTTTGAAAACCTACCTTTTCGGTGTTGTCTTGGGAATCAAACTGTGTCTGTGTTTCTGGAATAGTTTGGATTTTCAGTTGAACCTCTGTTCAACTCTGTTATGTTGTAAGTTATGCACTACCGTGATTTCAAGTGTTTTTTTAAAGAAGATGCTGTTCTACATACTTGGCCATCAACCTGAACAGCTGTATGACCAGTTTGGTCCTTGTTCATGGATTGAGAACATTGGCAGACTTTGATGATCTCAGCTGCAGTTGATAGGCTCATGAGACAGTGGCTTATTGAAGTCTTCAATATGGCATGGCAAACATTTGTGCAGATACTAAAAAACATGAATACAAATTTTGAATTCTGTGCAGTTGAGCAATAATTGAGTCGTATAGTTGTCCTTCTAATTGTGATCATAATATGATATAAATATAT
This sequence comes from Allolobophora icterica, assembly GCA_963556255.1. Taxonomy (NCBI): domain Eukaryota; kingdom Metazoa; phylum Annelida; class Clitellata; order Crassiclitellata; family Lumbricidae; genus Allolobophora; species Allolobophora icterica. The sequence goes on along the minus strand of OY744605.1, from coordinate 20,222,322 downwards.
TATATTTACTGTTGTTGTTATCGTAAACTTATCCGTGACCAAGAAATCCTTGTAATCTATCACAAATTAGATAAAACGTGGATCTCACAGTTACAAGAGTTATAGAAATACTTGGGATTGTAAAGCCTTTATACTTTGTTAGTAGTTACGAGCCATCAGGTTGTAAATGCTGCACTTGGTCATAATTAGGACTACAATGTTGCTGTGTGATACTTTCAAGAGCAGTTGAAGTTATAACAGTAGCAAGTTGTTTAAACTAACTACTCAACCATCTTATTTGTTATTCATTTTCAGCAGTGATTAACTGTTTCTAGAATATTAATGTGCTTTGGCTGACTAAATGCTTGACACTTAGTATTTGTTTTGAAGATTCTGTTGCTTCACTGAAATCACCAGCCAGTTTGCCAAAGAAGTCTAAGAAATCGCCCAAGAACAATGATGAAGAGGACAGTGGTTCGATGAAGATTGGCAGAAGTGGCAACAGGTTCCTTAAGACACCAGTCACCGACCCAGATGTTAAGGGTCCCGAGAAAACATCCCAAGAAATGAAAAAAGTCGAGTCTCCGGCCAAAGGTAATTCCCTAAGGGTTGATTTAGTTTGCTCCTCAAAATTTAATGTTATGTGGTGAATGTTATGTGCAGTTTGTATAGCGCCTCTATAATGCATATATTCCCAGTTATTCCTTGCCTTATTCTGTCAATATCCTCGCGTTTCTTCAATTCTTTTGGGGTGCAGTAAGTTTGAAAGTGTTAAGAATGATTTTGTGCTGAGGTAGAGAGCATACATATCTTTTACTGTACATAGTATTTTACATAACTCAGCTCAGCACACATATGCCTGAAATCACTTTTTTATATCAGTTGATGGCCAGTTAGTGCTCTAAGAAGTTCTCAATTTGTTTGCAGGAAAGCAGCGTTCGTCTTTGTTTAAGCTGGAAAGTGCAGCACGTCATTCGACTGAAGTTGTTTTAGACAGTGATGAGGAATCATTGGCTGAATTCATTGGTGGCCTCTCTGGTAGCAGTTCTGGCAGAAAGACACCTTCAAGGACTAAGTCCAAGGTCTCTCTCGCTCTGTCTATCTTCAACGTAATATTATTCTCTTAAAGTCACAGCTGTATGCATTTTGTGTTATCATCATAACTGTGCTTTAGATTGATTTCACTATGCCTCGAGTGGATGACATGGTGGCCAACTATTGCCAACTAACAAAGAATGGCCTGCTTCTTAGACAGAGATGCCATGCCAGTGTGGCTCAGTGGCAGATTTTAGAATACCAATTGGTGAGACAGTGACAAGTCATGGTTACTAAGTCATCTTGGGGCGATCCAGTGTGACATCATGTCCACTGTGTCCCCATTGGTGATCGATCCTCTGACAGATCATGGACACTATGGGGTGATCCAGTATCTGATCCTGGCTACTTTGTGACCACTGAGTGTTTCAACTGTTGTGATTTGATCCGTCCTTCGACCACTAAACATATTGTTTAAATTGTAACATATCCTGTGAACTAGACAATTTGTTGCTGAGCAATACAGATATGCAAGTAAAAGAATTTTGTAACACTAAGTAGTAGGTAAATTCATTCTGAAGTAGAGTTGGGATCCAGCAAGTTCAGGTGAAATTGAGATGAAAGTCCAGAGAAATAACCAGTTCAACCTGGCAAGAGAGGGCATTGTCGGTTGTTGAAGGTCCTTCAACGCCTCAAAACTCGCTATTTCTCATTGACATATGAAGGTCTGGATATCTAACGGCTCTTTTCACCCGGTGACTGACTTACCGCACCTTAGATTTGCACTTCTTGGTGACCTCGTATGCGTTGAAACTTTTGTAATGATAATAATAATTTTAAGAATAATAAAAATAAATGCGCCTCTGAGTAGGTCTCTTGAAGAGGCGCTCTGTAAATGTCCAGAATGAATGAATGAATTTTTATTTTTAATAATTTTTTGTATCTACCTGGAGATCCTTGATACCCCGGGACAATAATAATAATAATAACAACAATAATAATAATAATAAACTGTCACCACAATGCCGTTGAAGGCTATTAGGATAATAGCAGTTGCCTTAACTTACATCATCTACCTGGATTGGAAAAGGTGTAAACTTAGAATTTAGGTATGCTGTTAGAATCTAATTTGAATCTTTTTCAAATCACCAATATTCGAAGTGTTCTGTGAAACTCTGATGTTATTTGGTTGAAGGAGTCAATGAAAAGCAGTTTCCATGTGAAGCAGAAGGATGATGAAACAGACAAAAGCATCAGTGAAGCGGAACCAGATAGCTTTAAGTGTGAGCAGATATTTTCAATTATTTTGCCAGAGACAGATATTTGTAGAACTGTGTGATGTCAATTCTTTCAATTAAGTGATGGCAGTTCTGACATTTAGCTGACAAGCTGCATGCTGTTGTGTATTGTTTTGGAGGGATGGACTAGTACATGGGAAAAGTAATGCTTATCTATGGAAGAAAAAAGATTCCTGATCCTATATTACTGTCTGTGATATGGCTTATGGGAAGTTATGGCTTGTACTATTTGATGTGATATGGCCTACAATTGTGTGCTGTTTACCAATCTGCAGAATGGACCATAGAAGTTAGTAATTGTTAATTTAGTCATGAAAATTTAGTTCTTTATGTAACAAAGTGGTTACCCTATAGTTTAGCAAAGAAAATGAATTATACCCTAATATTTTTTATGCATGGATTCCTAATCCTGAAAGCTGTAGTCCTATTCCTCACTATTCTTGCGTTTGCCATTAGTGATCCAAAAGGGAACTAAAAGCCAGTGGTGATCCCTAACGTAAAAGTACTTAATACGTAACTACTAGTAATGTAGTTGTACAGTTAATTAAGTAATTGTGTCCCGTTGGTGATCCCTAACTTAAAAGTACTTAATAACTACTAATGTAGTTGTACAGTTAATTAAGTAATTGTGTCCTGTATCATGTGATAGCGCATGTGCTTCGTTAAATAATTATTGTTAGAAGAAAAATATACGTTCAGAGGTGAATATCGATGCTTGTAGAACTAGAAACGCTGCAGCCAGTGAGCATTTGTGGAATTTTTTGTACAGAATAATGGGAAATCAGCTGTGGCTGGTGCATCCCGTAACACACACTATATATAATGTGCTTATTCAGTGCAAAGTTATGTGATCAGGGTGAATTATTTTTATTTTAGTCAACTTAAGAGACATAGAGTCTTTGCAAGACTTGACTAATACGAGTGAAGTGCACAAAAACTCGAGAAGTATAACACCACAGAAAAATAACAAAGTCAATGAATTTAGGAGTGCCAAAGGGAGAGATGTTCGAGAGAGATCAAAAAGCCTTCAGCGCAAGAGGGAACAGCCTGATGATGTGCTTAGCCAGTTTGGATTGCAGAGCGTCGATGACCTACTGGGAACGACCAATGATGATTATGTCGAACCTCTTCCTATCTCAGAAGTCCAGTATGAGAGCGACTTTGACTTTGTACCCGGCACCTCGCGAGGCATTTCACCAATGCCTCTCCGGTCAATCCTTTCACCAACCCCAAGATCAATGACTCCAAGGTCGAGTCGATCGAGATCGAGAGTTCGACTCATGGATGAACTCACTGAAATTCGATCGAGGTCACCCAGCCTAGAAACCCCGAAATCAACTTCTCGTGCATCGGGATTGACGAGGTCTGAAACAGTCCGAACAGTTACAGACAGTGAGAGTGAGGTCGAAAGAACAATTCGTACAATCGATGAGTCACACACTAAAGGAAACACATCGGACGGAAGCGACACTGAGGAGACTTCGACTGTCAAAACGCTTAGTGACGGTGACTCTGTGTCGAGCTTCGATCGCATGTCGGCGACAAGACGAAGCAGACGCAGGATCCAAAGAAGATCTTCATCTTCCAGAAGATCGAGCACAGCATCAGAAAGATTCTACTCAGATGATTTCACAACTACATCGCCAGGGAGTGAATCGCAGTCGACTTCACGGCGAAGTTCATTTACAGATGACCTAGACAGTCAAAGATCAATGTCAGAGTCAACAGAGTCAAAAGATCGATCCAGGTTAGTCAAAGTCTATTAGAGCTGTGTCCTAGAATACATTGCAGTGTCTTTTCAAACCAATGGAACAAATCTATTAATACTCTACTTGGTAGTAAACTCAGAGTAAATGTAAATGTTAATCACCGAAATTTCTCAGCGCCACACAAAAGCCACGTCAGGGAGACCAGCTTATTCACCGGCGCTATATCAAATCAAATCCGCAATAGTCATATCCGCCTTCTCCGTTCCGGTGCCAGGTCAGAGTCCGGGAGGTCAAGCCGAGGAGACAGCAGGGTGCTACGGTGGTAAACTCAGTCTCTCTGGCAACTGGACTCGGATCACCAGTGGACATCGATCTCTGAACAACCCCTCAGATTCGACGCAGCACTTGGGAATAAGCTGGTGCTTTAAAGTGGTGCTTTAGAAAATTGGAGATTACGATTACAGTGTTTACAATAATCCAGAAGTTAAAACTCCGTAATAAGTTTAAACGTATTATAGCAGTGCAACTGTTCAAAACTTCTAGAAAGTAAACCCATGAAAAAATTAGCAGATGCTGTTTATAATGTACTGATTAGCATCCTAATGTTTCAAACAAAGAGCATATAAATTTTTTAACTGAGTATTTATTACCTGATAAACTGCTGCATGAAATTAACTGGCGAAGGCTGTTTGTGATTAACTGAGTCACTTATGCCATTGAAAATGAACCAGCAGACTACACTTTTTCCATAATTGACCACAGAATGAAACTGTTTACAGTAGCTTAATGTTCAGGTGTGTAAACTAAAACAGTTGGAGCCTGCTATTAGTAAGCTGTCATATTGTCATGGGGAGGGGGATAGAGTAATGGTAACACTCATGGCCAATGGAGCATTAGGTTCGGGGATCGATTCCCGTAACCCCCCTCTAGGGCGGCGCCTTGCATGGCTTCCAAACTGTGTGTTTAGTTAAGATTTGATTGTACTTTCATGTTTCCATGTAATCTTACTGCGTCTGTCAGTTTGAAATAATAAAGAATATTATTATTTTTATTATTATGTAGTTGGCTAATGCTTGTAAAGTGAAATTGTACTTTTTTTCTGATGTAATTGATTTCTTGAATATTTTTCTTAGGCACATTACACGTAAAGTGAAAACAAGAGACTCTGAAGTCCAGACAGGATTGGATGTGGGTCTACACTATCACTGGGTTAACGATTTAGCATCTGAAGCGTGGGTCAGCAGCCAGTACAGACAGGCTTTTTCTGATCCAGCCAAAGTAGCAACATCGGTTGTTAGTGCAGAGGCCTTGGATGGTTTGTTTTCATGTTGTTTTGTATTCTAAATTAGTTAAAAAATCTATGTTCTTGTTTGATTCTTAGAACTCTTTCAATGTCTCTGCATATGCATGACCCATACTGTAATCAGAAACTGTGCTCATCATACAAGGTTGCTAAGGGAATCAGTGTCTTCAATAATCATTCTTTATTTATTTTTATTCCGGATATTTCTTTAGCGCCTCTCGAAGTCAACTACTACTCAGAGGCGCTCCCGACTACAGCATTTGATACTGTGCCGGAATTTAGACGCCGAAGCGCTACGAGCAATTGCGAGTGAAGGACTTGCCCAAGGTCCTTACGCAGCGGCTAGAGTGGGATTTGAACCTGCAACCCTCCGGTCACAAGGCGCCGAACTTACCACTGAGCCACCACGCCCCACAATGCATTCGATCCTAATGGGCCTATGGACGTGCAGTTCAGCATGCTGACTGCTAGACTACTGCTTCTGTCTATGTTCAGTTATATTACAATACATTTCGATTGCATGCAATGCAAGTGTAGTACAAAGAATCATTTTGAGTGCTGTATGCATATATTGATGTATCTTAAACAGTTCGATTTGTCTGTTTCAGCACTGACTAACTTCAGTCCAGCGACCTTGGCTCTCAACGATATGTTACGTCAACAGTTGCAGCTTACAACGCAGTTTATGATGGTCCATCGAAGACTTCACTACAGTCTCATCCAATCTCTTGACTCACCTACGTACAAGTATACAACTCTGAAGGAAACCAAAGAGGTTGGTTGCTTTCATTTTACATTCAAACCAGAGAGGAATTAAGCTTCTTCTGCTGACTAATATTGCTATAGATGTGTAATAAGCAACTAATGTAATGTAACTTTGATTATTTTTTTTCAGTTTCTCTTCAAGCACATCGACTTCTGCAAGAAAACTCAGTTTGGACTTCTATCTTCAACCATAGCAGCTTTGTGCTTAATAACTTAACTGTTCACTTCAGAATTTACTACCTTGTCATGTTTGCTACCCTCTTACTGAGCCTATCTCTTTGCTCTGAGCTTTAACACTATAACGACAAGAGTGTAGTAAAAGTGACTGGGAAACCAATGCAGCTCATTGTTGAAGTGTTAAGCACGTTTACCTTTGCTGCTGCTTATAGCTCTTGCCGTTTTCTGTTGCTGGGCGTCAAAACTCACATGTCTTCAAGCTACTCTAAGCAGTATTTATCAGATTTAGTTGTGTAATATTCATGCTATAACCTGTATAAGTGAAATAGAAGTGAAAATTTATGCAGTGCTCCTAAACATGAACAATGCAGAATTTAATGCAGCAGACGTTTCAATCGTAATAGAATAAAAGGTGCCTGTCTGAGTCCAGTTGCAAAGGAAATCATAGATGATTGGCTAAGTAGAAGGGGTCAGTTTTTGACTAAGAGCCAAAGTGGCTCTGTTAAGAGAGCCACAAGCATCGGAATATTGACAGTTCAAGATATTGGGTTCAGATGTTGTGGTTGATCAAAGACAAGAAATACATTTCATTCAGCCGTCATCATCTCTCATCTCATGCAACATGGACCATGAATTCTGAGCATGGTGTGAGCTGTGAACCCTGAATGTGACTCCATTGGTTGGTTCTACATGTGTGTGAGGGATCATCAGTTCCAAATGAACTCAGACTTGCAAAAAAGTACTGTTGAGATACTTTGAGGGTACTGCAGTAATGTTCAATTACATTACATCTATATAAATAAAGCCAGCTTTCTGTGTGTCTGTGTGTCTGTCTGTCTGTCTGTCTGTCTGTCTGTTTGACCGGGCTTAACTTCTACAATTTTGCACCTTTTCACTCGAAACCTTCACTAATGTGTCGGCCTCGGCTTCGGACACCCAGTGGAGGGGTTCGCGTCCTCCGTTTCAACCCTACCATGGTGAAAATGCCCCAAAACGCTACCCACCCGACCGTCCATAACGCGCAAGCTCGCCTATTCCACTGCCAAGCGGTTCTATTTATGGCGCCGGTATTCCCCCAACGTCATTAATAATCCGCTTAACGACACCGCGGTTCTATTTATGGCGCCGGTATTCCCCAACGTCACTAATAATGCGCGTAAGTTGTTTACTTTCGCACAAAATATAATGACGATCGATTCGAAGTATATTCATCGTTTTACAGCAAAATTTTAACACATGTATGTTCAAAGACAAAGATCTAAATTATTTACAGTATATCAAACAACCAGTCTGCTCTACTAAGGGCGAGGCCGACTACAGACCGGCAGTGAGGGCTAGATTTCTGGCGTTTTCTTTAACACGCCAACGCCCGGTTCACCCTCTTCGACTGCAAAGCAGTCAGTCCACGGGAGACTGCGAAGCAGTCTCCCCCACAGGTCGCCAGACGCCACAAGGGCCTCCAAGACTGCGAAGCAGTCGCCGCCAGAGGGCGACTGCGAAGCAGTCACTTCACGGCAGAGGTCGCTAGACGCCAGAAGGCGTATACAAGACTGCGAAGCATTCTCCGCTGTACGCCAGAAGGCGTCTACAAGACTGCAAAGCAGTCTCCCCACAGGTCGCCACACGCCACAAGGGCCTCCAAGACTGCGAAGCAGTCGCCGCCAGAGGGCGACTGCGAAGCAGTCACTCCACGACAGAGGTCGCTAGACGCCAGAAGGCGTTTACAAGACTGCGAAGCAGTCTCCGCCAGAGGTCGCCAGACGCCACAAGGGCCTCCAAGACTGTGAAGCAGTCGCCGCCAGAGGTCGACTGCGAAGCAGTCACTCCACCGGCAGAGGTCGCTAGACGCCAGAAGGCGTCTACAAGACTGCGAAGCAGTCTCCGCCAGACGTCGCCAGACGCCACAAGGGCATCGGTGGTGGTGGTGGTGGTGGTGGTGGTGGTGGTGGTGGTGGTGGTGGTGGTGGTGGTGGTGGTGGTGGTGGTGGTGGTGGTGGTGGTGGTGGTGGTGGTGGTGGTGGTGGTGGTGGTGGTGGTGGTGGTGGTGGTGGTGGTGGTGGTGGTGGTGGTGGTGGTGGTGGTGGTGGTGGTGGTGGTGGTGGTGGTGGTGGTGGTGGTGGTGGTGGTGGTGGTGGTGGTGGTGGTGGTGGTGGTGGTGGTGGTGTGAAACTTATAAACCCGGGCAACGCTGGGTAATCCAGCTAGTGACATATAAAAAGAAAACATGAAGTTTCCAGGAGGAGATACTTGCTGAAAAGAATACTTAATGACAGTTCTGCTGTTTCTCAGTCCACAAGAAAATTATGAGGCACAAGCAACTGACAGTTTTTAGAGAAAGACCTAGATAGAGATTGAAAAAGACTTGAGAGCTATTGTGATCTGATGTCTGACTCTGTTGTTTTGAACATCAAAGATCAACAGAGGTTAACTTTTCATAAGCCTTCCAATCAAAAGCTTTCAGTGAGTGAGCATAGATTGATCTTGCATGAATGGTAACTCCTACACACTCATACAGACCCATTATACATACGTTTGCATTACACTGCATCATTTTAATTACATTACAAGTTTATTTAGTGATGGTTTAATAATTGGCTTTCAGTATACTTCAGGCAAACACGTTCTGTGTGGTTATATCAGCAATGACAAAGTACCAGTGTGTTCAGCATGACTTGTCTGAGTCATGCTGCTAAAGCTGCAGCATACACTCACATAAATCTCAGTTGAAAGGAAGTGTAGTCAGCAAGGAAGAGCTATAACCTTTTTGTCTGCACTTCCTAATACAAGTTACTTCTTCGTGGCCATTGAACTATTTTTATCTGATCTCATGACCTTGATTATAATATGATCTATTCAGGCATTCATGACTTATGTGCTTTCGTTTCTATTGTGAGTTTTCTATTATTTATCTTTCTGGATCCTCAGGATAATGTGAAATGGACAAAGATTAGAACAATAAGTTCAAGTTTGCTGCTTCTGTATATACAGGGTGGGCCATAAAAAGTAACCCCTACAGGTTTTGCTAATAACCTGTAGGGGTTACTTTTTTTGGCCCACCCTGTATATACACCATGAACATTTGTTTCCCTTTGGGTTTTTCCCTGTCTTTGATAACAATGAGGGTTGATGTAGGTGGTGACCAGTTTGACTGTTGCTGTTACTAATTATAATTAATATGACATATAGGGTATTCTAACCTGTAAACTTCTGTAGCACCATCGCTGTAAAGCACCAGGCGTGAATAGGTGGTCGTGAGGCCCAATGACCAGAAGACTGTTCTACAGAGGATAAGCAGACAGCTTCTATTGCTTCTTGGCCTTTTGGTTTAGGTCAAAGTGCATGGAAAAGAACTGAGACCTAAACTTATCAGAGAGCTAATAGAGTGGACAACGACAATTCCATTGCCAGTGCCAGCAAACTGGAAACGTTTGGTACCATTCTGGTCAATCAATCAATATTCGTTTATTCAGAAAGGAAATAGATTGGGAAAATATCAAAATATATTCTTATATGGGACAACAAGAGCAAGAGCATCCAATGAGCCAGGGCAGTATTTGCTAGTCTGAGGAGTGACCAAATATGAAAGAAAAGTTGGATGGTCAGTGTGTATTTTCTTGAAAACTGACACATTATAGCCGACCTTGGCGTCATACTTGACCAAGAGTTAACTTTCCTGCCGCAGCTTCGCCGCTTAACCCGCGACTGCTTCTATCAGTTGCGCCAGCTCCGCACTATTGCTCGCGCCCTTTCTCCATCTGCTACGTCCACTCTGGACGTAGCAGATGGAGAAAGGGCGCTTTTATCACGGCCCGAGTAGACTACTGCTCCTCTCTCTATATTGGCCTAACTGCGGTGCGTCTGGCCTGTCTTGAACGCATCATGCGTGCTGCTGCCCGACTTATTGGTCGGATATCCAAGTTTGACCATGTGTCCAACTTCATGCTCCGGGACTTGCATTGGCTACTGGTTCCCCTGCGCATCCAGTATAGGATTGCCTCCTTGGTCTGGCGCTGCCAGCTGGGCATCGCTCCAGCCTATCTGAGGTCCCTCTGCCTACCTGCCGGTGAGACCCGTGGTCGCTCACTCCGCTCTGTGGAAAGGGGGGTGCTTGTTGTGCCATTTGCTCGTACTGCCACCATGCAAAATCGGGCCTTTTTGGTGGTTGGTCCTGTGGTTTGGAACGGGCTCCCTCTGGAGCTGCGTCTCCTCCCGAAAACCCAACCCGAGTCTTTCTACACTGCGTTAAAGACTGTTCTTTTTGTTCGTGCTGAAGTCGGGAGCGCCTCTGAGTAGTCCCCTTGAAGACGCGCTATATAAGTGCTCAAATGAATGAATGAATGAATGAAACTATATCTGTGCAGGGAGCCAATCTAGAACCCATTAGCTTCTTACTGCTTCTTAAGTCTTTCGTCTATTTTTCAAGTAATTATGATTATTAAGATAAGGAGATTAAATTCATCTAGGATGAGGTAATCTGCCTTGAAATCTTGAAGTTGTCTAGCATGATTAAAGTCGCTGCTTATCATACAACAGCAATCCAAGAACTGGAAATCTAGCCTTGCAAGTTAGCGTGGGTCACAAGTGTTAAACAACTGTGTTGGAAACTTTATGCTAGACAACCTCTTAAACAATCTCCTCAAGTTAATGATAACCGCATGCTAAACATAATTTATGACCTCATAGTTAGCCACCTCATGATGATGACTCGTGCTGGATAATTTAGCAACAGATGACTTAATGATAGATGACCACATTGGACATGACACAGACTATTTTTAAAAGTTGAAGTTGTGTAGATAAACATAACAATGTGATTGTTGTTTTGTTTTAGTTTATTCGGAAACACAGCAGACCAGTTGCATCATTCGAAGAGACGCTGAAGCAAGTGAAACAGGAAATGGGAATTGTTTGAGTGCTCTGGTCAGCTTATGTTTCATCCGTCATGTCAGGGTCCCATAGAAAATATCAGCCACTTATGGATCATTTACTGCCTCAGTTGCCAACATTCTCTGAAGAACATGTTATTGTATGAATTAATTTCTGAATAAAATATTAGTTTGCCTGAATTTAATTTTAATTTTGAGTTGCTTGTTGAGTACTTTGAAAGCAGGACAGATAGGCCTAGTTTTTCATTGCAATAATCTTTGTATATTTTATTAAAACACTGCAAATGTAGTACAAATAAATAAATTTGCCATTTTCACAGCCATTATCAGACTCTGATGTGTTGTAATGGTGTCGTTTGTGTTTCCTCAGCTTGGAAAGCTAATCAACTTTCGCTCCCATGTCCCATGTGGATGTAGCAGAGAGGCTAATTTTCTGCTTCTTAACGCAGGACAAATCCCAAGGTTCTAGACACGAGGCCAGCACATCACCGGACTTGCTGTTCACATCTCAGCTTACACTGGTGCTAATTAGTCCCCCGGCGCCTCTAAGCCTCAAGTCGAAACCAGGTGCTAAGCTATTGACTGCTAGCGACTTTGTTCACGTTAATATTTTGCTTATTGTTTTAATCGCGGTCTCCAAGTTCAAATTTTGATGAAGACATCAGCAGCAGGATAAGAGCAACACTTGCTTATAAGGTGCGAGTGACAGTGCAACAGACTAACTGTCTAACAATCGGTCGATGTCAGGTCACTAGTTCTTTACTTACTACCTTATTACACCTATACCTACTTACTACTTTAATAGCTATACTTACTACCACCACTGAGATGTCTGTCATGTTACCTGACGTCACGCACTTGTTTATGTCGACAATAGCGTCTCTTCGTACATGCAAGCGTCTCGTTGAAAGTACGCTGGTTTCAACGACTTAAGCCAGCGGTAATAACTGCAGATGAAGCCAAGAAAATTTTAAATTGTAAAATTGAGGAAGCTAGACGTCCATTTGTGTTCCCAAGAAAAATCCGGCCTGGGACTTTGTCGAATACTGCATTCTTTTTATAAACACTCAAATGCGTCTGTCACCTTGCTTAAATTCACATTAACATTTCACAGTCATCTATATGTCCCCTGTCAGCATGCCCATATGAAGCTCAGCCCATATAGGACCCATATTCCCATCTTGGACCCGCATACAGCCCATATGAGTCGCATCTAATGCCCACGGAAATGACGGCAGAGTCAGTACTGTATGGAGTAAAGTGCATTACATTATTCGGTGACTAATAGCAGTGGCAGCGCGTTAATTTTTCAAAGGTGGTGCGAAGCATCAGTGTGCCGCCCCCTCCCCCGTAAGGTGGCAGGCATGTCTAGTTGTCTAGTGAAATTTTGTCTGTGTTGGGTATGATTGTAGTTAGTAGTAGCCTTAGCCATTAGTAGCTTAGTATATAGCAAATTTAGCAGATGAAGCAGATCCGGTACTTGTGTTACTGTGTTCTGCGAACTTAAAGTACTTTTAGCATTAGCAAATCAAATCAGAGGGGGTTCCCAGAGAGTAGTCATAAGAGGTCTAAGTCCGGTTTCCAGAAGGCCAAATCAAATCAGAATGGGTCTCCAAAAAGTAGTTCAAAAGAGACCCGAGTCCAGTTTCCAGGGGGCCAGATCAAGATAAGAGGCAGAGCAGCTGTCAAGGCGGATGTCGTTTAGGGCGAGAATAATTGGAAGGAGGGGGATCAGATGAGTCAGGGTAGTACTTGAAAAGGTGAGACTTCAGTTTTGAGTGGAAAGCCAGATGGTTATAGAGGAACATGAGGAGGAGGATGAAGAACGGGTTGTAATGATGATGGAGGAACTGAGAAGCTGCGGAATTAAGGGGCAGATCAATCCATATATAGGCGTGGTGCTGTGTTGAATATGGCTCGGTTGGAGAACTTGAGATGAGTAGTGCCTGGCGGTCGAGAAAGACTGAGATAGTAGGATGATCGGGTGAAGCGGGTTGCCTGAATGGCGAAGAGATCACTGAGGTACTTGGGCCGGAAATATTGTCGGGAGTTGTAGGTTAATGTAATACAATGAAGTGGATTCGCTCTGGGATTTTTAGGCAATGGAGTGATTTGAGGATGGGAGTGTGTTATGATGATGTTTGGGCGTTCTAGTGACAGCTCTGGCAAGTGAGATTTGGATAAGTTGCAAACGCTTGATTTTGGTGTATTCAAGATTGAGGAAGAGGGAATTGCAGTAATCAAGCTTTGAAAGAACAATAGTGGAAGCAATGGTGGAGGCAGTTTTAAGGTCGAGCATCGGCCGGATGCGTCGTCGGTCACAAATGTGTATGAAACAGGAGTGCGGGAGGTTGATGTGGCTAGAGAAGGAGTGGTGTGCATCAAAAGTAATATCACATCATCAAAATACATAATCAAGCGCAATCATTATTCAGTCTTGTTGTCAAGACCTTAAACCTCAAGACCAAGACCAAGACCTTGAACCTCAAGACCAAGACCAAGACCAAGACCAAGACCTTGAACCTCGAGACCCCAAGACCAAGACCAAGACTTTGAACCTCGAGACCAAGACCAAGACCAAGACCTTGAACCTCAAGACCAAGACCAAGACCCAAAAAATCGAAATCAGGTCAAGACTTCTAAAAATTGTAAAGTAGGAATATTCGCTATTTTAATGAAAACATGAGTCTTTTATTTTATTCAAGCAAATTTACTTTAAATGCAAACTGCAGAGAAATCCGAATTTGTATTCAAAAGTCCTTCATGCAAACTCTTATACCAAATGCCTTTTGTATTTTATAAAAACCAATTTGCTCAGAATTTTCTGACGAAGACGTGCCTGCAGTGGGCCTCATAAAAATTCCGCCATGTGAAAAAATACGTTCTACAGGTGCTGAAGTCGCTGACACACACAGTATAGCTTTTCAAGCACTGGATGTAAATGTACAGATAGTGAGTCCTTTTGAAATCTTCCCATGGTTAATCATACCGTCTGATACAGAATAACTGTTGCTGCTGCCAATGGGTTTTCCTGACCAACATGACTTGTATCCATCCATAGATATTGGTCGCATGATGCAAGCAGGCTTGGTACAGAATTCTTGAGTTCTGTTAAATGACTGTTCATATTAACAGCCGGTCTTGGTCTTGGTCTTGCGAGACCAAGACCAAGACCTTGAACCTCAAGACCAAGACCAAGACCTTGAACCTCAAGACCAAGACCAAGACCAAGACCTTGAACCTCAAGACCAAGACCAAGACCAAGACTTTTAAAAACGAACTCGAGTGCACTCGAGACCAAGACCTTGGTCTCGAGGACAACAAGACTGTCATTATTCCTAGAAACCAGAGGCGTAGCTAGGGGGCGAGGGGGTACATATGTGTCCCCGGGCGCCAAGGAAAGGGGCGCCAAAATGAGGGTTAAGATAAATAATTTACTCTTAATTTTGATGCAGTTTCACTAATTTATCCCATATAAATTTATATGATTTAATTTTGGCGCCCCAAATATATCCGGTTGTATCCATAATTCCATATTACTTACAAACCAGTTCTCAGGTATGATTTTGGCGCCCCACTGAGCACTAAGGGGCAACATGCATGTATGATCTGTATTTTTCATATTTTATTTCATTAAAATTAAAATTGCCATTCGATTATTTGGAATATGTGAAATAGTTACCGCCAAATTCAGAGTTCGTCCTCGGGCTCAAAATATCCTAGCTACGCCGCTGCTAGAAACTAGGCTTAAAATGATCTAAATCAATTTAAAACTAAGAAATACATTGAAACTCGCATGAACAGTACTACGTGAAGATTTACAGTTCACTGAATTATGATATTAAAGTCTCTTTGAAATTTCTAGCAACGAATTACGTAATAACTCCAAATGAAACACTACGGTGACCACAGGAAACACCAAAAAAATATTCCAGGTTGTCAAAGTGCCGCCCCCCCCTCAAGCGGCCGCCCGGTGCGACCGCGCCCCCTTGCACCCCCACGCGCCGCCACTGACTAATAGACGTACCTAATTAGCTGAGAAGTCGATATAGCAAGTCGGTAAGTCAGTCGACAAGTCTAAGCAACTTAGTTGATAAGCATGTGACTGAGTCGCTAAGTCAGTCGCTAACTCATTACGTCAGTCGGTAATTCCTTAGCGACTGACTCCGGGTACAGGTGCTAATATATGCTGCTTGGTGACAGATGCGTGTACATGAAGTCTAGTGTAAATCTACTGGAATCCTCTCGCAGACTCGACCATCAATTAATTAAATATCCTATACGGATAGATCCCGTCCGTTTCACAATAGTCCACTAAGTAGGCCTATTTGTACTCAATCAAAATGCAGACCGTTGCCAGCCTATCCTCTGGATACTTGGTAGAGCTTACGCCCATATGTAGCCTACCTTAAGCTGTAAACTTATAGGTGTAACCCAGAGGCGTAACTTTGGTCTGAAAAGTGGGGGGTACCAATTTCTTACATACACGAAGCAAAGCGGAGACTGCGATCTCTAGGAAGGCACAATAATAAAATATTGATTGGCATTCTTCAAAAAGTGGGGAGTACGGTACCCCCAGTCCAAAAAGTGGGGGTACGGGTACCCCTCGTACCCCCCACAAATTACGCGTATGGTGTAACCTGTACCTCCAAGTCGATGGAGATTTAAAACATTCTGCTTGAGTAGGCTACCAAGGACGCCGTCATCTGTCCCAATTCAGACCCAGAATCACGAAGCCACAGAATAGGGCAATGCCTGCTTTAGCCTACCACGTGACGGCAACATATTCTTAGTACCATTATGTAGAAACGTGACCAAACGTCGTTAGTAGGCCTATATAGACAGACGCCCTTGCTTATTTCCAACCAGTGGGCTGTGTGCTTAGCAGACCTACGCCTATACTATACACGCCCGGCTGCCGGGGTTAAGCCTCACACAAGCGTCACGCTTCAGCGAACAGCTCTTTGCTCTTAGTGTTTGGTTAAAGCTAACGAAAACTTTAGAGTTTTCTCCGTCGTATAAAGAGTCAGTCAGCAGAAGAATAAGGCACTTGTAAGAGGGTAGAAATCTGTTCTTACTTACACTGTGGGCTTCCGCCGTTCGTTGGATATTGGTAAGCCCTATGCAGTAATACAAACGTGCGTGTGCTTTAATACATTCTTATGTAGATTAAGTTATGTCCACGTCAGAGTAAAAATTCGCCAAAGGTCTGACGATTACTGTGGATTTTACTCTTCGTTTCAGCCTGAGGTTCAACTGTTGCAGGATTTCTCTGCCGACTGATAAGTTCTGAATTACAGTACAATCGTGATATAATAATTATTAGATATTAGTTAATATGGCTGAGCCGTATGACGATGACGACAATTTTGAGGAGGATGGCTGTACAATGGACTTCTTCGACGAGACGGACCCATCGCCCGGAACCATGGCAACGACGGCCGGCCCAGTGATGTATCGAAATTACGAGGGAGAGGACTTCGCGCAGTACCTGAATGACGATTACGACCCTCAACACAATCAATGGGGAGCGGAATTAGCCCTCAGTGGAATCCCTGCAGATGACAGAGCCCAGTCTAGGCGACGTATATCGACGGCCAACATCCGGGAGAAGCTCGGACGCCTTCTGTTGACCAGCGGAAGTGGACGGTCGAGGAATTCGACCCTCACCCCACAGCAGAACCTTAACCGGATCTCCGACGTCAGCTTCGCCGACTGTAAGATGGGAAACGTGGACCGTCCGTCGGAGGGCAGCGTCCTGGGCAGCGACAGTGGCATCGACTGTCGGTCAGGGTTTTCACTTGAAACCGAGTCCGACCTCGGAGCCCAGGCCTCGTCCAGCTGGTGGGACATGGACTCCCTGTCCTCGAAACGTCAGCCGCGGTCTTCCGCCTCGGCCGTCGACCTCCGCCGCTCAGTCGCCGATTACTCGTCGAGCGGTTCCGGCCGTGAGCAGCGGCGATTAGACAGACCGGAAGCGAGGCCTAGCGGCGGCAACGAGGCTGCTGCGAGCAGGGAACCAGCGCGGAAATCATCGGATCCAGAACGAACTGATGGCGCCAACAAAAGTTTGACGAAGACTTTTCGAAAGTTTTACAACACTCTGAGTCGACGGAAGTCTGCCAACTTACAACAGATGTCTTACGACCAGGACTCTGAAGATATTCGTCTCTAGATTCAGTAAATATTATGGCATTGTTTTTGATACCTAATATACCCTAGGCCTATATATATATATATATATATATATATATATATATATATATATATATATATATATATATATATATATATATATATATGGATGGTCTTACGGACAAGTGGGCTAACCCCTTTTTTCATTTTACGGAGAAAATCAATTTTTTTTAAATTACCATTTTAGTATTCCGTTTATTTTTAAAGTTGTTATATATTCAATATTGCTTTGAACATAGACTGCTACACAGCATTTAAAAAGTTTGAGATAAATGCTATTAGCAGAGAAAAAAAGCAAAAAGCTGGTTAGCCCACTTGTCCATAATTCATACTACTCTAATCTGAGTTAGCCCACAAGTGTACAATAATAAAATGTAGAATCATTAACTTTATTATGCAATTCTAACATTAAGAAAACAAGTTAAGACTCGCTTAGACTAAGACTGGTCACGACTAGTTAAGTTTAGTTACCATAAATCTACAAAATAGCGTTAAAATTGGGAAAGGATTTAGTGTAGAACCTAAATGGCAACTAAACATGTTGAAAACACAACAATTATTAGCATTGAACACCATGCTATTGATTTTGTTCGATTTCAAAGTCTAAAACTTCCGGAAACCCATCAATGTCATCCTCCTGCGGTTTTGCAGCAGTAGGCAAGGTGTTGTAGAAATTGTGATGAATTGGAGGAATGAGATGTAGCATGCTCAATAGGTCCTTCTTTTTCAGCGGATTTATTTTTCGTTCGCCTTCAGCATATAGCTTGCCCCGCGGTATTTGATCAAGTGGCACATTTCTTCCTCGTTTAGAAATGTCAACTTCTTTCCAATCTTCTATTGGATCATGACTGTAGCGTACAAATAGTGTCTTAGGACATGACCGGCGATATTGGATTTGCTTCATGTGCAACCAGTTGACCTTATCCTTGCTTGTATCTTGTTTCCTATTTGTAATCTGCTGCTCCAGTGGTGCTGTTGTTAGAAATCTGTCAGTTGTCATGTTAATGACGCTGAATGGCCTCGATTTACTTCGTGCTTCAGAAATGATGTCATACCATTCTTGGGGGTGAAAAATATGAGGGTGATATTTTCGGCGTTTCTCTATGTCTGAGAAGTCAGAATCATTAGGCAAGAAACTGTGACCGCTTTCCAAGAATTTTTGAGTTATGGTGGAATATGGTAAACTGGTGTCACTCACTAACGCAAGCATCGAAACAGACATCTTAATATTTCGATTTTGGCCACCACAGCTGTCAGACCATGCTATTAACTCTGATTTATCACTATCTGCATTGTCGTAAATATATTTATTTAGACAAGATGCAATCTCCTGGGAACCTCTGGATGCTTGGGCCTCGTGCCAAACATGCATATGACCTGTTTCATTTTCACAGTTGTGAATGCCCAAGTTATATACCATAAGTTGTCTTTTATAGTACACAACATTAGTGCTTAGTGATGGAGTAGGCAGAGTACTTTGGAGGTCAAATCATTTGACTCAAATGTTATCACAGACGCAGTGTTCCTCGAGTTTTTTGCCTCATGTCTGTCAGTTGTAAGTGCATCACGAGCAAGTTGTGCACTTCTCTGATGGCTATCTCTGTTTGCTTCAATGTCTTTGATTTTCTGTTCTATGTCATCATCTTTTTTCTGCTGTTGCAATGCTGCAAGCTGGACCTTGAAACTGTCACAACGTGTGCAGGTATCTTTCTGTGGCTCCTTAAATTTCAAGTTAAAGTCACGGTGGAATATCTTCCTATAAAGAGCTTCACTGATGGGATTAACTTTCCTCTGGCTGCAATCTGTACAATACATTCTATACATCAAAGCCAAGTTTAATGTTTGTGGCAGATATTTCACATGTTCGTTATCTTTTCGACAGTAATGACTGATGTATTGAGGATAACTGCTTATGTGTCTCCTAACCATATCGACATCCACGTCTGATTTCTTATTTGCTGGGGATTTTTTCCCTCGTTTCTCACTAAATGATTCTTCTACTTCTCTGCTTAGTGCTCGCCCAAGACTACCGTTTGACAACTGCAGTACATTGCAAAACATTTTTTTGCATACTCTAACATCTGTGAGGTCCTCCTTAGTTAGACAAAATGTGCGTGTTTTCTGCCTGCGCGATTCGTTTAACTTATCGCTGTAGCGTTTCTTCACAGAAATCTGCCGAACGTGTCCGCATATAAAAGCTAACTTTGCGTCACGTGTTGAGTTCCAATAAAGATTAAACATGTGTTGTTTTTCAGCAGTAGACAATTTTGAAGCACATTTCACTGGACATAAACAGTCATAGTCTCTAAAGACGATAGCAGCCACTTGTTTTCCAGATCGGTTCATGTACTGTTCTCCATTGTTTCTCTTTTGTTTTGCTACATTTCGTTTCCAACTACTTGAATCACCAAACCTCTTTTTTGTAAATGATTGAGTGGGAACAATATTATCTGCCGTTTGAATTAGGACCTCTGAACTTCCTTCTGCAACAGCTTGATCCAAGACTGGTCCAGTTGTGGCAATGACATACTCAGTTGTTGCATCAGAATTTTGGTCAGCAGCTGGTTCAGCTGCAGTTGGTCGAACGATGACAGCTTTCGTTGATGGTTCGTTAGAGATCAGCTCTGGCTCTGCTACGGTTGGTTGAGCAACGACAGTTTCCACCAGTTCTTCGACTGGTTCGGATGGGGCTGGTGCGGCAACAACAGATTCTGCTGCTACTTGGTCAGTGACTTGTTTGGTTGCTGTTGGTGGCAGTACCGTCGTTGGTCGAACGATGACACCTTCCGTTGATGGTTCGTTAGAGATCAGCTCTGGCTCTGCTACGGTTGGTTGAGCAACGACAGTTTCCACCAGTTCTTCGACTGGTTCGGATAGGGCTGGTGCGGCAACAACAGATTCTGCTGCTACTTGGTCAGTGACTTGTTTGGTTGCTGTTGGTAGTGGTACCATCGTTTCTACCAAAGACTGCGTTGCGTACGAGTTGGTTGCCATTAAAGTCTCAGAGTCTTTAAATTTTGATGGTACTTTACGAGAGCGTTTGCTGCCGTCTATCAGAATGAAAGAAAATTCAAATGTTTTCAATTAGAGTTATTAAAATTGAAATATTATATACGTTTACTTTAGTCAATAAACATAATCTAACTAGATAGACGGAATCCAACACTAAAAATTATTAGGCCTATTAAGAGTCCCGTCTAGACGGAACTGTAGCCACTGCGTTATAATAACATTAACAATCTCAACCTCAATATTCGTTTATTAGAAAAACATTGAGAGAACGCAACGCTTTACATGAACATATAGATAGACAACAACAACAATTTGGTCAGTGACTTGTTTGGTTACTGTCTTTTGGTAGCGGTAGTTGAACGATGACAGCTTCCGTTGGTGGTTCGTTAGAGATCAGCTCTAGCAGCAATTTCCTTTTTTTACCACGATTAGATAAAACATTAGAAACATTCTTGATAGCATACCTGGTACAATATCATTATTGTCGTCATTAGATCTTTCAGAATCATTTATTATTAAAGCAAAAGCCTCACGGAAACTAAACCTTCGCTTGTTTATCCGTGCCATGTTTCTTTGTCGTTACGACGCATCGCTTGGCCCACTTGTCCAGAAAGCCAATCAGCATAGCCCATATGGTCACGTGCATATTTTTAAACAATGTAATTGGTGCATGGCTTAGCCCACTTGTCCATAGATGTAAACGTGATAGAAGAACGTTTTCATGAAATAATACAGAAACTGAAAATTTCGAGGTTAGCCCACTTGTGCATAAGACCATCCATATATATATAGGCCTAGGGCCTATTATAGGCTATTTGTGTATTAGACACCTATATGTATAGGCTTTTAGTCTTGTATAAAGGCTACATAACTTATACGTGTTTGAGACTGTATGTGTATCTGCTGCGGTGCTATTTTGGTCTAGAAAGTGAGGGTAGGGTAATAATTAGGGCTATCATTTGACTATAAACCAAGCTCATGCTAAACATAATGGGGATTGTTTATTCACGGTGTTATAACCACGTGGGATCGATACCTCCAATCCAAACAGTGGAGTGTAAAATTACACCTATGTGCATTTTTATTGTATTGTATTGTATTTGGATATTTATAAAGCGCTTCTAGCGGGAGGGCCATTCAGAAGCGCTCCCAGTGCGAGAGACCCCGAGAGAAGTGGACGGTGGAAGTGGACGGTCGAGTTGTGTGTCTTTGTTTGTAATTGTGTGGGATAGGTTCCTGTATGGTCTTGAACAGTGGTGTAGTGGGGCGGGAACGCGGGGGAACGCCGTTCCCGCACTTTTTTCCATACTTACCTACCAAAGATTGCACTTTTTGCTACAGTTGCTACTTCAATTTCCAGGCGTTCCCCCACTTCATTTTTTAGGACTACACCACTGGTCTTGAAGTATTCAAAGGACTTCTAAGTCTAAACTGGTAGGCCCTATAGGCCTATCAATTTCTAATCTGCTAATCTGGTTTTATGCCTGGAGATAGTCTTAAACGATTAGGCTATTGTTTGCAGAATATTCATTCGAATCAATTGTCTTCAAAATTCAGTTATGAAAATAATAAGTGTTGTCAAGGAAACGTAGAGGAGTAAGGAGTTGTGATACCAATATTGAACTTTTTTACACTTGTCATGATTATAATTATATATGATAATTATATAAGTTATCTTATGTGTGCCAGTTTTGCATCTGTCTGTACATAATTTTTTGTTTCTGTACTTTGTATACCTTCGCTGTGAATAAACGTAGGCTATACAATACATATAGGTCATTTAAGTTGGTAGATTCCTGCACACTCGTAGGCCTACAACCCAAGCAAAGGAATTATCATCCAGCTTGACAGATGACAAATGAAGCCTTCATCGGAAGAACCACTAGAGTCCATTTTCAACATTTTGAGATATTCACAAAACAAACTTTGAAAGTCTACAAGTATTTTATTTACGAAAATATCGAAAAGAAATATTATTTGGCATTCACATGTTATGCCTCTATAACATGTAAAAAAGATATTGATTTTACTG
>OY744605.1:20084931-20194931 GCA_963556255.1 Allolobophora icterica | reverse complement strand
TTGTTAGGCCTACTTGAAAGCAATTGCCTGTGCAATGAAAAGGTTTCTGATTTTTAGTTAGCAGCTGCTGGCTGTGGGCGTTTGCACAATCATAATCAGTAGCGGAGTGACGCAAACGTCACAGGCGTGATATATTGATGACTTATGTAATATAGCTGCATCTTCTTCAATTCAATTTTTATTAAACAGTTCTGCTCCAGCTGACTTTACAGTTGATCTCGTTGTGTTTAGATAGACTAGTATACATTTAGTTGCATGGTCGTGGCTATATTGCACTTGCCCTTTTGTTGTGGTCTTTTGTTCGTTTTCTCTGAGGGAAAAAATGATCCACGTCCTTTTAATTGCATAGAGCTACTCATATCTAGCGTGACAGCCTATAGACCTTGCACTAGACAGCTTACTCGGGTTCTTTGTGTCAATGAGTGCCAGATTATCCTGTATTTGACAAGCCTTTGGGTGCGTGATAGTCTAGTGGTTAGCACACTTAACTGTCACCAAGCCGTCGGGGTTCAAATCTAGAAATTTCGAATTTTGCTTCACTTGCGCTACCTGGCGAGCTCAGCTACAGAATGAGTACACTGATCGTACACTGTTGGCCAAATACCCGCCAGAGCAGAAAGTTATTTCAAAGTCCCTAATATTTCATTTGTGGTCCGAAAGAACTCGGTTTTACAATGAGTAGGCCTACACTGCATGCATGACAGCAGCAGCATCCAAAGATGGAGAGGACTATAAAATTATATGCTCGTCCTTATACTGTATGTAGAGGCTACGAAAACGAAATCGTTCACACTTTCATACCCATGGCTGCTGCTCAAGGTTAGTTTAAGGGATTGCGCTTCTTCTTTAAAATCTCGAGCAACTGATAGGCCTATAGTCCGTACTTTGTATAGGCCTACCATGAATAGAAAATCCCTTTGTGTTCCTGTGATCACCACATTATTTTGATGGTAGCTATGCATTGTGCAAGGCCAAGCTTAATTGGTGAAAAATGGACTGGTTTATACGCATCAGAGCTTATCTATTCAGTGTATGAACAAATGCAAGGCACCAGCAGGAATGATTTTCATCGATGTTAAGTGTAATCTTTACATGTTGACGAATTTGATGTTTGAAGCCAAATGGTCTGGTGAAAGAAACATAGCTATAGCCTATAGGGGAAGTGCATACAACAGTATCTTTCGGTTCGGCATGTTATAACTTATAAGTATTTTTGAGAACATTCAGTTTCTTCTGGGCTTAGATGTTAATGTTGTGTAACCTCATTTTAAGACTTGTAGGCCATAATATTGCATTCACATAATCTGAAACTATTATTTATGATTAACCTATATATAGATATATGTTACAAGTTGCGATTTTGTCAGCTTGCTTTTGAGAATAAACAAAATTGATTGATTGATTGAACCAGCATATAGCTTGTCTTCCTCAACTCTCACGCTGCTCGGGTTTTCTATTAAACAGTCCTCCACATGCTCTGAATCTTTTAATTAGCTACCCCCACTTGAAATAGCTTAATTTTTCAACCTTTAAATCCGACATACCAGCCTCCGCCCCGTGGCCATGCCCGGCACAGAAACTAATTTGGGACTTAGGCCTATACTGCCCAAATAAACTCAATTTCTGTCTGAAATCTTTAACGATCATATTTCTATGAAATCTAACAGGGTTTCCACACTTCAATGTTAGCCCTGGTAAACTGGAACAGTGCAGCATGCTGCCTTGAAAGGTGTTGGCTCTGTTCTATTCTCCCCCTCATACTAACAAATATTGCACCTGATCCACAGCAGAAAAGTGTTGGGCTCTCGGGCTTTCTCGGTAACTGGTCGTAAGCTTTGGAATTCATTGCTGATCAGTTTTAAGTTAGCTGTTTAATGTCATATAGGTACAAACTTGAGACTTAATTACCTCTTTCAACTTGTTTACTTACCCACCGTATGCATTGTTTGGCTTCTACAGTTTCCTGGCATGTCCGATGTCGACCATAGGCCCTAATATGCTTCTCAAACGTACTGTGGTTTTGACAACAATTCACTTGAGTCGACCGTCGGCTGATGTCTTGTACACTGTCATTAATTTAGAATGGATTTAAGACTTTGAACTTCTTACGAACAGCGTCGGGCCATCCCCAGAAGCCAAAGTGCTTTCGTCGTTTAATCTCTACTAACCCATTAGCCAGTGGCTAATAATTAATTGCGCAATTTATTTAAGTCTAACAGTTGCAGACAAATTGTTACTTGTTTTTTTGTTCTCTGTAGCAAGCATTGTTCGCAGATGACCTATAGCTAATCTCAGCAGCTTTCAGAGATCAAGAGATTACTTGAGGGTGTAGGTCGTGAAGTGTTGATCGTAGATGAGCTCAGTCCATCTGTCGTAGTAGATAAAGCATTGGGCGTGTTCAGGACGATGGTTCTCTTCGAGGGACAGACCCTTGCACAGCGGATCCGCTTGGCACCACCGGACACAGGCCAGCACATGCGGCAGTCCGGTGATCACGGCACTGGCATTGATGTTCGGTCTGGCATGATAGTGCCAAGTAACAATAAGACCTGTCAATCGCAAGACAAAAGAACTACCAGAAGATGGACGAATTTCTTTAGTATTAATCGGTTGTAATTGAACAATTTTAAACATAAATTTATATAGCGCCACTTTACGAAAAACTCATCACAGGCAGAGAGGCTAAAGGGTTATCTAAAAATGTAATTGTCTAGAAGTATAGTGTAGTTATCTAGAACTTAATTAACTGACTTGATTCGTTATGCATAATTTAATTAATCAATTGACCAGTTAATTAGATCTTATAACTTACGTTAGTCTAAACGATGTTTAAAGTAATTAACAATAAACAGTTCCTCGATCATTAAGAAAACACGGCTCGGATTACTTGGAAAGCTGTCGAGCTGCAGCAAATATGCAGTGCCGAGCCAGTAGATCGATACTGTGATTAGTCTATCTTTTACAGGCGCTATATAAATTTGCGATCACAATTCTATTATCCAGAGTGTCGCCATCAAGGGATAGAAAAGATCGTGACAGAAGAGAATTGTGATAGAGTGGAAGAAAACTAGCTTACAAGCGAGAATTAATGAGAGAGGAGGAAATGAATGGAAGAGATAAGACTAATGCAAAAGATAACAAAGAGGAAAATAGAAGAAATACAGGAAAACTTATGAGGGACAGGGAACAGAAGCAATGGAAAGGTGAGGAGAAGGGAGATCACCAACGATTTATCTTTGAAACTGGGTGACTCGCTTATCGAAGTGGCTGATTCTACTCATTAGGGCCTACGTGGGTGTTGTCTTTGACTCTACTGTGATATTTTTCGTCAAACGTTCAGATTCGTATATCTATATAAATAAAGCCAGCTTTCTGTGTGTCTGTGTGTGTGTCTGTCTGTCTGTCTGTCTGTTTGACCGGGCTTAACTTCTACAATTTTGCACCTTTTCACTCGAAACCAATACTAATGTGTCGGCCTCGGCTTCGGACACCCAGTGGAGGGGTTCGCGTCCTCCGTTTTCAACCCTACCATGGTGAAAATGCCCCAAAACGCTACCCACCCGACCGTCCATAACGCGCAAGCTCGCCTATTCCACTGCCAAGCGGTTCTATTTATGGCGCCGGTATTCCCCAACGTCATTATTAATCCGCTTAACGACACCGCGGTTCTATTTATGGCGCCGGTATTCCCCAACGTCACTAATAATGCGCGTAAGTTGTTTACTTTCGCACAAAATATAATGACGATCGATTCGAAGTATATTCATCGTTTTACAGCAAAATTTTAACACATGTATGTTCAAAGACAAAGATCTAAATTATTTACAGTATATCAAACAACCAGTCTGCTCTACTAAGGGCGAGGCCGACTACAGACCGGCAGTGAGGGCTAGATTTCTGGCGTTTTCTTTAACACGCCAACGCCCGGTTCACCCTCTTCGACTGCGAAGCAGTCAGTCCACGGGAGACTGCGAAGCAGTCTCCCCCACAGGTCGCCAGAAGCCACAAGGGCCTCCAAGACTGCGAAGCAGTCGCCGCCAGAGGGCGACTGCGAAGCAGTCACTTCACGGCAGAGGTCGCTAGACGCCAGAAGGCGTATACAAGACTGCGAAGCAGTCTCCGCTGTACGCCAGAAGGCGGGCGACTGCGAAGCAGTCACTCCACGGCAGAGGTCGCTAGACGCCAGAAGGCGTTTACAAGACTGCGAAGCAGTCTCCGCCACAGGTCGCCAGACGCCACAAGGGCCTCCAAGACTGTGAAGCAGTCGCCGCCAGAGGTAGACTGCGAAGCAGTCACTCCACGGCAGAGGTCGCTAGACGCCAGAAGGCGTCTACAAGACTGCGAAGCAGTCTCCGCCAGACGTCGCCAAACGCCACAAGGGCATCCAAGACTGCGAAGCAGTCGCCGCCAGAGGGCGACTGCGAAGCAGTCACTCCACGGCAGAGGTCGCTAGATGCCAGAAGGCGTCTACAAGACTTTCGAAGCAGTCTCCGCCACAGGTCGCCAGACGCCACAAGGGCCTCCAAGACTGCGAAGCAGTCGCCGCCAGAGGGCGACTGCCAAGATTGCCAAGCAGTCGTTGTTGTTGTTGTTGTTGTTGTTGTTGTTGGTGGTGGTGGTGGTGGTGGTGGTGGTGGTGGTGGTGGTGGTGGTGGTGCTGGTGGTGGTGTGAAACTTATAACCCCGGGCAACGCCGGGTAATCCAGCTAGTATCTATATAAATAAAGACAAGACTCTGTCTGTCTGTAACAGCGATCTTTGACCGCGATGCATTTCTACAGCTTTCGAGCTTTTCACTTCAAACCTTCACTACTGTCTCGGGGTCGGCATTACACACCCAGTGTGAGGCTTCGCGTCCCCAGTTTTCACCGCTTCCATGGTCTTCCGGGTCAACACCTCTCCCAAACCCCCACTTTTTACAAATTCGAGTCGACCTATTTTCATTCGCCAGATGGCGCCGCCCGAGAAGATTCTGTGTATTTGACCGCCAATTCTGTTTCACCGGCATGCATTTCTAAAGATTCGCCAGATGGCGCCGCCGTAGGGATTTCACTTCAAATTAACTTTTGTTGCTTATTCGCTACAGGGATTGAAACTTATACCTAAAGTTGTTGCTTATTCGCTACAGGGATTGAAACTTATAACCCCGGGCAACGCCGGGTAAACCAGCTAGTTACGAATAATTACTTAGGCGCAATGTCCCTATGTATTCTATCACATCTCTGTGGAATTCATTGGTGTAGAGTCGCCTAGATTACTGTAACTCGCTTACGACTTGTTACAAAGACAACTTCGCAGAAGCTACAGAAAATTCAGAATTATTTGGCAAGTGTCATAAGGCATTAAAAATATGAATCTCTGTTATTAAATCAATGCAATAGCTTCTTGTTCAGCAAAACATCTCTTTCAAAACTCATTGTGGATTATTTAGAAATTCAACCGACAGACGAGAAAATTGCCTTACTACTCAAGCCCTTGAATTCATAGGCCTACTCATACTTTGGGTACTTGTAAAAAGCTTAGAACATTGGCTACTTGATCATGTTTGTGTCAGCTCTGTTAAGTTTCTAACGAAACCTTCATCTTTTCCGGAGCTTGAAATTGCAAGAACTAGGCCTATATATCGAGTCGTAGGCTATTTGTTCACCTTTCTGAATTTAATTGTTAGCAAAAGTTCTTTTACATTTACTTTGAACTGAATCGTCCAGTCAATCAATCTTACCTCCATTGTCCGTTGCTTTGGGCAATGTGTTGATGGTCGTAGCAGAAGATTGGTTCGCAACAGAGGGTTTGTCGGTGGATGGTTGCGCAGGCACTTTGGAAATGCTTGTGGCTTCTTGCTGACTGGTAAATGTAGTTGAATGAAGCACTTCCTGTAGTTTAGTTCCTGGCAGTAGGGTGGGAGAAGTCGCTTCAGAAGAAGGTTTCACTGTGGTACCAGTGAAGGCAGTTGTCGTGACAGATGATTTGTCGGTTGCGGTGACCATCACAGGATGACTTGTCTTGGTTATGACAGCAGCACTTGGCCACGTAACTGCAGAGTCATCGTCCAATGAAAATTGTACGCAATTGAACATTTATTGTAACGGAAGTTAAGTAGGTAGAAGTAAAGAAAGGCACTGTAAAGGTAAAGAAAAGTAGTGTAAGGTAAGGTAGGCCTATGTGGTATACCCCGTGATCGATCGAGTCAGTCGATCAAGTCGATCGAAACTCTGCCAAGTCGAGTCGGTCGAAAAATCATTGACTCGATCGACTTGCAAGTCGAGTCGATCATATGTTTTGACAAGTCGAGTCGATCGTTGTTTCCTCGACTTGACTCGACTTTGAAATATTTTCTTACTATTTTTGCTGCTACTTCACAAAATGACTCACATGATGTGATGACGTAATGCTTTGTAAACGACAACTACCGTATTAACCTGATTTGAAGTTCAGTGCAAACTATGAGCCTCTTGGTGATTTCGTATAGTGGAAGCTGCAGATACGTTTTTCACAGTTTTACGGTGAAAATGGAAAGATTAAGATGCGTTAAAAATGCGCTTGTTTCAGAAAATTTCAGCTCTGTAGTCAGCATGAATAGGGCCTAAGCTGCATGATGTAAAAATAGTTATTATTTTACATCATGGTAGTCAGTAACGAAGATCTCAAAACTTTCGAATGTCTGTATGTTAGGACGAGACTGAATGCTTCGACTTTGGCCAAGAGCAGTGGCTCGGAGTGTTTAATAGTTGCGTGAGCTAACCTCAGGCAAAGTACAGACCTATAGATGGATAGAATTATACATTATATCATAATATCCGATATAACCAATAAGAATATTTTGTCATTGTTTACAATCAGTAGAAAAGTTTATTTATACTAGGCCTATATATTCATGAAATGAAACGCGTCTATAGCACAATAAGTCAATAACTACCTTAGGCAAGCATCAAATACAAAGCTCCAGCCAAATGCTGTGTGAGCATGCTTGTGCCTTGGCGCTAGGCCTACAGAGCCAAAACTTGTGTGAGAATTGGCACCTTTGGCGCCATGGCTCCCGAGCCCCTGGCCCAGAGATACGGTCCAAGTCGACAAAGTCGACCAAGTCGATCGTTTATCTGCCAAGTCGATCGAGTCGACGAGAGGTCGACTAGTCGACAAAGTCGATCGAGTCGATCGTCGGCCGAGCCAAGTCGATCGTAGCAGCTCGACTCGATCGATCACGGGGTATACTATGTGGTAGGGTAGGGTAGGCTACGGAATGTATATGGTAAGGTAGGGTAAGGTATAGTAGTGACCTCGTCTTATGCATAGATTATTACACAGCTCCAGAGGATTTGGACATAATATAATTTATGCCACTCGATAGATCTTAGAATCTCGCAACCCGATCGACTGGCTTAAATGAATTCCCAATACGTTAAATTACCATGCATGCAGTGGTTAGCAGCTGACCTTTTACACAAGACTTTACCTTGATCTTATGCTAAAAGCAGTGAATTGCACAATGGGTAGGCTACTTGTAATTTGGGATATTTTCTAAAATGAGAATGCTCTAAAATTGCAACTTTACTTTGAAACAATGAAGTGGGACCGAGTGTCCATTGGAAAAGAAACGGTGGGTAACAAATGGCGAGATTAGTGTTTCTCGGACTTAATGTCATGAACTGGACTGTAGAGGGGATCGATCGTTAGTCACAGGGCTTGCCTTCTGTGAATGTGCTATTGTGTGCGACGTTGTGGTCCATTCGGTAGCGCAGGGTATATTACATAACGATTGCGGATTCGAGCTTGCCAAGAGAATTGCAACGACCTTGGACACGTTTCTAATTGAACTGAAGGCGTTCATTGCTTTATCAGCAACAGAAAGATACAAACACAACACAATAATGAAATAAGTCCGGCCCATTACTGACGCTGAACTAGAAACAGTCTTCACATCTGTTAATCTTAGGTCATGCGAACTTTACTCTTTCCAGTGCTTTTTTCTAGAAAACAGGTTCCGGATCTGAACAGTAGGTTCCGGAACTGAACAATTATGGAAAGGCTAAAATCGAGGGCAAAGTCCGAGAAAAACGGGAATGGGGGTGGGGATGGGTCTCAATAAACACTGAAAACAGTTCACAACACTGAAATTAAATTAAAATAACTAAACTGTATGTTTTATTATTAAAATAAATAAATTATTTCTTAGTAGCTGAAAAAAGATGCCGGAACGTTGTCCCTGAGCGTTCCGGCTGAAAAAAGCACTAGTGAATCGTAATCGTAATCGTAATCGTAATCGTAATCTCCAAACTTCTAAAGCGCCACTCGAAGGCCAAGCGCACGACACCAGCCTATTCACGAGCCCTACGTCAGATCAGAGGGGGTTTCCAGAGAGTAGGGCCTAGTCCAAAAGATGTCCAAGTCCAATTTCCAGGAGGCCAAACCAAATCAAAGGGGGTTCCAGAGAGTAGTCCAAAAGAGGTCCAAGTCCGATTTCCAGGGTACCAGATCAGAGGGTTCCAGAGAGTGGTCCAAAAGAGGTCCAAGTCCGATTTCCAGGAGGCCAAACCAAATCAAAGGGGGTTTCCAGAGAGTAGTCTAAAAGAGGTCCAAGTCCGATTTCCAGGAGGGCAAACCAAATCTAAGGGGGTTTCCAGAGAGTAGTCCAAAAGAGGTCCAAGTCCGATTTCCAGGGTACCAGATCAGGAGAGGCAGAGCAATTGTCAAGGCGGGTGTCGTTTACGGCGAGAATTATTGGAAGATGAGTCAGGGTAGGAGTATTTGAAAAGGTGAGACTTCAGTTTTGAGTGGAAAGCCCGGGAGTGATAGATAGAGGAACATGAGGATGAGGATGAAGGACCGGTTGCAATGATGATGGAGGCACTGAGAAACTGCGAAATTCAGGAGGGAGATCATTCCAGATGCGTGGTGCTGTGATGGAAATGGTTCGGTTGGAGAACTTGAGGTGAGTAGTGACTGGGGGTCGAGAAAGACTGAGATAGGATGATGATCGGGTGGAGCGGATTGTCTGAGTGGTGAAGAGATCACGAAGGTACTTGGGCTAGGAATATTGTAGGGAGTTGTAGGTTAGTGATAGGACTTTGTAGTGGATTCGCTTTGGGATTTTTAACCAATGGAGTGATTTGAGGATGCGAGTGATATGATGATGTTTGGGCGTTCTAGTTACAGCTCTGGCTAGTGAGTTTTAGATAAGCTGTAGACGCTTGATTTGAGTGGATTCAAGGTTGAGGAAAAGAGAATTGCAGTAATCAAGCTTCGAATGAACAATGGAGGTAGCAATGGTGGAGGCAGTTTTAAGGTCGAGCATGGGTCGTATGCGTCGGAGGTCACGAATGTGCATGAAACAGGAGCGCGAGAGGTTGGAGATGTGGTTAGAGAAGGAGAGGTGTGGATCAAATATAACACCAAGATTACGAACAGGGGAGCCAGAGGTGAAGGTGAGAGACGGTGAGTTAGTCGAAAGGTTTATGGAAGGATCAGGGATTTTCTTGATTTGATCACGAAGACCTAGGATGATGAATTCAGTTTTGGAAGGGTTAAGGCAGAGGAGATTGGATGACATCCACTGTGAAATAAGGTTAACCACGTTGAGTAGTTGTGCGATGGCGGTGGAAAAAGAGCCTGGAGAAAGCTAACATACAAATATTTTTAAAATTCCACAGAATTATTATAATGAGCACACTATGCAATCATTTATAATTTTAACTGTAAGTATAATCCTACCAGGTTGCAATCCAACAATCCCATTGCCGCCAGAAGGACAAGTTGAAGATTGTTGAATGCAGCTCCCAACACTTTCGTCGAACTGTTGGTTTAGATAGTTCATTTGTGACTGGTCGTAATAACTATTGCAGTATTGATAGCCATAGCTAAAATAGGACTGGACGGTACAATCGAACCACATAGAACAGTCCTGTCCGCAAGCGTTGAACTTCCCAGGCTGTGACGTCTGACACGAGAATACACAGGCTGTGAAAAACGAAAAGAGACGCTGCTGGTTGAGCTTTAAATAAATTCTTTTTTTATAAACAATGCACATACAAAACTGAGAAATCTATGGACAGAAGCCTATATAATATGTTTGGGAAATACAACACACTCAACGTCAATCATCTTTGATATGACGGCGTCGTTAAATAAACGTTACAAACGAGCCACACTCGAGATTGGTCTGAATCCTCTTCAACCTAAAAATCTCACTCAGGTTTTGAGTCTTTAATATTTAACAACAGAGACAATTACAGCGCATAAGTCTGTGTATTTTATATAGCGCAAGCGTTATAGGGCCTACACAGATAGGCCTATTTGCAGTGGCGTCACTAGGGCTGGTGTCACCCGGTGCGGTAAGTCATGGTGTCACCCTAAAAAAAAATGACCCTTTTGGGAATTCGTCTCCCCAAAAAACTTTTTTAAGGATTTCATCTCCCAAAAAAGTTGATGACCTTTTTTTTTTTTTTTTTAGTCATCCGCATGTTTACCTTTGACCTGATCTTAAAAAAATTTCATTTTCTCATCTTGGGTGTCACCCCCCTCCTAGGGTGTCACCCGGTGCGGTCCGCACCCCCCGCACCCCCCTAGTGACGCCACTGCCTATTTGTGAGCGTGGCTTGTGACACAGTGGTCCACGACATCCTTTTCACACGTGTTCCTCAACATCTCTTACGGAATCGGTAGTTCGTCTTTTGATTGGTTCCTCTCTTGTCGAACCACTGCCATACATCCCAGTGTAGACCTATGCTGCGCTGGCCTCCTGTTGATGAACGGATTAAAGACCCTCCTGCCTGGACGATCAAAAAGTAGTCCGTACTACCCTGGCATACATGAAAGAGGTCTGCGTCCCAAATTTGAGCCAACCTGGTAACCGATCATTGGCGATCAATACGCTCTGTTGTCGGTGGAGATTTACTGCAGGTTCCTTGATGCTTTCACACATCATTATGAACCCGGTAGATACGATTTATTCAGAGCAGGTCCGTATCGCGGCCCTGATGGTATGGGGGCAATGTTGCCCCGACGAACATGGCTCTCAGAAGAGACTATTAGACTGTCTCGTACATTGGACCTTCCTCTTGAAACAATTACCTTCCACTAAATATGTGTACTGTTTCAATTAATTCAGCTCAACGCACTTCTGTTTGCACTTGTTTGGATCAGTCAGGTAGTCGTGTAAACAGTGCCCTTTGGATGCGATTAAAGGGTGCAAAATAAATGCTTTATTACACTACGTTACATATAATGATACATGCATTCATTCATACATGCATACATGCATACGTACATACATGCATACATAGGCCTACATACAAACGTACATACTTATTTACTTATTTACACACATGTAAATGAATGCAGACACGTGCCAACCCTTCGTGCATGTCTATGATTTATCTTACCATTTGATGGAATTGATTGGAATAATAAAGAAGTAAGATAGACGATGATTCTGCACAGCTGAGTCATTTTCTTTGCCTCGGGAGTAAATCTCGAAAAATCGGTCACTGAAATTGAATTACAAATAGGCTTACAAACTTCGGTATAATGTGCCGTTATTAGGTTATTCCTCTTAAACCAAAATTTGCAGCAGACCTATGCTATTAAGACTTTTTCCTTGCTTAGGCTTCTGACTTACACAGACCTATACAGTTACATAATTAAAACGGTCTCTAATCTATAGAGCCTAGAGAAAATATGGGACCTAGCCTAATCGTAACCGTAATCGTAAACTCCAGGTTTCTACTTTAAAGCTAAGCGCAAAGCACCAGACTATTCACGAGAACATATAGTTATTAGGCTACCATTCAGGAGGTCAATGACACAACTCCACCTCTCTGCCTTTTAATGGGGCAATGTGTCATATCTAAAATTCCCACCGCAGAATTTGACCAGCAGGATTTAAAACACGCCTCTGAATAATATGGGCCCATATAGAACTATAGATTCATTTAGCTGTTGATTCTGTGACATCTAAATATTAGCTGTAATTATAGTAACTTCTATCGCGCCGGTCACGGCCAGTTTCTAATGCACAATTCATCAATCGACGATGTAGGCCTACGTCAATTTCCTAATATGTTCACATCAAGCCTAGGCCTATCTTCGAACATGTTAAAATATCAACGTGTTCTTGGCTGTATGTCAAGAAACTAGGAAACCCATATATGGTCAATCTCACCGAGAAGAACACTTTCATTCCTGAGTAGCATCCGCACAAGTGAAACGCATAAGTAGGCCATATATACGCTTATTTAATGGCTTATATAGAGTTGCGTATGTTGTGTGATTAAGTGCTAGCAAATAAAGTTTGATGTCATATATAGATCCTTGTGTAGGTTTAGTGGAAGTCGTGCTTTGGGAAGTGCATGACGCCCGTGATTTGTGCTACGTGTAGGCTTTGTTATATAGACTAACATAATCAGGCTTATATGCCAATCAATTAATGGCATTTTAAACAAATATAAATGCATTAACGACTTGGCTTTAGTGATAGTTTGTTCAACTCAAATGTCCTATATTATGACCTATAGTTACCTGGGATCTCGATCCGGATCAATCCTTGTGCAATTAACCGTAAACACGATATATAACGTACTTAGGCCTGTAAGGAAACTGGCATAATATTATACGTAATTATATGGGCCTATATAATTGTGTGTGCCTGAGATTTATACCGTAACCATGGACAAGACACGTTTACAGGAAGAGCCGTTGACCGTAAATTAAAAATTCTAAAGTGAGCATTGAAAAGGCAAGAAGGAAGGCAGATAATTATAATTCAATGCATATACATGTAGGCCTACATTATAAAGGCCTAGGCCTATAATACTCGACGTGGTTGAACATAGGCGCCGACACCTTGGGAGCCTTGGGTGCGAATGCACCCAGAGAGAAAGTTCAGTGGGTGTCTGGCACCCAGAAGAATTCGGACATTAAATTCAAATTTTTTACAACTAAGTAATCTCACAACTTGAGAAGTACAGCTACAACACAAATACCCAACATTGCATGATCTTACCATCACAGCCCGTGCATAAATAAATTATTTATTTATTATTATTTTAAAAAAATTAAATAATAACACTGGAACGTCGTCACCGATTTCCAATACTTTTTCTAACCTCGTAACCTTTCACTGTTACTTTGACAAGAAAACAATTTTCTTTCTCCTAAAGTCCGCTAAAACTCACCTACCTAAGGAGAGTGGCATGTAGGGGGTGGGGGGGGAGGACCCAGGCACCCAGAGATAAAAGCAAAAGTCGGCGCCTATATGTGGTTGAATAACACGAACAGGCCTACTGGGGCTTGCTTCTGCTAGCTGTTGGATGACATCCATGTACGTCGTAGTATTTAATGGGGAAAACGTAGACGATTTATAATTGTCTGTTGATGTTTCTCAAAGCATGTCAAATTGAAGCTGAATATTCTTTCGGTTATCGATCTTTATATTTGCGTGCAAACACACATCGTGTGCAAAGAGTGACATCTACACCGTGTCCAGGGCTAATGAGTATAGGCCTAATGACCACTGGCGTAAACTTGTCCAAAATATTGGTGGGGCAAGGGGTATGGACCAGAGGGGCAAAAAATAAGTTTTTTTAGATGAAAAGTTGGGATTTTTGGTTTTTTCTCGTTTTTGGTTTTTATAGTTTCTGTTGTTTTTAAGATTTTCGGATTTCGGATCATAAAAATCGTGAAAAATGGCCAATTAAGACATAACTAACAAGAGCTCCAACTCAGTTTAATTCAATTGCGATTTCCGAAATTTAAAAATCATTAAATCAATGTTATTAAGATAACTTCTAAAAAAATAAGAAATTTATTTTTTTTAAACAAAAAACAAATATTTTGGTTTTCTTTATCTTTTTTTGTTTAAAACCAAAATCCGAAAAAAACTTTTTTCACCTCTGGTCTGGACAGTCAGCAGAGGCTTCCGGTGTTACGTTAATACGTATGAAATGGGGCAATTTGTTTACATGGTAATTTGTTTCATATCGAAGAAATTGAAGATAAAAATAAAACTTTGCTTTCATTATGAATTTCTTGTAGTATTTCATTTCTGTGTCTCTGTTTTTCTGTTTCTGAAGAAATTTGTCTATATTGAAACATAATATTTTAATTTTTGAAGAAATTTTCCTCTCGATTTTTGGGGGGCATTGCCCCGGCTCCTCAATTATTGGGGGGGCACGTGCCCCGGCTGACCCCCCAGAGTCTACGCCTATGCTAATGACTTTTCTCTTTGAAGAGTGCATGCGCTTGCGGGCAATGCTCACTATCGAACATATGTTGTTACTATGTTGGCACATATCGAACCTTAAGGCTAATGCGATGTAATGTAAATCTCCGAAATTTCTCAGCGACACACAAAACCGCATCAGGGAGACCAGCTTATCCGCTGGTGCTGTGAAGTAAGCCAATCGTGGGAGTGTAGTCAGCCTAAGTGTAGGCCTAAAATGGGATCTAGCTGATTTTTAATGGTCGGAGTTAACAAAGAGATAGTGTATGCATGTGGATCTCAGCAAACCTCTATAGATCGGGTATAGTCAGAGAGCGATACCCTAACAGCCGAAGCATTTTCATCTAAGAAAAATAGGCCTATTTTAAAATAATATTGTGTATTCGGCTTTAGTAGGCCTATAATTTGCACAATAGAATTAAGTTCAAATGCTTAAAATGTGACATTTTGGCCCACTGTGGTCAGAATTTAGGATGTGAAATCACATTATATGCTGGGCCTACAATTAAAGGAGTGAAGCGTGCAACGATTAGACCCTGTGCTTATTCTTCGCCGGTGTTGGAAGTGAAACTAAGTATAGGACTATAGGATACCGTGTCAGCACAGGCGTAATTTGTGGGGGTACGAGGAGTACTCCCACTTTTTGGACTGGGGTACCGTAGGCCTATACCCCACTTTTTAAACAATGCGAATCAATATTTTATTACCGAGCCTTCCCAGAGATTGCAGTGTCCGCCATGCTTCGTGTATGTAAGAAATTGGTACCCACCACTTTTTAGACCTAAGTTACGCCTCTGGTCGCAGAGAAATTTAGATGATTTACATTTAGGGCCTACATTATAAACAACGTACATATAATGGTAGGCCTACAGCGTTGTAAACCTTATCTAAAACTATCATCAATGATGCGCTGTCAGTATATTGTGGTGCTATGCAAATTAGCAAACTCTAGAGCGGTTCCGCAGAAATGGCTCCCGCAACCATAATTTAGCCTAATTAATTATATTGGATATTTCATTTCTAATATTACCTCTACCCTAGTTTATTATTT
The DNA here is from genome assembly GCA_963556255.1 of Allolobophora icterica. Taxonomy (NCBI): domain Eukaryota; kingdom Metazoa; phylum Annelida; class Clitellata; order Crassiclitellata; family Lumbricidae; genus Allolobophora; species Allolobophora icterica. Next base: position 20,179,665 of record OY744605.1, on the reverse strand, counting down.
TAATAAGCGCTGTTATCGGTATTTATAAAGTAGTTGAACCAGGTTTTCAAGTTTTAAATATAAATGACGTCATTTCAGTGTTCATATATTCCGATGACGTCATCGTCTCTATAGTTTCCCGTCTTTGTCGCAATTTTGTTACTTAGCGTTCTGGACAGAGTTGGTTTTGAGCGTAATTTCTGAGCGAATTTCTTATCGTTTCCTTTACTATTTTCTATAAACGAGTTTTTATTTGCTGTCGCCTGTTGCGTCCAGTTGACGGTCGTCTGCTCCGGGTGTTTTCTCGGGGACGGGGATGAGGGGTCTGCGGTGGACGAGGCGGTTTCTCGTTTCGACGACGGAGCTTTCGCCTGTGATCAGGTAGTAGGCTAGGCCTATGCTTTCCTGTTATCCCCACTTCTGACCCTGCACTTGGTTACCTCTCTGACACTGCCTGGCACACTGATATTTCCGGCGATGGGACCCCAATTCTGTCTTGAATGGCGATTCTCGTCCATCTCGTTTTTAGACTATAAGCCCAGTTCGTCGATCTTGCCTTGTCTTACTTTACTATGCATTACCTAGCCTTACTTTACCATGCATTGCCTAGCCTTACTTTACCATAGATTACCTTGATTTGCCTTACTTTGTCATGCATTACCATGCATTATCTAAACTTTTACCATGCATTGCTTGCCTAATGTTACCATACCTTAGCTTATTTAAACTTACCTTACCTTGTTTTCAGTGGCGGCGATCTTGTCTGTCTGAGAGGTGGGGTGGGGGGGGACAAAGTCGACCACGGTCCCCACATTTTTTAAAGATTTTTTTAAACTTTTTTGGGAATTCATCTCCGCAAAATCTTGGTGACTTTTCTACGAATTCATCTCCGAAAAAAGTTGATGACTTTTTTAGTCATTCACCTCTTTTTACTACTTTCTTTGGGTCTCCCAACAATAATGTCATGATGAGTTCGTCTACAAAATTTATTACCTTTTTTACAAATTCATCCCCCAAAATCCCCCAAAATACAGTTTTACCTCATCTGGTCTAAAAGGCAGTGAAAACCCTCACGCGCAATTACATTGTTCGCCCTTTTTGGGGTTTCTTCAAAAAGTGGGGGGACCGATGTATGGCGTGTCCCCCCACTGTTAAAGGTGGGGGACTTGTCCCCCCGTCCCCCATGATCGCCGCCCATGCTTGTTTTCCTGTATTTTGTGAAGGTGAACGAGGAATCGTCCTCTGGAAAGATGAGTCGTCTGCTGTCGTCAACTTCCGTCTGCTGTTGAAAGTGTCCTAAGCTGAAACGAACTCCTGTGGCACGAACAAGGACAGTTGAGAGAAACATGTAGCAATTATCATACCTCACTTTACCTTGACTTACCTTGCATCACTTTACCTTACCTTACCTTACCATACCATGCAGTACTCCCAGTGCCGTTTTAAGGCCTAGGCACGCGAGGCCCGTGCCTAGGGCCCCCGGGCAACAGGGGGCCCCGCGGCGACCCAGAAACAAAAAAAAACATTATAAGGTCTAACCAGTAAGAATTCTGCAAAGCAAAGTAAGAACAGTAACATATTTTTAAACAAACGTCTGCTGCGGTCTGCATTTTTAGTTAAATGTAATTATTGGTAGCCTAAATCATAGAGCGCTATAGAAGTTAGACTGAAATAAATCAATCATTTTAGCGAATGGCGGCGATGGCGCACAGCTTGCTGTAGGGCCCTATATTTTTTGTTTCATTTGTCTGCTTTTTACAACGCTATTCGAGGAATTTCTTATGTCTTGATAGTTTAATATTAATTTTTAATATTAAATCTCTATGAAGTCCTATTATCTAGTCATTTTCTAAATTGTTTTAAACTTTAAATTATAAGAAAGGCAAAAAGTTACTAAATTTCTCACAGTTAATAGAATAAATAGATCATTCGGTAGGCCTACTGAGTCGGTAGTGAACTTGACAAACTTATTTAACTTAACGAAATCTAAAACTGCTCTTGTCATTATATTTCCATCTACTCCAATATATAACGTTAAGTTATTTTCTACCCTTTTTTATGCAGATTCAGGTTGTGATTGTCAATTAACACCGTCGTACATGGTTAACCGATTTGCCATTTTTGGCAAATTGTCACTAACTGCGATTTATTAAACGAACTATCAGACAACCCACAAAAATGCGTAGAAATTATATGATTGGGGCTGCGAAGAGAAAAAAAGGAAGCAACTGAATTGGAAAGGTTGGCCAAAGATCCAAAAGTTCAATCCCCTAGATCTTGACCAACACGAACTAATTTCAGAATGTGAACACAAAATACTATATGTCAGTGTCATTTGCAAAAACATCAGTGCCATCTATGTCAATAATCTATATGACATAGGCTAATAAAGAATGACAGCCTGGAATGTTTCCAAACATTGAAATTGCAATGAGGATGTTTCTGTCAATGATGGTAACAAACTGTACGGGTGAATGTTCTTTCTCAAAACTTAAATTAATCAAGGACGAGCTTCGCAGCCGTATGATGCAAGAACGACTGAATTGCCTGTCTGTCATGAGCATAGAATCAGATGTGTTGGAGTCTTTGAATTTCGATGATATTATGAGACTTTGCTTAGAGTAAAACACGAAAGCGATGTTTGCAGTGGAGGGCATGAGTTAACTCAGATGAGTTTAAACTCACGAGTTAACTCACTTGCTGTGATTTATGAGTTTGAGTTAACTCACCTTAAAGAGTGTGAGTTATGAGTTTGAGTTAACTCATATTTTCTGTGAGTTTGAGTTGCAACTGTCAATTATTTTAAACTCAACTCACTCTTCGGTACTCGGCACATATTATGTTGAAACAAGCCTTTTTTTATATCGTCGGCTTTCCATACTGGTGAGTGGTGACGGCAGGGAGGGTCGTAAACACTGCTAGCGGACAGTGTTTAAGCACTGCATATTTTGTATATTGTGAACAGTTAAGAACAACATGGCTGAAGTACTGTGTATTCTTGATGGATAATATTTTTCTGTTACAAGTAGGCGTGATGGAAAAATTGTTGCTCGATTAGAACGTGCTAGTATGAAACGTGTGAGTTTATGATTTAACTCATTTAACAACTGAATTTGAGTTAACTCATTTCACTTAGGATGAGTTGAGTTTGAGTTTAAACTCATTTTGAGGTGCATGAGTTGAGTTTTGATTTAACTCATTTCTTGTGTGAGTTTACCCAACACTGGGTGTTTGTAAGAAAATGTCGTGATAAAGTCACAATCTTGTCAATCCATGTAGGCCTCAAACATGTACTCATTACAACCTCACTTTCAATTTGTGTAACAGATTAACAATGGAAACTGTAACGTATGCTAAACTAAACTATATTTTACACTTGTAGCACAAAGATTGCTTTGTTAACTTTGTTAGTATGAGTTTAGTAATAGTACTATTAATAAATTTTACAAGATGACACATATGCACGTGCAATGCATTAATGCAATACTCTATATCTGAGACTGAGAGATTAAGGCGGAAATCGGGTTACATTTAAGGTTAGTTAGGGTTTCTGGACTTTTTGTGCGGATTGTGCCTAGGGCCCCCAAACTCCTTAAAACGGCTCTGAGTACTCCTAGCTCTTCTTCTACCCCATCAGCCATGTAGCTTAAAAGATGTTGGGGGTTAAGTGTTGGGGCTCATAATTAATTTTGTAAATGAGGACTGGTGAGAGAAACGTTTTGTAACGTTTAGCGGTCCGGAGCGGCGTTCCGGTACTACCTAAAATTTCCGTCTCTACCACTGCTTATGTATGGCGGAAGACTGCTCTTAGAGAAAATTCAGAGTCATGATGAGATACAATGGGTTTGAGTTGATATAGGCCTACGGGAGCGCGATACCTGCATAACTGTATGAGCAGCTGAGCACTGATCGCTGACCTGGTTGACTTGAGACTGGAAGATGAAGCTTTCTGGTGTATGTCAGTGCGGTGCCGACAAACGAGGATAATCTTGTATTTTATTTTTTCCTATAATAATACTAATATCTGTCATTACGTGTAATAATAACCTTCGTGGTTTTACTATGTTTCTATAGGTAGGCCCTACCCATGGCTGGCGGGGATGATTTTGCTCTTCGGCGAGTTGGGATCGATTCGATCGTGATGTATGTTAGGCCTACGGTTGCACTATGGCTCTGTGTCGTCGTTTTCTATTTGTGTGTCAGTACCGTAGTTTGTTATACTTTTCCCTGCTGAGCCTCTGGCGTGGCGTCAAACCACGTAAGCTCATTGTTTGGTATGAGGGCCAATACTTTTTTGGTGTTTATGTTGTGTATTTTGTTGTTGCCTTGGAGATGAGCTATGGGTTAAGGAGGATGAGAGAAGACCAGACTAGAAGGAAGAAGAGACGGGAGCGGAGTCGAGATGGCCGAGGATCAATGCCTAAGATACTCACTCAGAAATGTCAACTGCACGCTCTTCCTCAAACTATATCAAAGTACCCATAAAATTACCCCCCCCCAACAAAAAAATTTCTGAATGTTTTGAGGCCCCTGTGGATTGTGAGACCTAAGCATAGGCGTAATTTGTGGGGGTACGAGGGGTACCCGTACCCCTCACTTTTTGGACTGGGGGTACCGTACCCCCCACTTTTAAGCAACGCCGATCCATATTTTATTGTGCCTTCCCAGAGATCGCAGTATCAGCCTTGCTTAGTGTATGTAGACAGAGTGAGGTGTACAGTACGTACCAGGCAGGCAGACTTTCAGCTACACTGCAGGTTGTCTGACAGACTGACCGCAGTGACCGGCTCACAGGCGCAACAGATCTGGATCACGGCTACGCTCTTCTTCTTACATCACCCTCACTCTCCGCCTTATGGTTGACATCTTAGTCAAATGCTATTAGGGTGGGGAGATTTAGGTCAAAGCGCAAGCTTCTGTATCCTTCATGAGTTACAAATCAATATATATGGACCCAGGGGCGTCTACCCCTCCGCATAAGTCATTGGAGCAACTTCCCCTTCCCCCTCTTCTTCCCTCCCCTTCCTTCCCCTCTCGTTAATGGTGGCACACACACTTACAGATCTCCCTCCTCCCCAGGCTTCCCTATTTCTTGGATGCAGCATTTGTTCCAAGGTTTCTATGGCGTAGACGCCCCTGTGTAGGCCTAGACCTGTAGCCTATTGGCAGCAATCGGCATTGATATGACTCATCACCCCTCTGTTCCCTCACAATCTCAGTATCAGTAACTATTGCTATATAGGTTAAAAATATCCGAGCCGAACAGATGAAGTTCGGCTCGGATATAGGCCTAACGTTTTGTTACATACTATGATCAGTTTAGACGTCGTTGATGTTCCGATTTTGCTGATAGGCAAAATGGATAAATTTGTTCTACAACGAAAACGAGTAGATCACATTATAGACGATAAAATTGTCGTTATGAAGGTAAGCTCATCAGCGTTTCATAATCTTACAGTTTAAATGTAACGAGCTGAGACAGCCATTAAGTTGTTCAAATAATTAAAAGGCATATAAAATTATGTTTCAAGTTCTGCGAGACCTTCTGGTGTAATTTTTTAACAAGGGCCTCCATGCTTTATTATAACTTAGGCAGCGTCCCGCAGCGATGTAACCATAGGTTAGGGTTAATTTTAATTTCTTCTCATCGACGTTGTTCGATAATTTTCTAGTCAAGATGTCTCCTCTCTTCTGTCGACTTTACAAAATTAATGAACTTCGAGTCGTTTCCAAGGCACGAACAATGGGTCAAAATGACGTCACCGTAGCAAAAATAACAAGGAAACGTCTTTATTAAAATTACGTTATCAGAATTGTCGTTTTTATGCTAAGTGAGTAAGTAATTTAGTGGCCATGGCGCAGGAAAGCCTCGAGTTCGACGAGTAATCAACTTACATAATAACCGTTGTACGTCTGTCTGTCCCGTAAACAAACACTATTGTGACGTCACTATACTGCCGCCTTGGCGACGGTTGTCTTGACGGTTGTCTTGACGACGGCTATAGGCCTATAATATGACGTTATTGTTATCACTGCAATAATAATTGTTTTTTATATATACTGTGATTTTTCACGGGTTTACAGCTAGTATAGGCCTAGGCTTAATTGTCTATGGTTAGGCCTACACGTCTCAGGTACAATTGCAATTGTAGCCTAACAAATTGTAATTGAACATTTATATAGCGTCGTCGAAAGAGCAAAACAAATGGGAGTTGTTCTTTGTGCTAGCTTATGTGATATGTCAAATGTTATAAAAACTAGACTTACATCACGTACAGTATGAATAATTACATCAGTAATCCAAGTAATTCTATAGCTGGCAAATTATAGGCCTAGGGCCTACCGATGGGGCAAATGTCCCAACGCTCTCGATCCGTACGTACATAGGGCCTACACACAATGTCATAGTATAAGAATTATAAGAAATAGTGTAAGAAATGCAATAAATAGCCACCTAGTTAATTATAGCGCTAGAAAAGTTTTGTATTGAACAGCGACACCTTGCAAAGCATTCCGCAGCCGTTGCTGGACAACAACGACGCTAAATTGAGAATATATGGACGTTGGTTATTAAAATTCTGTTTCAGATAAGCAATAATGTTTGTCTATCTCAGCAAAAAGGTGACTTAGTGCATTTAATGTATTACATAAATCATACGAGTTTAACATATTTTGCTAATCATTATCGGTGCTGTAACGAATGCGTCTGTCTCGTACAATGCCGTTAAGCATGCTCTGTTGTGCTAGTGTTTTGGTATCGTGTAAATGTAACTATGTACGCGCATGCATGTATCTGTAATACATATATAAATATATATATATATATATATATGTTGTATAATATATTATACTATACTATATTATAAGGTAAAACCGTAGTTTACGTTGCTAAATTGATAGTGGTTGGAAATCCGTATTTTACTTTGCCAAATTCTTTGACGTTAGGTCTATTTATTTATTTTATTTTCATAGTAAAACTAGAAGTTGGATTGAAACCTATAACCCCGGGCAACGCCGGGTAATCCAGCTAGTTATATATAACTGAAAAAACATACTATCTTCTCTGTCAAAACGTGCATATGTTTTTGCATCCCCAATTAGTCAACCCTTATAGCATTATAGATTTAGCATAATAAATCACTTTCAAATTGAGTAAACTGAATTCACCATAATACTACTGGAAAAATCGTCAGATGGTTTCAGACTGTCACTTCAACTTCCGTTACCCACATATTTTCCGCATTACAAGTACCACAGTGCAGTTATCAAGTCTGCTGGTGATGAAAGCATGCATAAGAGCCACAGTAGCATTGTGAGAGAGAGATCATATCATATCATATAATGTACACAACTAGCCGCCAATCTCGAAACCCACATTTCTATCAAATGTTACCAAGAGGGTTCTTGTTTGGCAGATGGTTTGTTACATAGAAGCAAGTGACCTCATGCTGAAAATAAGGCTTCAAAAAGATATATTTTACAGATACAATTCAGCTCAAACTGATCTCAGACATCTGCGACAATATTGACTGCGAACATGTTATGCTTCCCATCAATGTATTTGTTGTCTCAGAAGTCAATCCTACAGATAAACTGGAGCTTAGAAATTGAATAGTATTTTAATGGCTCTGTTTTATTTAGCTTTTTCAGATGCTTGAAATACTTACGTGTGTTTAAACAATATGAAGAAAGCTATAAAACTGGTAATGTATTTGCAGTTCTTAGCTACATGTTTTTCGTCTTGCAGTTCCAGGAGGAAAACAGATGCCGAGTTGAATGTGAAAATGAGTTTAATGCCTACTGTTTGTTTTTTAATAGATTGCCATTCCAAATAATGTTCGAGTCCAATGTGTCAGCTATAATCGAGCGGATGGTTACATCGCATGCGGAGGAGATGATGGTCTCCTGAAGGTCTTGAAGTTAGAGACGCAGTCGGGTATGATTTTGTCTTTATTTATTGTTAAAGCAAAAAATTGTAATATTTTAAGAAATTAAGTGGAATTATAAGAAATTAAGTGGAATTACCTGTGCCATCTTAAAACCGTGACAAAGAACGACACTTAATTTCTGCAACTCTCTGCTTGTGTATCTTAAGTTTAATTTTTTAATTCCATAGCAGCAGTTTTTTCCCAGTTTTTTCTGATTTTGACCACTATCATGTCATGTATGAAAGCAAACCACTTCAAATCTTTAGAAATATAGGCACACTAAATGGCACACTATATATAAACTTCATCTCTTATTCCTTAACAATATTTTATCAAGAAACAGTTTATCAATTCATATGTGAATCTAATGTTGGCAAATATATTTTAGATAGTTTAAAAATAAAAATCAGAATTAAAAATTTGAACTGAGAGTAAAATGTAATAAAATGCTGCTAAATGTAGCCAGTTGTTAGGTAAACTTAAGGGTTAAAAAATGAACTAATTTGGTCCAAAAAAGCTTTTATAGATCTGCATCATCAGCCAGGCTTAATAATTTCTGTTGCTCTTCATCATCTTCAGATATAAAAATGTGGGAAAACAGTTTATTCAGTAATGTCATGTTTCAGGCAATAAACAGTTTGATAGACAAAAGTTGCCCACTGAATGCAAAATGTAAATTTATTTTGGTATACCATATATTCATTGGGCAAAATTGTCAAATACCTTTTTGTGCTTTTGTTTTCCTCAAGGTTTATGTTTGATATTTTAGCCAAGGACCCTAAACTTCGAGGTCTTGCTGCACCTAGTAATTTGACAATGAACCAGGCACTGGACAGCCATAAAGGTATGAATGATGATCTAACACTTATTTATGCGAAACGCTCCTATCATTTTGGAAACTAGGATCACTCGCAGTATGATGCCATGTCATTCATAACACTTTCCCTATGTTATTGGCTGGATTTTAATATTCTTTGCACCTATCTCACAAAATTACATATCTCACTTTCTATGGTCTACAGGCTTCTCTTCCTTTTAACATTTTCCAGCTATTAAGATCTTAATCGGACCTGTCTCATCCTCCATCGTCTCTGAAATTGTTTCATTTTAGAAACAATATCGACCATCTAAGTTTAGTTTGTGTGTTCTGCTTGCATTCCCAGATGATGTTAATTTACATTTTACGGTTCAGTAGTAGTGAAGTGGCAACCTATGTACAAAAGGACTTAAGTTGATGTCAGCCAGTCCTTTCTGAGTCTGACTGTTTTAGCTTAATTATGATCTGAAGTATGTCACATTGGTATCAGTTGTCGACAAGGATATCAGTAAGGACACTTTTTCATATATGCTTCCACTGAATTATCACCCAAAGCCAATTAAAGTTCAATCTTATCTTCTCTCTACCTTCTTATGTCTCTGCTTATGTCTGTTCTCATCTGTCTTTTATTCGTTGCCTCTCCATTTTCCTCTATGCTTATTCTTTCCTTTCAGTATTGCTTTATCTTTGAGGTCCTTGGAAATTTTAACAAGGTTTGTCTCTGTAAACTGTAAAGTGACATTCTGGAAATTGGTATGTATGGTAAATGTATGTATGCTCTGTATGGTGAAAGGCAGTCAGGCAGATGGAGCTGTTTACAGAATGCAAATGTTCTTTCAGGGCGCATAACCGTTCTAGCGTGGAATGATAGACATCAGAGGCTGACAACTGGTGATGAAAACGGATTAATTGTTGTCTGGCTTCTACATAAAGGTTGTCGCTCTTCATTTTCAGTTAATGCTTTTGCAATTCTCTAATTTATAGTAACATTCTCAACTAAATCCTCGTTGTCAATGCTGTCATCATCAATTTTTATTACATCTTACAGTGCTGATACAGCACTCTAACACGGAAGTCTTTATTATGTGGCCAGGACACGATTCCTGATTTTAATTCAGCTTTATAAGTCAACTTTATGATAATGCATTCTTGTTGTATCTTGATCACCTTGTCACCTTGTGCTGTCAGCTCGTGGAGCTCTAGCGATCGTCCTGGTGAACACACTCCACCGTCTCCTATTCGATGACAAGTCTCTCAATTCCGCCAAATTCATGCCAGTTACATCTTGTATCTCATCCATCCATCTCCTCCTTGGGCGACCCAGTCTTCTCCTCCCCTCACCGCACGCCAGCATCATTTCCTTCTCCAGACCATCAGATCGCATAACATGTCCAAAGAACCTTAGCTTCATTCTTGTCGCAGTTTGTTTGTGTATCTTGATATGGCTTGCAAAGTTGACATAAAGAGGTTTCCAACATTCTTGATGAGTCAGCAGTCTGAAACTGTGTTGCTAAAGTTTGTGTATGCGTTTATTTTAAATCACAGGATCCTGGTTTGAGGAAATGATTAATACTCGAAATAAAGCTGTTGTCAAAGCAATGAAATGGAATTGTGAGGGACAGAAGATATGTATTGCCTATGAAGAAGGTTAGAACACCTTATCTTCCTGTAGGTTTAGAAAATAATCTTTCTTGTTGATCAATCTTTATTCAAATATAAACTCCAAGGTTTGACAAATCTCTACAGAACTGTTGCTTCACCGTCTCTAAATTTAGGAACTCAGAAAAATTTAAAAAATGTCATTAATATTTGTGTTAAATTGTATGAAACTGTAAAGAACTTATTTTGTCATTACAGACTGCACAACTATTTAGTGAGAGCAACCTTGTACATGTGTACAACATGATTAATTGATAGATTTATGTATTGACTGATTGACCACACACATGATCAAAAGAATGATTACATGAATGGCATGCGCATTTGAATGCTCATAGTGAGCATGACCAACATTTATGAACAGATGCTGCACTGAAGATTTTTTTAAAGCAATGACTTAAATATTAATTTGGCTACCATAGGCAGGGCTTTTTTGAGGATAAAAATAGTGCTATATTAGCTGTATGGATAATTAACTAAAGATTCATGGAAATGCTGTTGATTTTAGGTGGCGTCATTGTTGGATCTGTGGAAGGAAATCGTATCTGGGGAAAGGACATTAAGAATGCCCTGTTTACAGCTGTTGAGGTTCACTGTGCAGTATTTTTACATAAATAAATAACCAGTTTATTGGCTATATTTTTTAATGACACCCAGCTGACGACTGCTGTAACTGTTTTGACAGATCTTTTCATTTTTGTGTACATAAGAAGATTATGAAGAATTCATCCAGTGTTGTCAGTGAGAACTGCAATGATGATGATGATGATGATGATGATGATGAAATTGTTTACAGAATGGTGATAACAATGACTTTGATTAATGAATGGATGTTTTCATTGTCTGTGTTCTGGCAGTGGTCACCTGATGGCAGACTGCTACTGTTTGGATTGGGCAGTGGAGAAGTTGATGTTTATGACTCAAATGGCAATTTTCTGGTAATTTCTACAAACAGATGCAAATTCTCAATTAATTTAATAAAATTATACTTTGCTGTAGTAAACTAATAGCATAAAGCAATATGTTTGACACTGGTCTTTGAAGAGTTTTTAAGTAAATATGATATCTAGCCTGATTAGAAATTTAACTGAATGGGTTTAGTGTTTTTGCTCTTTGCTTTGAGCTACCGTAACTTTATATAAAGCATGACATGCTACTGATCAAGGAGAGAAAATCGTACTACAAGGGTAACCTAAATAGATAATAACTGTAAATAAATATATCTGTAGTTCATTTTAATGCATGTTTCATTTTGAGTGTTTCAGTTTGCTGAACTCCACTTGATATCACACACTAGTAAAATATTACTGAAAATAATTCACAAAAGAATGGAAGGCACAATTGAAAGAGAACTTCCGGTGAACCAGGCAGGGTTTAGGAAATCTCGTGGAACTCGAGACCATATAGCCAACATGAGGTGGATAATGGAGAGACAAAGGGAGTATGGACAGGAGGTTCACATCTGTTTCATTGACTATAGCAAGGCATTCGACTGCATTAACCATGATTTAATGTGGAAAACCCTGCTTGAAATGGGAATTCCGAAACACCTGATAATGTTACTAAAGGGTTTATATGAAGACCAGATAGCGGTGATAAGAACAGAATACGGAGACACTGACAATTTCAGAATCAAGAAAGGAGTGAGGCAGGGATGCATCTTGTCTCCATTCCTGTTTAATCTATATGCTGAAAGAATAATGAGAAAGGCAGAACTGGAGGGGGCAATTGAGGGAGTAAAAATTGCTGGAAAGACACTGAATAACCTTAGATACGCGGATGACACAACATTAATGGCAAAAAGAAAAGAGGATCTGGCAGAACTGATAAGAAGGGTCAGGAGAGAAAGTGAAAAAGCTGGTTTATACTTCAACATAAAGAAGACAAAGGTCATGACAACAGCAGATTGGGATATTTTTGAGATAGACGGAGAGGAAATAGAGGTGGTAGAAAGCTTCACTTTCCTAGGATCACTGGTTGGAAAGGAGGGAAAGTGTGATCCAGAAATAAAACGAAGGATTGCTATAGGGAAAGCTGCAATGACCGGACTGGAAAAGATATGGAAAGACAAACATGTGAGCATAGAAACCAAAAAAAGGCTCGTGAGAGCACTAATCTTTCCTACGGTACTGTACGGTTGCGAGACGTGGACAATGACAAAGAACATGGAAAATAAGGTTAACGCTTGTGAAATGTGGATATGGAGGAAGATGCTGAGAATATCTTGGACTGAGAAAAGAACGAACGAATCAATACGAGAGGAGATTGGAGTTGAGAATGAAGAGTCGTTAAAACAAACTGCGACAAGAATGAAGCTAAGGTTCTTTGGACATGTTATGCGATCTGATGGTCTGGAGAAGGAAATGATGCTGGCGTGCGGTGAGGGGAGGAGAAGACTGGGTCGCCCAAGGAGGAGATGGATGGATGAGATACAAGATGTAACTGGCATGAATTTGGCGGAATTGAGAGACTTGTCATCGAATAGGAGACGGTGGAGTGTGTTCACCAGGACGATCGCTAGAGCTCCACGAGCTGACAGCACAAGGTGACAAGGTGACAAGGTGAACTCCACTTATACTAATTGCATAAATTCGTTATTATTACTTTTGCAAAAATGTGTAATGCATACCGGCGTCTCACAGAATTGTAATGGTGAGGCAAATTTTTAGTAAAAGCTGCTAATGTTTTCAGTCAAAGATGCTGATCCAGTGTACCAGATCAGGAAAACTCGCAAATGCACCAAAAGTTGTTGTAATCGACTGGTACAACGGTCAAAATACATATGGCTACTTTGAACCCAACTGTCCAACTCTGGCCATTTGCTTTGACAATGGACGATGTCAGTTCATGCGTAATGAGCTGGATGAAGGTAGGTTCCAAACGCTTTATTGTATTTTTGTTTGCTTCGAATTAAAGTTTTATTCTTCTCATACCAGTTTCTCTCTCTGCTGTACCTGAGTTACTTTATGGTTCTTCCCAGAATTCTTTATATTTTATCACCAAACGTTCCTTATGATGTCTTTCACCACTCTGTCGTAATTCCTATGTTGTCTACCTGATGGAGTGCCAGGGTTCTTCAGAGTTTTATCTATGGTATGTTGTCTATGTTGTCTATCCCTTCCTCCTTGTTGTCTTTCAGTTTCTTTATGGCTGCTCTTATCTTCTCTCCCAGCACCTCTGTTGATTACCAAAAATAAAAAATATGTTGCACAGAAGTTACACTGTTGGATCATAGATGTCACAGGGTGAATTGAAAAGGAATGATAGTGTTCCGCTGGTAGAGTCGGCAACGTCAATGCTATAAGTCATCAAATCATTGTAGTATAAAATAGAAATGAATGAAAATTATTTTCCATATATGAAACACATATACCCGATATGTGTATGTGTAATTTGGATGCTTATTTCATATCTTTTAAGAGCTCAGCTCCTAAAATGTGCAAGAATGTAGGAAAATAATTACAGTACAATGTAGTTGCTAATCATTGCCAGAATTTCCTCATTTAGACTTCTGTAACGTAGTATGTTTTTTGACTCGATTCTTTATTTTGTCATCGTTTTTTAAGTTTTGGACAGTGTTTGGGTGCTTGGAGTCTTCTGTGGCATTTAAGTAAACCTGAAACAGCACTGTGAAGGGTTTCAAGGTACTAGCAACACTGTCAAAATCCAGTGTGAAAGACCAATGATGCAGAGGTGTTCAATTGTTCATTGCCTGTCTTTGTTTCTCTCTTTTCATGCTGAGTATTCGAGGAACTCAAACTATGATGTCTAGTATTTTCTCTAGATGAAAATCAATTGGTTGCGCTCTTCTTGTCTGAAGGAACTTTTGCCAGTTTGGACTCTTCTAGTTATCTGATACCTGTTTGCTTTTTCATTAACTTTTTGTTCTTAACGACTTTAACTTTAGTGTCTAGATACATACATATGTAGTGTCTAATCTGCCAGCTTGTTCACAGTTTTCATTGCCTTTAATCGTTTGTTTTGCAGAACCAGTGCTGCTTGATACGAATGTACAAATAACAAGTGCGCAGTGGAACCACAATGGATCAGTGATTGCAATCGTTGGCTCATCACAGGATGAAGCGACTAATGTCGTTCATTTGTATTCACCTTTGGGAGAGGTGAGTGGTTTACCTGCTAACATACACTCGTCATATTTATCTGTGGATTTCCTCTAAAATATTCCTGCAAAAACATTTATAATCTCCAACATTTCTGATTTCCTGTGTAAGATTTCTATTTTCCAGTAAAAGATTTTTTATCTCGACCATAGTGTTTCTTTGACCGTCTATATTTGTCTTCTTGTAATGTCATCTGTCTGACTCTACACATTACTTCACTTGCTTTAGCATTCTGGGCTTGCATAAGGCATACCATGTTTTATTCTCTGGACCACTTTTTAACCCTAGCAACAACAACAACAATAATTAGAATAATGATAAAAATAATAATAAATCACAAACTTAATCTTTTTAATGAGTCAGCGTTACAAATGAATAATTAATCTGATCTTAACTGCTATGTTCCAGCTGGCACGTGCATATTATTAGGTTGACTGTTTTTGGTGTCTAGCATCTAAGAACGCTAAAAGTTCCAGGAAAGGAGCTTTCATCTTGCACTTGGGAAGGAGGAAGCCTTCGTCTTGCACTGGCAATCGACTCTTTCATCTATTTTGCCAACATTCGACCTGAGTACAAGGTTTCAAATTGATCATCCTGTTTTAAGAGTGCTCTTCACAGTTTCTAAAAGTTACTGTTGACTTGATCTTCTGACACTGATTCCTGCTATTCCTCTTACTTTAACAGTGGTACACTTTCTTGGTCTGAGGCTTTGGAATTTTCTGCCTAGTTCTGTCAGCTGTATGTACATCTATGCATACATGTATACACACTTATATTCGTAGCTACATCTTTTTCACTTATAGGTTGCGTGCAGTTTATAGTTTCTGGTGGATCTCATAAGATCGATAGCCACTTGGTGACTAACTGTGTTCTACAGGTGGTCAGCTGCCATTGCTATGAATTACTGTTACTGAAACTGAAACTGAAATTTGGTCAATGCTGCTTCTCTTCACTGTGCCTATTGTCTTGCAGTATATATAACCTAGAGTTTTCATGCATTGGTTTAAGGCACACTTATTGGTTGGTTGTGGCTGTAAAGGGGGGTTGGTTACAATGTGTGAAAGTGGCTCTTTAGAAATAGTCATTGATCATAGTCTGTTGATGGGTGGATCTAATACAAGGTTGCCCACCCAAAAACAATTACTGGGCAGTGATCGTTTCTGGGCAGCGGTCGTGACTTTTTTATCTGTTGCTGTGTACAGTGGTGTTATTTTGCGGATACTGTTGTCTACGTGTTCAGCAAACCTGATCGAGTGGAGAAGTGTGTTGTTTTCTGGGATACTAAGACCAACGAGGTAAGGTCATTTGAAATTCAGCTCATTGTAAATACTTTCAGCAACTCACAGTTGATACCATTTGATAAAATGTTTTATAATTTGACTGTTGTATGGTATCTGGTATGGGAAATGTTTCAAAAGCTCTGATAAGTTGAAAATGCATGTGTTGCTGCCTCAAAAGGTTATCTTGAGAAAAGGAAGTTCAGTCCCTACAGTCAAACCATGAGGTGCAGTCATTGTTATGATGTGTTCGTGACTTCTCTTTCTTAGCCTCTTAGCCAGTCCTCTTCCATTCACCAGTGTACAGTTGACAAGTTCGATTGAGGGTGCCAGGGAAGCTGAAGTCTTGAAACAGCTGTTTGTCTTGCTGGAAATTTGAAACCCTGCCTTCTATAACTGACAGTCCAGCTTGCCAACTATAGTCTGCCAGGTCATTTGTAACATATAAGGTGATTTATTTAAAGAATTTACCAATATCATCAACATTATCAATGCCATGTGTTTGTTAATTCCTTCTTTCCTTCCCTCCCTCTTCCTTTTTTCTTTTTTCTTTTGTTCAACCGCTGAAACGACATGATGCTGCATGTTTGGCATCAGCATTTCCCCGTTCCTTCAAATCGTCTGTTTATTTTAAGTAAAATAGTCCTTAACCTGCCATGTTATTTTATGTTCTTTAGAAATACGTCAAATACTTCAGCAGCATTGTATCTATTGCTGCCTGTGGAGAACTCTGTTGCATTACGACAATATCAGATGAAGGAACTGGAAAGGTATTTAATTTATTCCTGCTCCTTGAGTTTTACAGTCGTTAGTAATGCATATTTTTTATTTGACAATGCCTCACACATGACTAATATGCATTCTGATAAATCTTGAATATCTGTAGCTCAGCTAATGAGTTGTAATGCTGACACTGGCTGAAAGTGTTGTTTCAATTGAACATGTTATTACATAACTGTGTATAATATTGTGGCATATATTGCAACAAAGGAGTGGACACAAGTTTCCTTGGGGATGCTTGTATGGTAACGTGCAAACTGCGGCCTTTTATAAACACATTAGTATAATAACCAGAGAGAGGGTCGGCGACTTGTGCTGTTGGTAATGGCCCAAGATTAGACATAAATGGCAAGTCCTATGATGCACCAGCCCAAGAAGTTGTCCAAGAAGTTGGGATTTGTCCATTTCCAGCTCAAAGACCAAAGACCCTTTACTGTGCTAATTTCACTTTTATTACAACTGTATTTTTTTATATTGCCTTCCTACCAAAGTGTAGAATTCAATGCGACCATGTGACAGAACATAGATGGCACTGAGCAACTGTGAATGAAGGATTTGGTCAAGGTCCCTACGGAGTAATTAACCGCCTGAGTGGAGACTTGAATTCATACCCTCTGCATTACATGCCAAGTACCCTAACAATTTGCCACCATGGCCCATCTTTTACTACGTGTCTAGGACAAGAGGCTTTTGCTACATTACTATTATTATTATGCATTTGTTAAGCACCACTATTTTATAACCAAGCATCAGGTGATTATGCTGAGCAGTTGTGAGTGAAGGACTTGCTCAAGGTCCCTACACAGTAACTGTCTCAGGAGAGGCTCAAACCCATACTCTGCATTTCAAGATGAGCGCTCTTACCAGTTGGCTACCATGTCACACCATTCATGACATATACTAAGTAACCATTACTGTCTTCTTGTGACAGCAATATGGCCTGATCCTGTGCAATTCGATTGGTTCTCCTCTCGACTGCAAATATATCAGCTTTGCACCAACATTTCTGGCAGTGTCAACGACTCATGTCGTGGCTGCAACTTACACCGGATTCTACGTCTGGCACTTCAAGAACATCAAGCAGTTAGCAACACTTGAGGTTGGGGGCATGAGAAAGGCTGGCTCAGAAAAGTATGTTATCATTTTCTTACATTTAATCAGTGATAATGTGAAGTTTTTTGGCAATAAGGTGCTCACCTTTGTTCATGTAATACAATAAATTATACTAAGCAGAGTAAATTATACTGAATTCTACTAAATTATTCTGAGACTGAGGTATCTGGCCTGAAGGATGCATTACTCTAATCTAATCTAATAATTTCTGTATTGTCTTGATGCATAGGATAGGATAGCGGCCTGACTGTAGCGATGTCGTCAGGGCCCTGCCTCTGCCTACCCTTGAGAGCCTTGGTGCTCACCTTTTGGGCACCGCTTCGGTGCTTCATCCCCTCCACTCTGCAGAAGGAGTTATTAGTGCCCTTTGCTCGTACCACAACTATGCAGAGTTTAGCCTTCTCTTGTTGATTACTTGAGTAAGTACTTTTTCTTTGTGCTTAAGTACTAGAACTGTTTACACTTACTTTTATTTAAGTACTTTGGCCTGGTGCTTTTACCAACACTTATCAGAAGAGCTTCCATATGGCAGCTACATAAATGAGAAATGTGGTCCTATAGTTTGGATAAAATTGGTTTATTCTCAGTTGTTTTTCGTAGACTGTACCACATTGATGACGTGCCATCTGGAGCTGGAGGAGACATTCTCGATTTTTCAAGGGCCACGGCGGTACGTTTTTATACTGGAATTTTTGCATGTGACTCATTAGTCCAGCGACTTTGATATCCAGGAATACCTCTGATAGGAATCTCTGTAAATGGCACTATTCACAGTGCATTTACAATTACAACCTGCTATTGTACATAGGTTCCTAAGTAAATGTTTGTATAATATATATATATATATATATATATATATATATACATTATACAATGTACATATATAATATATATATATACATTATACATATATAATATATATACATTATACATATATAATATATATATATATATATATATATATATATATATATATATATATATATATATATATATATATATATATACATTATACAGACATGTATTTACTTTTGGAGCCAAATTATTTCAGTGTGCATCACCTGTTTTTCATTCAAGCTTTAATTCTATTTTCTTTGAGTGCTTTATGGATGTTTAAGTTATATTCTGCTTGATATTCTAGCAATGTTGTATTAGATTTTGCAGCTTATGCTTTACTAATACATTCACAATACTTGTTATTTCTTGCAGCCAGCTGAAGACCAGATTAGAGCCTTAGCTATATCTGACAAGCTGCTTATTATCGTAAGTTGTATCTAAATGTACTGATAGCTTTAAAGTTCTTAGATTGCTATAAAATTAGAATTGTTAGAAAGTTAAATAGTTATGCAGGGGTGTCTTTTGTATCCAGCATGAGATAGCTGTCTTTGAGGTCGATAGATGGTGTAGGTGCTGTCCATGGTTAAGTGGGATGAAGACTTATTCTCCATCCCAGTAAGCCCAGGAATTTTAAGTAAAAGTATAAGTTCTCTGGATTTCGTCATTAGGGCATTTGTTAGTGGTCCATACAAACGAGTGTCACGCTGAGCAGATTGTAAGGAAATTGCTGCTCAATGAATCCTTTGAACTCCCTGCAGGAGAGGCAGTTGTCTGAAGTGATCATTAAAATTAATAACAAAGCAATATTGACATATTAATATTTATGCACATTAGACCTGCATTACAGGCTTGATTTGTGCAATATCTCTTTGTTATTAATTCTAAATAAAGTATTTTATAAAATATATTTCATCATTATAATTTAAAATACAAAATACTCAAAATAAGTATTTTAAGTAAAAGTATAAATAGTTCCATTGCGTTGTATTTTAAATACAAGTACAAAATAGTATTTTAAATGCTGATATTTAAAATACTTCCCATCACTATGGTAGCAAGTTTACTTGCAATAGATAGAATATTTACCCTGAATTGATTTTCTTTAGGGTCGTGCTTCTGGTGTCCTTCATCAATATTCGATGCCCAATCTGTCACTGGCTAGAAAACACAGACTCCAGAATATTCCACATCGCCTGGCAATCAACAGTGACTCCAGGTTTGCAACAGTTGCAGGTCTTGACAGAAAGACTAATACTGGACTGTGTTATGTTTTGACTTGAAATTGTAATCCAAGTTAATGAAAATGGGAGATAATAAGAAATCCGTGCCCTGAAAAATTGTCCTCATAAACAGTGAAGTAAATTTTAAATTCTTCTGAAATTATGCAGGAATTTATTTATCCACTGTCAACTTAGTCTTGGTCATAAATAGCAGCCATTGTCTCAATAAGTGCTTTAAAGTTGATAAGCTTTTTCAGTAAACAATTTCCAAAGCAGAGACATTGAGTAAATGCCATGGCTTTTAACTAAACGACTTTTATTTAACTTGCTATCAGATCATTCATTCCAATTCATCAGTCGTTGCCCGAAATTCATTGAGGTTCGTAGTCAGGAGTGTGCATTTGTGTAGTGCTGGGCTGTCAAGCCAGAGGTTGGGGGTTCAGATCCTGCCTGCATAGAAAGATGTGTTGAAGTTTCTGCTCCACTTGCAACCCGGAAAACTTATCTCTAAAATGAGTTCATTAATCATACAGTATCAGTTGGAAGATCAGATGATGAGATGGTTTGACTGGGATCAAACCATGAAGCTGCTACCACTTCATACCCAAACATCATACCCTTGGGCTTGGCTAAAGGAACTGCCCTTCTTATTTGTTGTGGCTATCTTTACTTATTGAATTGAGTGAAATGGTACTGTAGACTGTTGGCCATTATCGATACGAGCGGAGTGCTGACTATATTTAACCTTGAGACGAAGGTTGCGAGCAGCGATGGACAGGAGAGTGTTGGAGAACTTCTGCACTTTGAACACAAGGACGTCTGGGACATCAAATGGGCTGAGGTGGGTTCAGACTCTTTTCTTTAGATGTTGTTCATCTTGGCCCTTATTCACAATGATGGTTTAATTGGTAGCCCCAGACTAACACTGGCATTCGCTATTCATGCACGGCAGATTAGTTTACGAAATGCATTCAGTGAAGTTTAATAGGAATGAAACAATATTAAGGTGAAAGGCTCTTTACTAACTCATCTACCCAGCCTTAATCTGTTCACCAAAAGCTTTATGACTGTTTGATCTCTGCTGTGTATTAAGACTTAAACTATCAGTCTTGTTTACCGTAGTTTGTTTCAGTTGTGTATTATACACTCATACGGTGCATTTCGTTCTTGCACTGTAACTACTGCCAAATTTTTTCCAGAAAAAGGTCACTTCAGCCTCAGTGGGTACATATGACCCTTTTGGATTGACCTTTTCACTTTTACCTGAAGTATTTGAGTTTGTACTGACTGCTATTATTGTGATATTATGGTGTTGATGCTGTCAATAAATGGCTTACTACTCTTACTAAAAACTCCTTGGAGTCCGAATTTGGTCTTTTTGGTGATTTGGTGGCATTTTAGGTCCCCAAAATCTTTTAAATATTGTTACAGTCATAGGAACAGCATGTCTAGACTTCAAAGTGTATCTCATGACTGCGTCAGATACAGAAATAGTATGCATGTATTTTTTACATGTGGTATTCTAATTTTCCTTGCTGTGTAGATGTTTGTGCATGTGAATTAGCTACATCAATCTTCGAATTTGTTTCTAGGATAATCCAGATATGTTTGCACTCATGGAAAAGACTAAGCTGTACGTTTTCCGTGGCATTGAACCAGAGGTTAGTACCGTTAGTTATATAAGTGTTAGTAACCTGTATAGTTCTATTGTTCCGCTGATTAATCAACTTCTGTAACAACATCAAGGCGTAATCAAGTTGATTCTAAGGAATTCTGTCCACTAAGACAGGGAGGCATCCTTTGGAGGATGAGCCAACTGATAGATGTTAAGTTTTGAGACCAAAATGACATAAGAGACTTAGTAGAATGATCAGGTGTGGGGAGAGAGTTCCTAAATGTAGGTCCGGCAACTGAAAAAGCTCATTCACCTAGAATATTTCTAGTTTTTGGTATGACGTGATACATCACGTTAACTTGCTCAATATTAAACATGGTTTCAGTCACCATTTTTGGCAGTTATGGTACAAATATTCAAAGATCACAAAATAAGCTAGAATTTTTACAGCGTATGGTGTTTTTGTTAGAATGTATGTATAGTTCTTGTTCTTCTGATGTCCATGTAGGAACCAATCATAAGCAGTGGCTACATCTGTCAGTTTAAAGACCTTGAGGTCAAGTCTGTCTTTTTGGATGAAGTCTTAATGGAACCAGAGAAACAGACACTGCAAAATGTTGCCATAATGGAAGTAAAGGTGAGCATGAGAAATACTAGATGTTGTTTTGTCCCATGTGTTAAAGTTTATCCACTGTTCATTTCTGGTTTTTTAAACTTGTTTATGATTTTTGCTATGAGTATTTGATCAACCAATTGAAACTCATCAGCAGATATTACATGTTCCATAAATATCAGACTAGAAACGCTCTTAGCTACCGCCCCGAATTTGCCCCTATAAATACCAAATTGTTTACAATACAATGTCAGGGTCCAAGGCTATGGAACGCCCTGCCAAATGAATTAACTTCCACATTGCCTATCAGCCGGTTCAAATCATCACTACGGTCCTACCTCATACTCCAATAAAACAATCCTATTCATCCTACAACTCTTACTATAGTTTCACTATTTAGGGATTAACTTGATGATCAATTTACTAAACTTAGGCTATGTATTCATATATAGTCTATAGGAATAAACCTGTTTTTTAAACGGTACAAGGTCCCATACAGTGAATTGTGTCATTGCTGTGTATCGATTCTGATTTAAATACTGGTTAAATTATGATTCCTAGTTAAGATCAGATATATGTTTCAAATTTTTAATTGATAATAATATCCGTTTCTGCGTGTGAATATTGGGGTGCCCCAATTAGCGGGACTAATCCCTTCGGGTATCCCATTATAACACCCACTGCATATTATCTTGTTCATTCTATTTATTTGTTACATGAGATGTGTGTTCTAATAAAAAACGGATTTAATTTGATTTGATTTGATTGATACATGTGTGAACATTTTTAAGTTGCATCAGAATTAGGCAGTGAGAAATCTGAGTCCTCAAATGCTTTGGGTTGTATTAAATGGTTATTTTTTTATAATTTTAATAATTTTAGAATTTCAAAATATTAAATTTAATAGTATTGCAGTTGAGGTCTGGACATAATAACATCATGGGTCAGGAATGACTCCAGCTCTTTTCTGCTATCAGAGCCACCCACTTCATTGCCTTAAATTCTATTTTCAACTTAAAATGACCATTCCATACCATCTCAGCCTATAGTGTCTATTCTCTCGAAGGAAGGTTCAGGATTTGTCACATTGTTAAGAGAGTTCTGTCAGAGGATCTGACTCTCCAGTTCCATGGTCTCTAGATGGGCAATGTCCTGAGGACTGCCGTTTCTCAGAACATGGTTTGTTCCTTTTCTGGCAACGGTTGTTCCCTGTTTGTGTGCCTTCTTTACTATGGGTTTATTCTTCACCACTATTCTACATTTCATAATGCTGGAACTATTGCCACTAATATGCGGCACCAGTCATTCTTTCAGTTCCTGGGACAGAAGTTTATGATGAGTCTGTCCATCTTTCCGCTATTAGCATATGTGTATTGGGCAGAAAATGCATCTTCCCACAATCGCTTGTCTCTTGCTCCATCTTCACGTGTAGGATTTCCAACCTCACACGTATTTATATTGCACCACAACTTACGGAATATATTCTTGTGCCAGGCCTCTGTGTTCTGAACCAACACTGCTAATAATGTTTCCTTTGAAAGGTACCAGTAGATTCTTGATGAAATTCTGACTGTGAAGGTGTTCTCTTCTATAACCTTTGCAGTTAACATGGAGATCTTTACTCCAATCTACATGTACGCATGAGCGATGTGATGGTATCATATTGGCTGACACAGGCCATGCCCACCATACTGAGCAGGCGGTGGAATGCTGACACTGGACCAATCATCTGTATATCGCTGACTGCCTGACTTGAGACAGCTAAGGAGACTCGTGCTATCGTAGAGTAGTTGTTGTTCTTTAACGTTAGAGTAGTTACATATAATAAAAGATTAAACTTTACTGTGACATACGTATATAACAGCAGTAACCTCAACGTTATAGAACAACAACTACAAGAAGAGGCCACTCGTACCTGTGGGCCAAACCGTCCAAGCTAGATTCGACAAACTTTATTGGCAGAAGGTCAAAATTGCTCGCATACTCCCACACCGATCGTGCAAGCTGCGGTTTGAAGACGGCAGTACAAGACAACGAACACAGCGCCCTCCAGCGACAAACCCCCAGAGAGACGTCAGAACACGGCCCGGCCGATTAACACGAAAACTGGCCAGATTCAGCAACGAAGGCACTGATGATATGCAGCTGGCAGTCCAACACACACCGGGCCCTCCATCAACAAACCCTCAGAGAGACGTCAGAACGCAGTCCGGCCGATTAATACGAAAACCGGCCAGATTCAGCAACTGAGGAAACACGGGCCACAAAATATGGATAATCGACAGTTCTTAGAGACTAATGCGTAGACATAGTAATAACATTAGAATTAGCATTGTAGGAATGAGAAACTCTTTGGGATGAAAGACTAACTTTGGAAAAGGGATGTGATCGTATCGTATTGGTTAACACAGGCCACGCCCATCGTAGTGAGCAAGCGGTGGAATGCTGACACTGGACCAATCGTCTGTCTGTCGCTGACTGTCGGACTAGAGACAGCTAACAAGACTCGTGCTATAGTAGAGTAGTTGTTGTTCTTTAACGTTAGAGTATTTACATATAATAAAGGATTAAACTTTACTGTGACATACTTATATAACAGCAGTAACCTCAACGTTATAAGGGGACCTGACCACTTCAGCCAGTTCTCTGAGCTATATGTTGTGACAAGCATATTTTGGAGTCAGTATTGACTGTGTCGACTCTAGTAATTTTCCTCAGTAACATGGTCCAGAGTTTAATGTATGGGTTATTCTCTTTGTCTGTCTTAATCTGTCTTTTATCTTGTCTTGTTTTGGGTTGGACTCTCATAGTCTTTGCCTTTTAACTCTGGACTGCTGTATCTTCTTGTTATATCTCTCTGCAGTCTGAATTTCAGCAACGAGTAATGTAAGCGTGTTCTTTCGTACCTTCCTTACGTAACTTTTTATCCACTCATGCTTCAAAATCCATCCATCTTGTGGCCTCGCAACTGGGTGGCTACATCGTCTGGTGTGGTGTGGTCTATGGTTATTGTCTTCTACTATGCATAAATGCTAACGTGTAAAGCACCTCATCCATTGATCACTTGCACATAGAGAAACCCTCAACCTCAATGCTAGCTCCAAAGTTACTGAATAAGGTTTCCCTAAACATGGCTTTTGGCCTAAAGTAACTGCTGGCACTGTGATCATTGAGCACCTGTGATTGAACTGCAAGGGTTGTAAAGAAATAAGGGTTTAATTTAATACAGAAATAATTAAAATATTAGAAACAAACCAATATGAACTGAAAAACTGAAATGTCAATTTATCACACAATTCTTGGAATACTTAAATAAAATTATTATTATTCATAAATTCTGTCTATAGATAAGCCTTGTGGCCTGTCTGCCAAAGTACTTAGTGTAGCTTCACTATCGTAAAGTTGAACTGCATTTAGCAATACAAGAGGAATATTAGCAATGTTACAATAATTTTGTTCATTTGTTTTGTGCAAGAAAGAAATGTGAATTTCTTCAGAAACAAGTGAAATAATTCTGTTGTAGCAGAATTATGAAGTATTGTGAAGGCTGATTTTAATGACAAATTCAGAAAGTCTCTTAATTTTTGTTCCAACAGTCTCTTCGAGATGCTAGAAGCCTTTTGGATGCAGCAGGAATTGATGATGCCTCGAAGTTCATTGAGTCTAATCAGCACCCACGTCTCTGGTCAGTTCAACTGAAATTGTAAATTAGTTGGAAAATTCTGCGTTTAATAATTGTAACTGTAATTGAAATCGAACATTTATAGAAGCACTGCTGAAAGATTTCCAGGTGCTCCCAACCCAAGTCAGTGCTATTACTAACAAATAAAATGGTCTTCAGGCGTTTACACAACAGGGGAAGAGAAAGGCTGAGAAACTCAATCCTCTATTCCTGCAGAAGACAGTTCCAACTAGATCGGCCAAAATAGGCAAAACTTCTTGACATGCGGCAAACAACCAGAAGGCCTCTGGCAGCCGAGAGGAGAGTGGAGCACACAGGGAGGGAAGAGACCGAGGTACAGAAGGCCTGGAGGTATGAAGCAGCTTCCCCAACCAATCTACATAGGCAAGGCCTTTGTGATTCAGTTATGATGTCGGAGTTATCATTTGAGTTGTTTGTTAGAATTACATTATAGGAGTGTGAGCCTCTGATTCAATTACTGACTTGATATCCAGCACATTAATCTCCTCTTATTACCGTAAATATTTTTGTCTGGCACATTGATCTCCTATTATTATTAAATAGATGATGTTGACATGTATTTGATGCCTATCACTAATGCAAAGTAACAGACTAAATATTGTATCATTTAATAGTATTTTCTTGTTAAATTATTGTTTTGAGTGTGAAAAATTAGACTACAAAGAGCAGCGATACAAAAAAATCATTCTTCCTTTTAAGGGAAAATGGCTTGAAAATTAATTGTCAAATATGTGTGGCCATCCAGAATTTGAACCCCGGATGTGAGTTGTGAATGTCAAACACATTAGGAAAATGTGTACATTGCAGCTTTGACTGTTTCATGTTTTTGCTGACAGGCGACTGCTTGCCGAACATTCTCTGGAGAAGCTGAACCTCAAAGTGGCTCAGCATTCATTTGTTCGAGAAAAGAACTATAGCGGCATTCAGTTCATTAAGCGACTCGCCAATCTCCAGGTATCACCATTATGAACTTTTCCAGTGGTCAGCTCATCATTCTGGAATAAGTTGCCTGGCACCATGTGAAACATTTGCATATAAATATACATTATATGTGTGTGCATAAATATACATTGCCATAGTTATGTTGTGCCACTTATGCCTTGAGGAACCGCTGATGTCAAATACTTTTGACCTCTGTGTTGCCTTTATCCTGTAATAAAGAGATTGTGTTATAATGGGTCATGTTCTAAATTTAGAATCCTTGGCCCTGGCCACTATATCAAAATACACATTTACGAAGAATGTTGCATGTTATTAGGAGGTTCCAGTGTATGAATTGACCACTGCAGAAGTGTGTATCTTAAAATTCCAAATATGCTAACTTGAATTTGGACTTTTATCCACATACACAAAACTAATTTGAATATAGCAGTTTTGGTAACAAACTTCATGATGATGTGTGATGCAAGCTGGTGTCAAGTAATGGCATTAATTGATGGTTTTATTGAATACATAATAATTGCAATGCTGAAGCATTTTTGTCAAAATTAATGGATATATATGATAAACACAGTTTACTTTGAGGACCTGGGATTAACAATGATGATTGTTTAAATAGCACTCAAGCTGGACTAAGGCTAAGCATTTGATTCATTTGACCAGTTATGTTTTTGGTGCGCCATCAGTTGATACTCTCTGCATTAGACACTGGAACTACAGAAGTTGCTAATTAGTCAGACTGAAATTAGGGCATTGTTTATTAAATGAAATCTAACAGTGAAATGACAAAGACGTAATCAAAAAAAGATTGTCATGCACCATCAAGTGATGGTGAATTGCGTGTTGTTTTTAGAATGAAGACATGAAGCGAGCTGAAATAGCTGCATATTTCTCAAATTTTGATGAGGCAGAAAAGATTTACCTTGAAATGGACCGCAAGTATGTGCCACAAATCGTGTTTGCTAAAACTTCTTAGACGTTCTTGTTATCAGTATGCACTGTCCAAACTTTAGTATTATCCTTTATGTTCAGTGGTTCGAACACAGAGCAGAGGTTCTAACACAGATTATATATTTGCATTTGAGCCCATGTTTTGTCATGTTATGTTATGTTTATTCATATTCATAAGTGTTTTAATATTACAAAAACTATTATATTTAAACCTAGCATTATTATTATTATGAGCAGCTAAGTGACTTCATTTTTGTTATTAATGTATTCTGTTTCAGTTATGTTAGTGCGGTTGAAAGGTCCTTAAAATATGCTATAAATGCCCAGATACATATGTGCATAATTATAATATGCAAAATCTTCACAAGTCTGAAATGATCGCATCTAACTTTGAATTTAAGCTTCCAGGTTGACAGTGCCTTTAAGAGTTTTGTCATTTCTGCTATCATCAGATACATCATTTATTTGTTTTATTTAATTTTTAAAGCACTTATTACTTGTGCAAAGCCAGTAAATCTGAATCTGAGGTGCAGGTATGTGTTAACAGAGGGGGGGGGGCAAGATGCGTCATGCAAAGGCCAAAGAAGGGATATGGCGTTAGCAATGTATTAAGATATGATGTGGTATTCTGGACCTTAAAGGTCAAGCATGCTATCTTAAACTTAATATTTCATTTAAT
This sequence comes from Allolobophora icterica, assembly GCA_963556255.1. Lineage (NCBI taxonomy): Eukaryota > Metazoa > Annelida > Clitellata > Crassiclitellata > Lumbricidae > Allolobophora > Allolobophora icterica. The sequence continues at coordinate 20,151,434 of OY744605.1, read as the reverse complement.
AGGAAGCCAGTGAAGTTCATGAAAGCTAGCTAGCTAATGCAAGTGATGAAGAAGAAGAACATGTAACAATCCTAAAAAGAGAGTCATGCATTAGATTTCTATCTTAGTTGCTTTGTGGATACACTGGATGGTCATATCTGACCCCATTGCCCCACCCTCCTTTATCCAGGCTTGTACTGGCACAGGAAAACTTAATTATATATAATTATATATATAATTATATATGAAAACTTATAGCAGCGTTCGTCTAATGAAGCAAGGGATGCTATAGATGCTTAGTTGCATTGCCATACATTTGAATTCCTATGCTTGTATTGTTTCATATAAATTATATCATATAAATATATGTTTGAAATGTTGATATATAAATGCACAAATGCATTAAATTGCATTTATTTCAGTAAGTCGTATAATTTATATTATTTCCTAATCTGATCTGGTTTGTGGTGTTGAAGAGATCTTGCCGTTGCTCTGAGGAAGAAGCTTGGAGACTGGTACCGTGTGGTTCAGCTGCTGAAGTCAAGTTCTGGTGGGTCTGACCAATCTATCGAGGAAGCATACAATGCCATCGGAGACTATCATGCAGACAGACAGGAATGGTAAGCACTCTCTCCAGTTCTATCTTTGCAATTGTTCATGAATCTGCAAAATAGAGCGAGATGCAATTGAAGACTCGTATGCGTAAAATGGTTTAAGAGTGAATTGTATGTATATTTATAAATTGTTATGAAGCCGTTTTAAGCAGCACTTTTTCTTGTGTTTTTATCATACTTATCAATCTTAAATACACTGGCTGCTCATCTCAGTGTCCAGTTGAAATCCATGTGAAAATATCTGTTGTGGCCGTTATTGAGCAACGACTCTCTTCGAGAAAGAGTTTCCAGTTGTTAGATTTCTGCTTTCTTGTGTTAGCATTGAGGTCAATAGATTGAGCTATGGGCCTTGTCTTCATTTTCATTGCCAAAAGAAGTGCGTAATAAGTTAGCAGTTACCTTGTCTTAGTGATTACAGAGCCTAACCTCAGGTAACCATATAAGGCCAGTGAAGTAACCAAATCGTTGGAGAACTAAACATTCTGTGCCTAGATTTTTGAAAGCAGAAGTTGTTTAATAGGCCAAAGGCAGTGCAGAACTACGTCCTTGGTCGCAATCAGGAGCGCCTGGCCAAGTGTTACTACATGACTGACAACTACAAAGGGTTAAAGGAAATGACTGACCACCTACCTGAAAATCATCAACTGTTGCCTGTGAGTAACCAAACAAACTTTTTAGTTGTTTGTCTTTAGCTTCCCGTAGCATGATGAATATTAATCTATTTGTTATTAGTCAGTTCAGATTTTAGAAAGCTTAACTTGGCCTTACCTGAACTTAGAGACAGATAACATTCAGGAAACTTAGCTTGGCATTGATTGGTCTAACAGATAACATTAGCAACTCGGATGATAATCATGTTGCTTGATTTAACAAAAGCATTTGATACTGTTAACCATAAAACATTATTAATCTGTGTCACGTATGTATTGTGTTCTAACTATAAATTTATGAATGTAAATATATTTATATTTACTAAATGTAAATGTAAATCTGAACTACCATGCTGCAATGTGTATACTATTAGCCACCACTTCTTTAGGGAGCCATTTGTTTATTTCACGAATTTTCATTCTTGCTTCTTCATACATCTTTATATCTGACACAATATTTCAGGAGATAGCAGAGATGTTTGTCACTGTTGGAATGTGCCAAGAGGCAGTGGATGCCTACCTGAAGGTGAGATTTATTCTACATTTTTTAAAGATATATTTCATTGTTTTATGTCCTTTCAAAGCAGGTTCACTACCCAGTAATTAAGTTTCTGTTGAATTCAATTTTCCCAGTGGATTGCATGTAAGTTTCTCTATTTTTTGAGTTTTTTGTGAAATTTATTTGCAGTGAAATCTACGGTATCAATTTAGAAAACGTGTAGCACCATAACACGTGAAATTGGAAGTATTGTCATATTGTCTACAAGTAATCTAAGAGCCAATGAGGATCACTTTCTATATTACACAGATAGCATTCTTTATGAACCATTTTATGACTTTTCCTATTGCCATACTGTATTTGCACCCATTGAAATGCAACACTGATCCAGAGATATTTAAACAGATATTTAGTTTATCATGATCACCAGTATTGTATTGTATTGTATCTAAACATTTATAAAGCGCCTCTCACAGTATTCGCTAATCAGAGGCGCTCCCAGTGCGAAAGACCCAGTGAATAGAAAGAGGTTTTAAGACAGCGGAACGAGGCACTTGGGCCACCAGCTAATAAAGAGGCACGTGTCAATGGAGGAAGTTGATTCCATAGAGCAGGACCAATGCAAGAAAAGGCTCGAGTTTTGGCCATAGAGGTCCTGGCTCGTGGTACAAGAAGATCATGTCGATTAAGCGATCGCAATGGACGGAGGGAAGTAGCTGAAATTGGCAGACGAACAATGTCACAGAGGTACTTGGGTGCTAAGCCTGTACAGGACCGAAGGACTAAAGTGAGAACCTTCAGCTGAATCCGAGCAGTAAGGGGAAGCCAATGAAGATGATCGAACATGAAAGAGGAAATATGAGACCAGCGAGGAAGTCGAGCTATTAATCTGGCTGCAGCATTTAAAACAGTCTGGAGGGGGGAAAGACGGACTTTTGGCAGCCCAATCAAAACAGAATTACAGTAGTCAATTCTGGAGCAGATGAAGGCGTGGATGATAGTGGTAAAAACGGAGGAGGAGACAGAGCGTCGGATTGCTCTAAGCCGTCTCAAGTGAAAGTAAGAAGAACGGGTAAGATTAGCAATGTGTTCAGAAAAGGTGAGCATACTGTCAAGGACAACACCAAGGTCACGGACACTAGAGAGAAAAGTGAATGACGGGAATTTCTCAGCAAGAAGTTGGAAGTCTAGTTTGAGGAGCTGCTGACGAGTACCAAACCATATAAGCTGCGTCTTAGTTGGGTTCAAAGAGAGACGATTAGAAGACAGCCAAAGGTGTAAATCACGTGAGAGAGCATCAATACGTCCAGTTAATGCAAGCTGTGCAGAGGGAGTGCCATGAACGAGCGCTTGGGCATCATCTGCATAAAGATGACCAGTTGATAAGTGCTTAGCAAATATAGCGGAAATGTCAGCCGTGTATATGAGGTAAAGGAGAGGGCCTAAGACAGAGCCCTGTGGCACCCCAAATTTAACTCTGACCCAATGGGTTCTGGAGTCTCCGCAGATAACCATTTGCGTACGATCAGCGAGGTAAGACCGGAACCAAAGAAGTGGAAGGCCTTGGATGCCACATGAGGTTTCAAGTCGCTGCAGTAAGATGTCATGATCTACCATGTCAAAGGCAGCAGAGACATCAAAGAGTGCTAACAGAGATAGTTCCGATCGATCAATAGCAGAATAAATGTCAGAAAGTATGGAGAGCAAGACCGTTTCGGTGGAATGATGAGCCCTGTAACCTGATTGACTGGGAGGAAGGAGACTCGACTGTTCAAGGTAAGGGAGAAGCTGCAAAGAAACAAGTCGTTCAAGAGTCTTAGAAAGGAAGGAGAGGTTGGAGATGGGGCGATAGTTTAGGCAGAGGTTAGGATCCAGGTTAGGTTTCTTTAGAGTGGGAAACACAATGGCACGTTTTTGCGAGGGGGAAGATACCCTTCAAGGAGAGACCTATTAAACAAATAAAGTAAAAATGGAACAATGTCGTCAATAACGTCAGTAATGATAAATGGAGGAAGAGGATCTAGTTCACATGACTTTAAGTTCGAAGAGACAAGCAGGCGGCGCAGGTCAGCTTCTAGGATTGGCTGGAATCCGTCAAACACAGAGTCAGTTGACGAAAACAGAGGCGGAGATGCATCAGCGGTAGAAGCACGAAGGCCATCGATCTTGTTAGAAATCATCGTCAGGAAGTCATTGGCAGAGAAGGTGGGGTCTTCTGGCGGTCGAGAAGAGCGTCCCATAAGACCGGAAATGGATGACCATAGTCTTTTTGGGTTTTTCTCATTTTGTAAGACCAGGTTTTCCCAATAAGCCGCCTCTTTCCGGCGGTAGAGCTGATGGAGATCACGAAGCTGTTTTATCCATGTCAACCGATCAGCATGATCCTTTGTCCGACGGTAGCGACGCTCAAAACAACGAGCGCGTCGGCGTGTTTGATTGCAGTCCTGATCGAACCAGACAGCTAGAGGTCTGCTGCGAGTCTTTACTTCTCGAAGCGGTAACATGGTGTCGATTAGCTGGTTCATGGTCGATGAGTAGAGGTCAAAAAGCTGATCGATCGTTAGGTCATCCAGAGTCGATGGTGGAGACGAGAGCTGAGAGCTACGCAGTGCGTCACCGAGCATCTGACGGTCAAGGGATTTCCAGCCACGGGACATGCGGATAGAATGTAGAGGCTGAGAGTGAAGATGAGGTAGTGAGAACTGGATGTATGAATGATCGGAGAGAGTAGGAGGTTTGACTTGCAGGTCGCAGACTTGATCATTATCAGCGGTAATTATCAGATCTAGTATGCCTCCCAGTATATGGGTAGCTTCATTGACATGCTGGCGCAGTCCAAATTGGGAGAGTAGTTCAAGGAAAGAGACTGTATCAGGATCAGTAGGATCTTCTAGATGGAAGTTGAAATCGCCGAGGATCAGTAGCAGAAACAGTGGATACTCGACTCCAGAGCATCATCATTCCATGACTCTGCCAATGATCTTGGTGTTTTTCGTGCGTCCAGACTGTGTGGAGTCCAAAATTTAGCAGGCATAAGTCAGCCTCAACTGTCTGAGTCCATGTATTCCTGGGTTGTTTAACTCAGTGTTTCCCAAACCGTGGCCCGCGGGCCAAAAGTGGCCCGCCAATCCTTTGAATGTGGCCCGCGACAGTCACTCACAAATTTTGAAAAAAAAATTAAATTACCTTGTTTTCTTGATTTTCGATTTAAATTTTAGAGAACGACTTCAATGTTTCAATTTTACCGATATTAACAATTTTGCATTTTGAAATTTAACAATGTTCAAACGATATCTTCAATTATTGCCTTAACATTGATCTGATATGAAAGTATCTGAGTTACCCTTGCACCAAGCAGTATGCATCTTATTATACTTCCGCTGAAAAACGTGTTTTATCTTGCATTGTTGTAAATTGGCACTGACAATATGCCAAAAACATGTTCCATTCGATGTCAGATGTTACCAGATGCAGGGGCGTCTATCCCCCCTAAGTCATTGGAGCAACGTCCCTTTTCGCCCTCTTTTCCCCCTACCCGTTCCTTCCCCCCCAAAATGGTGGCACACAAATGACAGATCTTTCCCCCCCCCTATTTCTTGGATGGAGCATTTGCTCCAAGGTTTCTATGGTGTAGACGCCCCTGACCAAATGCTGCGCATGGGGAAACTTACGACGCTTCCCCAGAGACCACTATTTGCTGGCGCTTCAGCGCACGCATTCGTCCACAATGAAAGCAACTGAGGACGGCTCCTCAGATCTCTGTGGCCCGCCATGATATTTTAAAAGCAAGACTTTGCCCTCCATCAAAAGAGCTTGGGAACCACTGGTTTAACTTGTCTTCTTCTCTTTTTCCGCAAGTGCTTAAAATCTATTCTGTTTGAGCGAGGGTTCTCCTTGTTGGGTCGGGAGGGCTACTGATGAGTTGTTCCATGAAGTTGTGCCTTACAAATTTTCATTTATGTATGTATGTAGGTATGTATGTCTCTTCCAGCTACTTTATGGACTGATATCAAGGGAAAGAGTAACCTTGCGTGATCCTGTTTGACACTGCAGCATGCGAGTTGGCCAGACATATGGAGTCTCCTTGTTTCGATCATCTCTGAGCTAGCTGTCTACATTATGCTGCTGTATAGTTCAGCTTTAGTAATATTAACGAAATAATGTTGCTTACATCTGTAATGACCAGCACCTTTTACGTTGATGCTAGTTTCACATAAATGTCTGATCAAACTATTTCATTCACTGTTTCATATCAGATGATTCTTGACTTTTGCTTTTGTGATTTTAATTCTCACCTTTGTGATTCATTTTTAGTGTAACCAGGTTCAGCAGGCGATCGACACCTGTGTCCATCTGAATCAGTGGAGCACAGCAATTGATCTAGCCAAGAAGCACAACATCAGGGAAATTGACACTCTTCTTGTCAAGTATGCAGAACTGCTTCTGCAGTCAAAGAAAACCTTCAATGCTGTGGAACTCTATCGCAAGGCTAACCACTTTCTGGAGGCTGCCAAACTCTTGTTCCAGGTAATGCAATGGAAGCATTGTAACTTAGTACTATTCAAGTCAAAAATATATATCTGTTACTGCATTTAAATTATATAAATTTCCATCACTTTCACTAAATATGATATTTTCACTGAATTTCAGGTGTTTCAAGCAACCTGATGAGCTTCTGTATTCATATGGATACAAATGAACATACATCTACTACCTTCCATGGACTCTTGACTTCTTTAAATCAAAAGCAGCAAATTATCTAGCCAATGCATGCTAAGAGCAACACTTGGGGCTTCCTTGTGACAAGCAGATGTAATTAAATATGAAACATCGTAATTCAAGACTCGTATCTTCATAAACTGTCTTCATTTTCTAGGCTTGGCAAAACTATACATACTGACTTTAAAATGACAGTTACTGATTACTTATTTCTTCTTACTCAAATCTGTCATTGAATATTCTCTCTTGCAGACTCCAATCTACGGTAACAGAACTCCTTGATAAGCGCATTCCTCCCTGGTTTCTAGCCATCTTGACTGTTGTAACTTGACTCTTATTGCCATTTCCATAGGTAACTTGATGAAGCTTCAAAGCATCCAAAACACCTTAGCCAAAGCCATTACCAAAGCTTCGAAGTTTTTGCATATGTCTTCAGTCCTAAAATCTTTGCAAAGGTGTACAGCCTTTTCTTTGCAGTATTATATCATAATCATAAACTCTAAATTTCTAAAGCCAAGTGCAAAGCACCAGCTTATTCACAAGCACTATTTGCAGTATGTTTGCAGTTCCTGTGTATTTTGTTTTCATTGTTACATTGCTCAACATAGGTTGCAGAGGCAGAATCTAAGAAACATGCACAGCCACTTCGTGTGAAAAAGCTGTATGTTCTGTCTGCACTTCTTGTCGAACAATATCACGATCATATGAAGAATGCTCAGGTGCCAAAGACCAAGAAACGAGGCACTGAGGTAATTTGTTTCATCTTCTGCTCTATGAAATGTAAAGCATCACACATTTATGTAAAAAAAATTTAAAATTATGCCCTGTATGAGAATGTATTTCAGCAGCAGAGGCGGGTTACTTTCGGGAAATGTGCAACAATTGAGGTCTTTGTTTAAAGCCAAGTTCACATTCCATCTCATCTGTGGACTGATCTTCTAAATATCTTCCTTCTATTCTACCTCTTCAGCTTCTTTGCCAATTAACAACTCTTATTTTATCATTGATTGTAGTCACCTGAGAGGTTCTGCATGAATGTTCAGAAGTGTAAATATGCGTTATTGCCCGTTAGTGTGGGTAGTGTCTACCATCCAACAGGTTTGAGGCTAACAGACGGAAACCTGAAGCAGAGTTTTAAGCATGGCGTACATATGTATGGGGAGGGGGTAGAGTAATGGTAACACTCATGGTCAGGAGAGCATTAGATCGTGGTTCGATACCCCTCTCTAGGGCGGCACCTCGCATGGGTGCCAAATCATGTGTTTAATTAAGATCTTGATTGTACTGTCACGTTTCAATGTAATCTTACTGTGTACTTGTCAGTTTGAAGTAATAAAGAAGATTATTATTATTATGTACAAAGCCTTAGCCACTGCAGAGAGCATTTGAACAGTTGGAAAACCGTTGGTTATGTTTTGGTGTTGGCAACAATGTGGCTGGTTAGTAGAGTAATCCTTTGATACTGTCAGTCTGTAATGATTTTCAGACTGACCATAAATTGCACCGCTGGCAAATGTTTTATTAGTGGATAGCAGAAGATTTGAAAAAGACATTGTTGTGCTGCTTACCGACCACTTTTGTAATTACAGACAAGCTCAGCATTGGCTGGGCTGTTGGAAGAGGATTCTAAGGCAATATCTGACACAAAAGTCATTGACAACGCTTGGCGTGGAGCAGAGGCCTATCACTTCTACCTTCTTTCTCAAAGACAACTATACGAAGGTCCCTACTTTGCTAATCTCTGTCGACTGTGTTGTGTAATTTGAAAGTATTGCATTCTAAAATAATGTTGTCATTAACTAGCATTGTAATTGTAATGATAATCTAGAGATTCCAACAGTGCCTGAAGAAAGTTAGGTCGTGGGAATGAACATGAGCTTATTCACAGGTGTTGAGTCAAAACAAAATCAATTGACAGGTAAGGTCGGGTTTGGTTTCAGGTCAAAAGCCAAGGATCAGGAAGGTAACCCGTCAGATGGCTACATTAGATGGTGTTTAGAATAGTAGTGGCAAGAGAGGTAAGGGGAGAGAAGAGGAATCAGAATGGAAGAAGAGTGTTTTCAGTTTTGAGTGAAATCCCTGCACAGAGATTGCAAGAGGTCCAATGTTGTGAAATTATTAATATTATGTGTTTCAGTTAATTTAAGGCATTTGAATTTAAAATATATTTTAATTAGTTTTTATGTAGCCTTTGAAGAAACAAAATGTGACTTTTTACTTTGAATTTTCTTTGTTTCCGATACATCCATAGGTCACATGGACTTGGCTCTGAAAACATCTTTACGTTTGCGTGAATATGATGACCTTATTGATCCTGTTAACATTTACTCATTATTGGGTATGTTTAAGTACTGTAGCTATGTCTTGGCATGTTGTTCCTGATTGAATGTTCTTAATTCTTTAAATAATTCTTTAATGCACTAGGATTACAGGACGAAGAAATTTTTCTTTTGGAGGTTGGTAACATAAGAATTCGTAAGATGTTCATTTCAAAGAATAAATACAAGGACACTGCTGCAGTCAGTGGGTGGCCATTGTGGTCACTGGTGGTGGTAGCTTTTGTTACAGCAGCCAGTGAAGTAGCTTTCAGAGTTTAAAATCCTATTTGCTAGTGAATGTTAGTGGTCTTAGATGTGGCAGTTGTCACTACAGTAACATGCCTCTGATTGGCAAGAAACTTGAATTGGAGCTATCTTTAGGGAATTGGACGTGTAATGTTAATAAGCTGGTTCCCATGGCTAAGCCTTTACAAGTTACCTTTTGAGGACCTCTCAAAAGCACTGAACATAAGGCAGATGTCTATTTTTACTTTACACTGCAAGGTATCAGCATGTTGTTAGGACAAAGGTTAGGCATGTCATGCCACACAAGTTGGAAGAGCTACTGTGCAGATTCATGCTAACATTGTAGATATAAGTCCTGTCTGCCAAAAAATGTTTTGTGCTATGATTTGGACTGGATTATGGATAAAAGAGATAGATGGGGCTACAAAATCTTAAATAAATGCCACAGAGAAGAATGGCAGCATTGAATTCCTGGACCTGCCCATGGGCAAACACTTCAGAATTACAGACCTACATGTACTAATAAAGTTTTAGTATAAATAAAGGCTGTTATATTGTACTATATTAAAAAGTTAAAATAGAATTTCCTGTAGACTATGAATTTTGTGCTTGGAATGCAGGGCTGATGGCTGCATCGGTGAAAGCCTTTTCCATCTGCTCCAAGGCTTTCAGCAAACTGGAATCTCTCACTTGCCTCACTCCTGAGCACAGGAAGCAATATGAGGAACTGGCACTAGAAATCTTCACCAAGTAAACATGCTTAATTATTTGATTAATTAGTTTACGTGCCATAGTGGTTAACCTCTGGTATAGTAGTCGATATTTAGTGGAGAAGGTAACCCATAATACAGTAGTTAACCTGAATTACCATGTTAAAAGTTAAAATAGTATTTTTAAAATAGCATTTCCTCTACACTATGATCTTTGTGCATGGAATGCAGGGCATATATTTATTACAGTGGTTAACCTGTAGTGCAGTGTTTACTGTTTAACCAGCAAGAACCCATGCATTTTATCCTAAAAGGGTAGAAACTGTTAAAAATGTTCTTACGTGTAAGCTATCGACTTTGATATGTTAAGGATGCATATACTCTATCGACTTTGATATGTTAAGGATGCATATTCTTGTACAGTCACTAGGTCATGCTAAAATCATGGCCAGCCTCTGTTGGGTTTAAATGACTGATATTCTCCATCTTTGTACTACACAATCGGATGTCAATTTCTACATGTTGTCATTTTAAACAATGTGTTTTTGTGTTAGAGAACCTTATTTACAGTATATTACATGCGTATGGTCTGTTCAGCATAAATTTATAAATCAGTGGATAATTGACCGGTTATTGATAAATTCTATGGCAGATGGGATATTTTTAGACTTCAGATAATCAGATATGCATTCTACCGATAGCTTTGTATTTTGTTTTCTTTAAGGAATAGTCCAAAGGACTCCAGAGTTAATAAAGTTGAATGCATGACCTGTGCTGCAAAGATACCCGACACGTGAGTAACAGCGACTGGAGATCTAAAAACTTCCTTATAATAGGATGTGAATTCTTATATAACTCAGTATCACCACTGATCTGAAATTTCATTCATTGTTGCAACGCAACCTCAGTATAAAATAACCTTGCTATAGCATGGTACTTTATATGACTTGATATTGGAAGTGCTATAAAGAGTTTTCAGTGAACCATGATCAGATGTAGTTCCATAATCATAGCTGTCCTGCTATATCCCTCTGGAATAAACTGACAAAATAACTATCTGATCCATCCTACGAACTCACCAAAACCTCACCTCTTGTCATTTCTGCATAGGTCTTTGACTCAAACCTGAAAACACTCCTCATTCACAAATCCTGTCCAAATTCAACCTCGTCCCCTTACACCTCTTCCTGCTTCACTTCTAAATGCCATCCACCATCTGAGTGTCTGCCCACCTGACCCTTGAATCTTGACCTGGAACCAAGTTGACCTTATCTGGCACCGATTTTGACCTTACCTGTCTATTGATTTTTTGACTGAGCACTTGTGAATAAGCTGGTTCCTGCTAATTTGCATTTTTGGGCACTTCAGAAATCTTGGGTTACAATTACAATAACAGTTGTAATAGATGCATTATGTATTTGAATACTGGTGTGCGATTGTGGTTAACTAGAATAATGCACCGCCTGCAAGACTGTGTCTTGGACTATCGTAACGAGACCATATCGCACCTGCTCTCGTTCTCTGCTCTGGCTTCCTGCATGTGAGCATAACAGAAGATTGCACTCTTCATGTACAAAGCATGTGCAAATCATTTGCCATACTACTTTATCTTCCATAGCTCTGTGACAGGACGATCCTCTCTTCGATCAGCATCTCCTGGAAAGCAGTTGTTCCTGGTACACATCTAGTATTTGGCCAGCATTCATTCACAGTTGCAGGAGGCACTCTACCCCTCATGTTTGCAACTCTCCTATGGAGACTGACTTTCACTCTAAACTGAAAACTTGCTGCTTTCAGTCTACTTATGGCTTCAGTGTGCACTTCTGAACGTTATAAGGAGGGCATTATGAAATTACAGATGTATTGCATTGTATTGGTTACAGAGGGTCACTCTGCAAAATGCTGAGAAATAAAGGCAACCTACAGGTTTCATTCAACCTGTCAAACAAATTTGTCCTAACTCTTAAGTATTTCTTTGTGTTGTCATTCCTTGGATTATGGATATACAAAATCGGTAGAACAATTAAGATTAGTACAGCCACGTCTTTGATGTTCAGTGCAATTTTACTGTAGGTCTACTTCGTGCCCAGAGTGTGAGACAAAGTTTGCCGTCTGCATCGTTTCTGGCCAATCCATTTTCAGAACTCAGTTCTGGATGTGTCCTAGCTGCAAGCATCGGGCCTATGAGAAGGAGATTGTGGCACGTCGCAACTGTCCCTTGTGCCATGCAGCAATCCAGTAAAGTTTAACATACAAGTCGATTTAAGTGGAGTTTTCATTCCTTTGCTGTTGGTGTGAATTTTCAAAAAGTCAGAAACATGGTTTCATCAAACATGAGCAACTTTGTTAAGTAATGTTTAACTTTGTAATATAAACTTAGGAATCTGTTAATAATGAACTACACAAAAGATGTATTTGTTGATAGCTAACTTTAGGCTGCTAAAAGGTAAAACAATGTGATTACATAAGAAATGACGGTTTGAAAATTGTGCTTATAAAGGTAACTGTTATTAATATTACTGCATTGCCAGCGTAATGCATGGATTTGTGTATATGAAATTAGTATTATTTGAAGTATTATTATTATATGGGCTGAGTGACTCATGAAAACTGAATGGGTAAATTTTTCTCAATAGTCAACTGTGTTGTGTCAAATTCTCAGTCAACTGTGCTTACCTGCATATGGTTTTTTCATATTGGCTAAATTACAGAAATTGTCATTGTGTTATTATTTCCAATCCTTTAATAACTGTTGTTTCTATATATATTATAATATACTTAAATAGTTGGACTCAACTTGGTAAAATTTTACGGTAGTCCAGTGGCAACGGTGACCAAGATAAACAATATGGCTGCCCCAGAATCGGATAGAATGGAGTGCTAGGACCTCCCACAGTCTACTGCTTCCGCTCAAGGAAATGCAAAACTGAGTCGTGGTTAATCAGGTGAAGAGCTGTTAGATCTCCAGGTGTTTGACAGCAAATGAGAAATAGCGAGTTTCGAGGCATTTTTTTAGAGGAATAGAGAGAGGTCAAGCATTGGTAGTCAGTTCCATTTCTTAGGCAATAACATGGAGTGCACGAGAGCCTACATTTGATAATGCTGCATCCTGGCTCAAGGTGAAGATCGCAGACTTTGGGAGGTATAAGGAGATAGTAGTGATTGGAGGTAAGTACAAGTGCTTGTTGTGAGGGTTTTATAGGTGAGATAGACCAATTTAAATCTTATTCTGAATTCTACAGGAAGCCTAAGCAGTTGAATAGAGTTAGAACGAGAAGATGAATGCCATCTTCATGATCTTGTCATATCGTATCAGAAATTGGGTTAGAGTGAAGGGCATTACAAAGAGTCTTGGGTTTACATACAAGCACACCACACTTTGGTAGAAACAATGTACCTGATGGCGATATGTCATCAATGCTTGTTTGGCCTCCTTCACATATAAATTCGGATTCGTTTCAAGCTACCATAAACAAACACCAACAATGACTTCAGTTAAAAGAAATGATCAGTTATGATTACAGTTACAGTTATTACCAGTCTTGTTGTCAAGACCTTAAACCTCAAGACCAAGACCTTGAACCTCAAGACCAAGACCAAGACCCAAAAAATCGCAATCAGGTCAAGACTTCTAAAAATTGTCAAGTCGGAATATTCGCTATTTTAATGAAAAAATGAGTGTTTTATTTTATACAAGCAAATTAACTTTAAACGCAAACTGCAGAGAAATCCGAATTTGTATTCAAAAGTCCTTCATGCAAACTCTTACACCAAATGCCTTTTGTATTTTATAAAAACCAATTCGCTCAGAATTTTCTGACCAAGACGTGCCTGGTGGGCCTCATAAAAATTCCGCCATGTGAAAAAATACATTCTACAGGTGCTGAAGTCGCTGACACACACAGTAGCTTTTCAAGCACTGGATGTAAATGTACAGATAGTGAGTCCTTTTGAAATCCTCCCATGGTTTATCATACAGAATAACTGTTGCTGCTGCAAATAGGTTTTCCTGATCAACATGACTTGTAGGCCTATCCATCCATAGATATTGGTCGACCGGTCGTATGGTGCAACCAGGCTTGATACAGAATTCTTGAGTTCTGTTAAACGACTGTTCATATTAACAGCCGGTCTTGGTCTTGGTCTTGCGAGACCAAGACCAAGACCTTGAACCTCAAGACCAAGACCAAGACCAAGACCTTGAACCTCAAGACCAAGACCAAGACCAAGACTTTTAAAAACGAACTCGAGTGCACTCGAGACCAAGACCATGGTCTTGAGGACAACAAGACTGGTTATTACAGTTTACTACAGTCACAATTACAATGATTACAGAACTTACAAGAGTATAGTTACAACTATTACAATTATAATTAAAATGATTAGTTATGATTACAGTTACAATTACAATGATTACAGCTGTGACTACAATTAAACTAATTAGAGTTATATCTACAGTTATGATTACAATACAGTTACAGCTATGATTATGATGATTAGTTATGATTTCACTTACAACTACAAAGATTACAGTTAGGAGAATCGAACATGATGCAAATTCTAGGAACCTACCCACGACTTGTCCATCTTGCAGAGAGTTTGTCAAGCAGATCGGAAAGCTGGAGATGATGATGAAAGGGCTCTAGCAGAGCACGTCATTGGAGAAATATGGCTCTATAACTTGACTCCAGGAAAGTAGGCCTACTTCAGCAGTGAAGATCAAACATTACAAGTATCATACGGAATTAATAGTAATAACAAAAATTAATTTCTAAATTTCTATGGTCAAATGCACAAGTAGTAGTAGTTTCCCGTGCTTGATGACATCTCATGGCTACCAGGGCTGTCGACATTGCCCTCCTCCTTTATCCAGCATTTGGACTGGCACTGCCAGATTACGGACAATGGCGGAGTTCAAGTGTACAAGGCAACAACCACACGCATACAAATCCAAGCCAAAATTCTCTATGATTTAATAATAAAGCTAAGGAATCAGAACAAGTCCTCTACAGCCTGTGCTGTGCTCTTGGGTCCCTGCGAATCTCAAGAACTTCTGTCTAAAGAATTTCAGTCAGAATTGACCATCAGCCAACGTCCTGTGCATTACGATAACAACGCTATAGAAGTTTGCCAATGACAAATCTACTTCTGGTATCTATAGTGCACAAGAGATCAAGGAATGTTTGCTCAAAAACCAGGTCCATTTCCAAATTGTAATATTTTGACTTGTACATGTAAAAGGATACGGCCGAGTTGGAACCGTTGTTTCCAATGCAGAAGTTACTTCTGCATTGGAAACAACGGTTCCAACTCGGCCGTATCCTTTTACATGTCAGGACTGTTGCTAACTTCTGAGAGTTGGCAACGGTTCTCACCGCACGACTCTCAACAGACTAACAGAACAGACAAAAGTCTCTCTAGGTTACAGAGAAAGAAACTATAAATGATTTCACTATTACACGTTGAAACCCGGTGGACAAGGGCAAATGCAGTCATGTACAAATGCACGTGTATGTGTGTACATGTATGTATGTAACAAAACATTTATATAGCGCCCTCCTAGCACCTTCCAAAAGCGCAGGTGACCTTGCTATCTAATCACTTGAAACAGTACATAGACCCTGTACATAGAGGAAGAGTGTGGTTTCAGTTGGAAGGAGGGACCGATGTACGATTAGCCTGACTGGGGTAGAAATATGTTTAGAGATGTCTGTCAGTTACGCCCCTTAGCGAACTCAGGTCTAAGATGAGTACGCTTACCGTAAACTGTCGGTTGAACGATCAGATGACAAGGGAGAGGACTGACCACACGCCCTCAAATGGTGGGTTAAGAAAATGAATTAAATAAAACTTCATATTCATCGTCCTCTTCAAAGTTAGCTCAAGTAACTGCTCTTCATCATTTCCAAACAAGAAAACTGACTTGCTTACTTACTTTACAATTTACTTACTTGCTAAAATTAGCTGGTAGTGTAGATTCCGTAACTCAGTAATTTACGGCTTTGTATAATGTAATTAACAAGTTAAAATTCTGTGATTTTATTTCTTACAGGCAATCTTGAGCATGTATTTTTTAATTTGTTTAATTTTCTGATCGTATTTCGATCTGGTGGCTAGGAGGTGCTAGTTGTTTCTTGAGTCACAATAACAAAGAACCCCTATGTAGGTCTAGTCTGTACGCTTTTCCAATGGTCTGACATGGACTGTAAACGTATACCTCAAGAGTGATCGAATGTGTTTCTCAGTGGTTCAATGAATATAACTGATTGATTCTGAAATTTGCTTTCTGCAGTTTTTTGGGTAAGTACATTGTGTTATTACACCGAGTGCTGGTGTTAATTAAAAAAGATAAAATTAGACTACAGACCGCCTGCGGCCGATCACGTATGGCAGCCCTAGACTGGGAGAGAATAGAGCGCTGCGAAGTCCGCACAGCGATTCTGTACGTAAATCAGCAGTAGTGAAAGATCTTACCTGATCAATTCTTTGAAAAATGAACAGGGTTGAGGTCATAAAGTCACTATAGAAAAACGTGTACATTTACATTTTACATTTATTGTGACCATTACTCGTGAGTACTCACTTAGAGGATCAATTTGCTGAGCTTGCTGTCTGGGCCTTATTGCTTATGTGTGATTGACCTTTGACAGTCTAAAGTCAGTTGTTTAAGGCGACGGTGCCTTGGCCTTTTAATAGCCTTATATAAGACATTTGCCTGGTAATTACTTTAAAATTTTAGGCTCGATGGTGTTCCTCATGTCTTGTTTCTAGACAGTAATCAGTCAGTAACTCTTGGTTTGAGATTTCTGCTCCACCTGCACCCTAACCAACTCAGTTATAATGAGTACACTGACCATACACGCTCATATGCCGAGGCTAAGAAAATGAAGTCACTAACACTTCATACCCATGGCTGCATCATGGCTAACTTAAACAACTTCTCTTCTACTTCTATACTGCCATAGCACTATTATCACAGTGTCACACAAGGCATAAAATGACAGTTGCTTTGCAGTGAAATTGCATCCTGTAATAATGACCATGACTGACAGTTAATCTAAAAAATGAAACATCACTGTAGAATATGGATTTCAATTTTATTATTATATAGTTAGAAGTTATTGTATAATGTATTTTGACAGATGAAGAAGTTGATGGCATTTCTCAAAGGAATTGCTGCAAATGCCTGGAATAAATCCATTCAGCATCCAGTCAACTGTTTTGACTGAAGTCATGCAACGTTTGATTATTTTTGGGCTTGTGATTTTCATTGGAAATGCTGATAGTGTCATAACAAATCCATTGGACCTGGCTCGGCCAAACTGCACAAGAACTGTGAACAAATGTGAAATTCTGCACAGCCCAATTTGCCTTGGTACAACATTGCCGTATCAGTTAACGTCATCTGCTCTTGTGCCTGACTTGTCGGCAAACAACCTTCAGCTTTGGAAAGGACTTCAGAACATTCCAAAGTGTTGGGAAGTTGTCCAGCCACTTATCTGTGCGGTTTATGCACCAAAGTGTCAGACGAATAATACAACGAATGTCTCGACGATCCAACTTCCGGCAAAAGAACTTTGCGAAAAGACAAGAGAACCATGTCGTATTGTTGATAAGAACAAAGGATGGCCTGATTTTCTAAGATGTGACCATCCAATATATGTGGCTGGCTGCACAGTAAGTTTTTATTACTAATGATGTCAGTTAGTTGTAAACTTTTCCTGTAGTTTTAAGCCAGTAGTTATAACAGATCTTGCCATGGTCATAATCAGTGTGTTTTGGGCTACTTTTTAATATTTAGGATTATGTCCCAGGGAATACTTGCAGTCTTGTTAAATAAACATTATTTTTGTTTGTTTTTACTTTTGTAAATACTGTATGGGTCAAGTTCATCCCATGCCAAGCAATGACCTCTGGACCAAGGTATAATGATGACTCAATCTCTGCACTAATCTCTGTATTCTGGGCCTCAGAATTGACTTCTTATAGCTAGTTTGTCTAATTTGTGTCTGTGTCAGCTTATTCTATATGAATAAATGAATTTGATTGATTGATTGATTGATCAGGTCTTTTACCATTAGATCTTGAGAGACCACTTGGCTCATTGGTGACCGTTATTTTGGCTCTGGGGAAAGCCTGCCAAATCACCATCATTGATCATGCCATGTCAGTGTTTGCCTTCCTGCTCTTTTGATGCAAGAGAATCCATGATGGCCACTGGGTTCTACAATGGCACCACATTTACATATCTGTTTTTCACATAACACAGTGACCAACCGGATGCCAGCTGCTGTTCTTAGCGCCTTATGACATTCATAATCCTGCTATTTTTATGGAGAGTGCATGAAGCAAGTCTCCTGATTGTGGCGATTGAAATGGCTAACAACGGGGCTTTAACTTTAGTATCACTAGCTTTTTCTTATAGGCCTCGAATTGCATGTGAGATCAGTGCGCTGTTCCATTCTCTTTGTATATGAGCCTTCTGCTCGATGGGAGGTGGTGTGTTCGATCTCGAAGAACATGAACTAGAAGCCTCTACCAGTGGATCTGTGAATGTTACAGATACATTGTGTAGCAGTCGGTAAAAACGTGTTCTGATTAGCTCGCACTACTTTGTAAAAACTTTAAAACCAGATAAATCCATCGACTGACTTGTTGTGTTACATCATGCAACAGTGTAAATTGCTTATGTAAATTCTTAAGTTCTCAGGCAATGTAAAATCAATGTGGAGAGCGGAAACTGCACATTATTAAAATTTTATGTGAGGTATGATCCCTGAGGAATACAAAATTAGTATTGGTACAAACATTATGATTGGTCTGGAAGTGTTAGTGTTACTGAGCATGAAAGGATTGCACCATAGGCTGACACCGAGGACTTACAACACTCCTGCTGCAACATACCCTTCTGACATACTGAAGTTGTACACATCAGGGTATCACTGTGTACAATGTTATGTAGTGGGGGGGGGGTCTGAGGCCAGAGTGCATGCGATGGACGGACAGCTCATGTATGTGATTTAGTCAATGAATCTGTGGAATTTAGTAAAAATATTAGATCCACTTTACTGTAATAATACTTGTACTGACAGTAAAGCACCTTAGCAGTAGCCCCTAGTTATTATGCTCTGTAAATTGTCATTATTGCATAATTTACAAATAATTTTATATTATGATTATCTAATACAAACAGCTAGTGGCATTTCTAATTACTCCTGTTTTATAAATTTGACAGAATGATGTGATGACTGCACATTTCAACAAAACTGCAAACTGTGAAGCGCCTCTGGTTGCAACAGCAAATGCCAAAAGCTGGCATCCAGATATTGATGGTTGTGGCATCCAGTGCGAGAATCCAATCTACACTGACGACGAACATAAACAAGTTCATACGTTTATAGCTATCTTCGGCTCAGCCTGCTTGGTCTGCACGCTCATTGCTGTCGTAAGTTACAACATTTTGATACTTTGATACTACTCCTTCCAAAATAGGGACTCTATACTTAGATCCGGTGCAGTACAGACTGTCTCTTGTGTTACTCCAACTGGTGTTTAATGCACTAGGTGTTCAGAAATAACTAACAACTTTAGATGTGGATGCCCGCATTGGGCATAACCCCCCACTACTCTGGTCTGCATTTGTGTGACTCCTCGTTCCATCTTTTTGCAGAGGAGCCTTTTATGGATGACCGATTAGCTTATCTTGTGAAATGTGTTCTTTTAGTAAGCAACATTGTACAATCTAAGATTATAAAATTTCTGTAAGGGAACTGAGGTTTCTTCCAGGAGCTTCAACCAAAGATATTCTGATGTCTCGACATTTTCAGTTCACCTTCATTTGATCTGAATCAAAGTTTTAACTAATAGAGTTCACATGTTTGAATTATTCAAGAGCCTTTTAAGATGTTTGTGATTATATATTTTAATTTCTCTTGTTAATCTCTTGTCATGGTAATGTGATATTATTATTCAAGTGATTCCCGACCAGGGCAGAAATTTGTTTGAGATTTCATCACCACTAGTGCCCCATAGCCAACTCAGTTATAATAAGTGTGCTGACTGCTAATGGGAAGATTGGATGGCACAGTAGATGAATGACCACATGCCCTTACATGCTAAGGCTGAGAAAAATGAAGTCATTAACATTTTGCCCTTCGCTGCATCTTATGGCTGGCTTACAGGGCTGCCAATAAATTGTTCTTATGAAATTAGTTTGGGAATAATTTTATACACTAATTAAAATTTGTGTAGCATGTTACTGGCATGAAATTTTGTATAGATTTTGCTGAGAATTAAAGATTTTTGTCTTTTATTGCCTCTCAAGGAGCATTTTATTGCTAACGGTAAGTTCATATTCTACCAGACAGTCTATCTCAAATGTTGAACCATTTCTGTTATTCATGTTCTCAGATTTTTTATTCTTTCTGAAACTCTATGCATGGGAAGTGTAGAATAGGCTTCTCGGAAGTTTGTCTTAAGAAGATTAACTCCTAGTGCATTTACACATGATTTGGATATGAAAGGATAAATTTTTTACCTCTGCACTCAGGTTTCAAACTCTTGCACATTCTGTGAAATTATTTTAGGGTGCGTATTCATTTCTTACATACCTACTTTAGTATAGATGTGGTCATGTGCACACCGACCTCTCATGGCCTCTTCCAAACAAACCTCTTTCAAACAGTCAGTTGCACTGATAACATCCAAGCACTGCTTTCCTGCATAATTTTCTAATACTTTTCTGCACATTGAAGCGTCCAATGAAGCATGACAGAATTTTAAAAGATTTCAACTTTGAGCACCTTGACCAGCTCTTTCTCACTCTCAACCTACTTCCCACAGCTCTGTTGTTGGGCAGTTTTACATGTGGTTAGAATTCTAGAAGTTTTAAAATGTTCCGACTTTAGTGTTGAGTCTAGGAAATGTCTTGAATAAGTTTTTTTTATGTTTTGCTGTTCAAAGTTATGGGTTCTCTTGCAATTTTTTCTCATTGTTTGTCTTGGTTACATCTGTTGGGTGAAAAGTTGATGAACAGCCTCAATAGGGACTGCATGTTTCTATCGTTGATCTTTTGGCATTCTGTTTGTGTAGTCTTGGTTTCATAATATTTTAAAAGTTAATGTAACATAAGCAGGAATTTATGTAGCACCACTTCAAGCCAACTACTGTATTTAGTTGGTGCGAAATAAGGGCTACTATGCTAACTGAACCTCAGCTTTTGCTTAGCCTATTAAAGCAAATCTATTCTGCTGTAATCGGGAAATTTCTGTAGGTTTGCTACAGCCCAGTGGGAATCAGTCGATGGTTGCTCTTAAGTAAAACTGCTTAAGAAACAATATTTAAAAAATGTAAGATTAATACTAAAACTGAATAGGTTCTAAGCCCAGAAGCTTTAGCAGTGATTCCTTTCAGACATACATCCTGTGCACAGAAACACTTCAGAGGTTTTCAAGTGCTTAGCATGTGATGCTGCCTGTCCACAGGTCAACGGTTTAACTGACAAATTATGTGTGTCAGAATGTTGCAGACACTCTGTACTACATTGAATCATCACTTTCTGAACCTAAGAACTTAATCAAACACATTTGATAGAAATAGGTTGAGGGTGAGAGTGAACTGGTCAAGGTGCTCTCGATTGATGAGGCTGAAAAGTGAAGTAGAACACTTCACCTCTGAAGTCCAACTCTTCACCTCTGAAGTCCCACTTGGTTACTTGTATAGACTTGCCCTTTTTCAGTTTTCACAGGACATGTAATGTGAGCCAAGCTGTGTTATAATGTTTAAGAACATTACTTCAGTTTCCATTAGATACAAGTTTTAAGAACAAAGTTTCTTGGGTGAAATCTGAGATAATCTGATTTAGATTTCACTGTTGATGAGACTAATTTACTGTTTCCAAGTTTTAAACCTTACAATGTACTTCACTTTCAGAACAGTTTCGGATGCTGTGCATGATTCAGAAGGGCTGAGCATCTGACTTCAGGCACTCTGTTTGCTGCATTTCATTTCTTTGTTGCTGGCCAGTGGACCTATCATAGTTTTTCCTTTAAATAATTAAAGACTCTGTTTTGCGAAGCATTTATGATAGCATTGTGGCTGAACCTTCTCCTGCCTTTACTGTGTCAGTGCTGAAAACTATTGTGTTCGATGGTAGATTGGTGTTGGAAGCACTGCTGAGAAAGTTTCTCAAAAAGCACAATATAAATAAGCAGTATTAAATTACAGTACATTACACTAAGTGAAATTACATGTTATGGTGCATAATTATCCAAATGCATACATAGAATCATGCATGCATAGATTTATGTTGATGTTTTGAGTCTTCTGTGAGTATGTATTTGTGATTGCATATATCTGACCATTTTTATAGCACCTTTAATAACGTCTCATAGGTGCTGAGTAGTATGACTGGAGTATGATTAGAATTCTGTAGAGCATCTTGCAAAACTGTGAGTTCGTTATCATTTCCTTGTACAAAATCTGGAGTGCTTGTTGTGTTATTGTTAGACTTTCCATTTCTGTGTTTAAGTCAAAATTTTTATTTATTTAGGATATTTCTATAGCGCCTCTCGAAGTCAGCTACTACTCAGAGGCACTCCCGACTACAGCATTAGATACTGTGCCGGAATTTTCACGCCGAAGCGCCGCGAGCAATTGCGAGTGAAGGACTTGCCCAAGGTCCGTACGCAGCGGCTAGAGTGGGATTCGAACCTGCAACCCTCCGGTCACAAGGCGCCTAACTTACCACTGAGCCACCACGCCCCACATATTCAAAATATGTTTAGCCCAAAGACCACATACGGCATTGAATGTTACTTACTAACATCAGTTGATTGTAATGTTTACCTTATGCTGCAGTATTTAAATGTACCTTGATATTTATATAGCACCTTTTAAGAACCACTTTGAAGTCAGTCGTGTTGATTACCTTGTGTGTGGAATTTATCAGTGTGACTATTTGTGATTAGAAATGTCTGAATGTTTTTTCATGTCTCAAATATCCAAAGCTCGCCAAACAGTGATTGCTTGATATTGCAAACATTTGGACTTATTAATGTAAACCTTAGTTTGTTTATTTTTTTACCATTTATTTTGCATGCAGAGTGAGTAAACTGAATATAAGGCTATCTGTCCACTGCGAGCAGTAATTGCTTTTCTGAGTGTTTGACCTGTGATTAACCCTACTACATAAAGACCCTTCATTTCTTCTAATTTGTCAATAAATTACACTATGTATTTGTGTGTTTTGTGTGATTTCAGGTGACGTTTGTGTTGGATTGGAAGACAATGAGTCGTTATCCCACAGTTATCATCTTCTTCATCAACGCCTGCTTCTTAATCGGCACCATTGGATGGATGGCACAGTTCATTCCGGGAGCCAGAAAAGACATCATATGCCGCTCGGATGGCACCATGCGCAAGGCAGAACCACAGATTGGGTAATCATTCAACTTAGATATTTTCCTGTGTTCAGTCTCTGTCTGTCTGTCTGTCTGTCAGAGGACTGGATACACTATATGGCTATTGCTCACTCTTTAATGCAAAATAGCCTCTTCTGATGCAATCACTCTATAGGAGCTTAAACACTTTGTTAACACACAGTTGCTTTGTGCCTGCAACTAATTCATTATCATGATAAAAGCATCTATAGATATAATGGAGGTGTTATTATTTACTTTTTCATTTCAGTTCAGGTGAGAATTCCACCTGCATCGTCATTTTCATCGTCGTCTACTATTTTCTGATGGCTGGTGTGACGTGGTTTGTCATACTGACCTACACGATGAATCTCAGTTATGGATCGACGGTGACTAACACACGTGAGGCCGTCGAGGCCAAAAGAGGTCACTTTCATATGTTGGCTTGGAGCTTGCCACTCGTCTTGACTATCGTCTGTTTGGCACTGTCACAGGTATGTTACGCTAAAGTTAAGTTTAGTAAGCACTTGTTTACAGCCACATATTCATCATTGAGCAAGGATTTATAGGCACTTTTTCAATAATGGAAGGTATCTTGATTTGATGTCATGCCTGAATTATTAAGAATTAGGCTATGTTGCAGGAGGCAAAACCATCTCCCATACCTCAGATAAACATTCCTTAAAAGTAATTTCCATATCAGTTGCAGCAGTATGGAAATATGAAAATATTGAAAACGAGTTCTTTATGGGAGCATAATTTTATTCAAATTACATGTGGGTGAATGTACTCAAACAATAATAATACTAATTATTGAGATATGTGCAGCAATAATTTAGTCGTCTTAAAGCTTGGAGTTTTTAATAATGGAAGGTGTCTTTTTTATCACATAGAAAACTCACTCTACAGTCAGCAACGTAAAAGTTGGAAATTGCAATAGCAACTGGAGAAGAGCTAAAGCTTAGCTAGACCCATCCCTATTTCTTGTTTAGTGTCGGCATTTTAACCTAAGAAGCAGCTGACCACAGTGAACTTTAAATCTGATTAATAATGTTTAATATTGCACAGGTAATGTATTAAGATAAACATTAACGTAAACAGAGAAAGAATAAACTAAGAAGGAATTGAGTTTGACCAGGAAGAAGATAAAGGAAGAAGAAATAAGGAAAGATAAGATTTTATTTTAAAAATCAGGTATACATTCTCCACTATCTGGGTAGACATAGACATTCATATCTTGTTATCACTGTCAATCATGATGATGATGACGAGTTCTCTGCCCAAAGGCAGGTGCATTGGCTTTATGCCACTCGGGGATGAGATGAGCGAGGTGGTTTCCCATTGCCTTCCTCACAGATATTTGTGGGTGAGCATCTGGTCCAAGGTTGCTACACAGTAGCTTGAGGTAGTTTCCAACCTGCGACCCTCTGGTTACAATACACAGAACATACCGGTGTTGTAGATTGACGGTGACTCCATAAGTGGCATTTGTTTTGTGGGCTTTGTTGCTGATTCTTATCGTGGTGGTTTCGTTCTATTACCGATTGGAATTGCTGTAGTCATTGGATTGTCATTTCTACTTAGAGGTAAGCTCATGGTCTCTATGCCTGTCAGTCTGATCAGTAATCTGAATGCCTTTGACTTGCAAACTGTTGAATGTATGCGTTGAGTATATGGACACTTATGTAATATCATTTATGAACCTCTGGAGCTGATTGTTTCTGCTGTAGTGGTGATCTTATTCCCAGTGAATGACAGTGGGTTAATGATGAAGAAATGTGCCACTGTGGTGCCGAACTGTAGCTGAACCTACAGAAAGTCATTTGTAATAATACAAATTATGAAAAGAACAGCGTAGTGAACATGTGGTGATATACCTGCTTGTCCTTTTTGCATGCACTTCCATAATGCAACATCAGGCTTTCTCTGTCAAAGGCCCAGCCACCTGGAATAGTCTCCCACTCGAGCTGTGTCTCTTACCTAGGACAAATTCCCCAGCTCTCTGTGTATCTTTAAACACTGCTGTTTTCAGCCGTGCTTGGGCCAGGAGTGCTTCTAAGTAGGTATCTGGAAGGGGCACTATATCAAGTTTAGATTGATTGATTAATTAACGTATTGACTAATTGGCCAATACTACAGGATTCTGTAATATGCATTAGAACTGAACTTTATGAAGCAGGAGATGTAACAATGATTCACTGTGGAGTAATAATAGATTTTTTGTGATTTAGGATTGATCCGTTTGATTCAGATGAAGACACAATCTCCAGGTTTGATTAACGACGAGGGCTCAGCAAGACTTCGGAACACCATCATTCGACTCAGTATGTTCATTTTGATTTATTAAATAATTTAGCTTATATCAGTTTAATAATATTACCAAAGTCTCTCTTTCTCTTTGTGCCGTCGGCTCTAGGAGCCCTAGCGATCGTCATGCCACACAGTCTCCGTTGCCGTCTTGCTACTTCTCCCAGTAGCCCTTGAGTCGCGCTTTGGCCTGGGAGTCCCACCTCAGCGCTCCGGCCTGGGAGTCCCTCCATCCGCGACCATCGGCGTGGTTTGGTGTGTGGCATGACGATTTTCTTGGCATGATTAACAGGGGTGGTTTGCCATTGCCTTCCCCTGGTTTTGCCTGCCGTGCCCGTTCGTTCCCCCTCCTAGGAAGAGTACTTCCTAGGAAGGGTACTAACGGTCCGCACCACGAGAAGGTGGGCACGGAGGACTTTGGTTCACCAGCCCAGGTCGGATCCGAGTCTACGCTCATCAGAGTCGTCGGTCAGGTCGCCTCCCTGCTTTACTCTGTACCAGAGTGACTGGTGAACCTTTGCGGTCCAAAGTACCAAAGTACTTAAAATCAATCCTTACTCCTCAGATTTATAGCATAGCAATTCAACTATGGGAATCTGATTACCATGCTCTTGTTCTACCAAGAACTAGAACTGTTCTTGGTGAAGAAGCTTGTTTTGGATACGGGTCTTAAATTTTTAATTGTCTCTCTTCATCTTTGTTCTGCTTATAAAGACTTAAATGTTCAGATGGCTTATCTACTACAGGCTGTTTCTCAGTGTGGTCTGACCTTCTCGGCATTGATGTGGTTACGACTTGGTTTTGGTGTACCATCAGTTGATGCCTTGTGCATTAGACTTCAGCACTATAGAATTTTTTTAAATTAATAGCATGACTGTCTAGGTATGTCTTGTTAGAGTAGAAGAGCAGGCCATAATATTCGATTTTGAATCTGGCTGAGTTTCTGTTGTTTCAGAACAAGTCAACAGAACAAGTGCAATAGATTTCACTGGTGTTTATTTCTGTTTCAGGTATCTTTGCGCTGTTAGTCTTATCGTTCATGGCAATCACATTTGCTATCCACATCTACATTTTTCTAAATGAAACAAATTGGCAGACAAGCCTGGATGAATACATAGCGTGAGTTTCTCTTTAGGATCACTTTGACGTCATCACTCACCCTCATTGTTTTTTGCAGTATTATAATTATGCTCGTATGAGTTAAGCTTTGTTTCATTAGTTTTGGCATAGTCATTTACATCTGAAATGATCAACGCTGTATTTATTTGTTTATTTATTTATCACTCTAATCATTGCTCTATTTATGAGTTATGATTGCTCCTGTAACTAATGATGGACGCAGTAACTGAATGGTTAGAGAGCTCTTGCCTTGTAATGCGGAGAGTACAGGTTCGAGTCTTCTCTGAGATGGTTACTGTGTAGGGACGTGGAGCAAGTCCTTCACACCCATTTACTCAGCACCATTGATTGATGCATGATCATTAGATGGTGGTGGTTAAGAAATGCATAATAAAGATAATACATTTACTGTGTCTTCTTCACTTCATTATTTTCTGGAATTCAGAGAGATATTGTGTTTGCATCACTGAACATCACTGCTTCAGTGTGCAATAGAGAAGTCACTCGTGTTCCCTCTACATGGCCATGTAGAGCTGCAGCTGGGAGCCTTTTGTTGTCCATTGTTGTTATATTTGTAGCCACAATCAAATCCATCAAGATTCTGTCATTACATAGTTTTTATCTATTAGGCCTTTCCTGAAAATTGTAAGAGGTGTGCATTAGGAAGTAACAGTTGAGTTACCATGTCTTCCATGCACATTTTGCACTAGCATATTGTAACAGCAGTACAAAAATGTTGTTAGAAATTTACAATTGTATTAGCATTTTTGCTGCCACTGAAGTATCTGGACTGTAATCTACTCTGTGATAAAACTTTGGGCCATGAACAGGTTTTGCTGTGTGTAATGTAACTGTTTATAACTGAAGTCTGTATTATTCAATGTCAGTAATTTCACTGGTGTGGGTCGGGAATGCCAATGATGAGTTTTTCTTGAAGTTGCACTTTATAAATGTCAGATTACAATTATAGTGTATTAAACACATTTCACTGCATGTGTCATGTTCTCAGCTGTTGGTTTTAATTTACATGTTTATGCACCATTATCTTTTTCAGCTGCAAATCCAATATAACTTCCTACACCCAGATGTTATCTGGTAATCCGAAGCCGTGTGTAATCAAGAACAGGCCGAGCGCTGTCTCTGCACAGATCCATGTATTTGCATACTTTGCTGCCGGAATAATAATGAGTTCTTGGGTCTGGAAGTACGAAACTCTCAACTCGTGGAAGAGAAATCTGCGAAAGTATGTCGTTGCACATTCTGCTATGTAATTTAATCTGAGGCCTGGATAGTGCAGATAAAAAGTCGTTATGCTAAATGAAATGTGTAAAACAAAACTTGTCAAACAGGACATTGGTGTCCATAGTGAAATGGACAAGTATCTTTTGGGACTGTTATGTAGCATTACTGCTCATAGATGACTGTCCCAGTGCCAACATCTAAGCTAAATTAGCAACAGTTTCTAGCCAGATGTGCTTGACATATTATCTTAATATTTAAAGAGCACTGTTTATCATAAATTCATGGTGAACGTCCCATGTATAACATATTGGATGCATGAAGCATTGACTATGTATTTCATGCAGTCATGGTGAAGCCTCTTATAAATATCTGTGTATTTGCTATACGTGGTGAAGCCTCGTCAAAAGACAGGAGAACGTCTACTGACTAAGTTTCATCTGCCAGCATAGCCTTATGTTCTGCTAATAACAATACAGGTAATAATAATTAGTAAGAAATTAATTAATAATAGTAGTTTGTTTTTGTATCAGTTAACCTCTCTTATCTTATGTCATACAGTTTGATTTTAATTTTTCTTGGAATTGCCATATCTTTTATTCCTGAATCTGTATTTTTTGTATGTATTCTGTTGTAGACTGTTTTGTTTGGAGGAGACTGCAGAGGGAGAGGGAAATGCAGCCGACCAGCAAAGGAAGTCGGAGCTATTGCCAAATATGTTTCTCACTCAGAAAGATCTGAATCATCGACAGCAGTCGCTGAGTAATCACGAAGATCCACATGGTCTGCTCCAAAGTTCTGCTTTTGCAATAATAAATAAATAATTTGTTGTTTGTATTTACGTCAGATAAGAAACTTCTGTAGTGCCACTGTTACAATGCTCAAGGCTTCAGTTGATGCTCGGATACATGCTTATGACATGCTTATTATTATTGTTATTGTGAACATTGTTAGCATGCTCAAAGTGATGCAGAACCTGGGGTGTGGTTAGTCAATTGCCAGGTAAAGAGCAGTTAGATGTCCAGTTGTTTATAAGCCAGTGAGAAATAGTGAGTTTTGAGATATTTCTTGAAGGAAGAAAACGAGCTCAAATATCAGAGAAACACTGGTAGTCGGTTCCATTCCTTGGGCCAACAACATGGGATGCACAAGAACCCATGACGAGTGGTTAAAGCAGTTTGAGTGGGCAGTGGGAACTCCAAAGAAGAGTTGTATTGGAGCCACCATTTCGGCAAGTGTTCCCATCCACTTTAAACGCTGCCCATGACAGTTCTGAATTGTGGCTCAGCCAAAAGACTCGTGACCGAAAATCACACAGGCACAGGGAACGATGTAAGGAAAGGCTAAGGTTGAAGGTAGGTAGGAGTGCTCATTGCAAGAATTTTATAGGTCAGACAGGCATTGGGTTGTACTTGAATACATAAATACATATTTACATATGTGTTACAGTTTTTCATTTGTGTCATTTAAGCAATGGATTTGACAAGCGTTACATCAAGGGAGTTGTCATCGTCATGGGCTCCGGTTCAGCGAATGATGCTGTGTCGATCAGGGCTTCACTCTGGACGACAGCGACGTTACTCAGATTCAGGTGCAGTGGAAATAGACTCTGCTCGGCTTAGTATTACTGATAAAATACGTAAGTAAGCATGATTGAGTGTGGGAAAAATCTGCTGTGGCAAATCCCATCAGTGTCTGATAGACAAGGTATATAAATGTGGAATTTGTTACACTCTGGGATACCAGTATATGCTGATCCCTGGTATAAGATGTCTAGGTAATTTGGAAAAATTAGGTGAGGTTAGGTAAATGCTGTTTCATTATGACTAACTGTTTCAGTTATGGTTTTTAGATGTATCTTCCTAGGAATAAAGCATACTTTGGCTGAAGTAAAAACAGCAATACAGCAAATAGGACTCTATTCTTGCAGGTTGCATACCCGTTCGACAAAACATGTCCAAGATTTGAACTCTAGACTTACAAGTTAATGGCTAACTCAAAAGCGGTTTCTAATTGTGTAATAAGTGTGCAGATGACACTTAATTAATACACAATTTAATATGAATGGTATTATCTTGTTAATTGTTTAGATCTGAGTTACTGCATACTCTTTCATTCCATTAACCGGATCAATCTTGTACAGTTTTGGTTCAATTCTTTCAGATGTTCAGTCAATATCTTCACTGTTCGATCACGTAGCTCTGCATGATCCACACTCGAAACATGGACAGCCCAAGTCATCTCAGGAGACTTCCCGAAATGGTGGCTCAGCAGGACCGAACTCCACAGCCAACACTTCTGTCACTGCCAAACCCAAGCGTCATAGCAACCGGAAGAAGAACCGAGTTGTTCCGGCAAACGATTCCATCACCACCACAAGCCAGCAAATGAAACGAACGGAAAAAGTTGGAAAAGATGGTCCTCCAGAAGCAGGCAACATTGTGCATCTGGGTACCTCAGGAACAGATAGTGTCGGGTGTGCAAGCAGCCTGGCGGGATACAGTAGCATTGCTTGTGGCAGCAGTTTTGCTGCCAGGAGTAGCTTCAGTGGAGGAAGTAGCCTAATGGCACGGAGTAGCACGGTTGGTGGCAGCAGTGTGGCAGGAGGCACGAGCAATAGCTATCAGGGCAGCGATGCCCACCCGGAAACCCCAATCTCGGATTCCGAAGGTTCAAAGGCTGGTGATTGTATTGGTGCCGTGGAGGGTAAAGATCCAGTTCGTGAGAAGACACAGGGTGAGAGAACCTCAAAGCATAAATGTCTGAACCTGGAGCCAGATGATTCAGTGTTCTCCAAAAGTGTTGCTGATGAGCAGGAGGATGATGAGGATGAGGAAGAGTACGATGATGAGGAGGAGGAGGAAGACGACGACGACAAAGAAGATGGTTCGAATAGAAGTGGAAGTAATTTTACCATAGCTAGCAGCGATACAGAAGCACTGAGCATAAAGCTGGACAATGACTATCAGCCAGTTGATCCCGTGCAGAGTGATCCACCACAGCTGAAAGCAGGACCACCGAGCACCAACGTCATTAAGGTGTCGCCCATAAAACCTACGATCGGGTTGCAACGGAAGCAGTTGTACAACCCACTGTCACTGGACATCATGAGCATCAATCCAAACAGCAAGCCATCTGTACCAGGGCAAACAATGCACAATTCCACCCAGACTTCAGGCTTCCTCCCACCATTTGGTAACTTAGGTCCTCACTCTCCCTTTTCGGTTTTTAATTACGGTGGATACATGCCTCCGATGCCACCTATGTTTTGCATTCCAAATTCTGAAACTCCAATTTGGCCACCTTATGGATACCCAGCGTATTTTTATCCACCATTTTTAGAACCCAGACCATACTTTCCTTTTCCTCCTTCGTACTACTCTCAGTTCACTCCACCACCTGCCCCATACGAGACAATCAACCAGGCCCAGCTTAATCCAGGTGGAATGGGAGTGCCTGCACAAGGACAGACCATGACTGATGATCAGCCACCTCCTTCTCGCAGTACATCTCAACAGACTAAGTCATCAGCTGGCACTACTGGAAACCCACAGTGGATTGGTGCGACTTTGGCAACGGCGTTCCGTTCAACGGCAGGCGACAGATCTCGAATAAATCGTTATGATGATCAGTACAGCAAGAGCTTGCTGGAAATGGTGGAGCTGATGACTCCACAGCTCGACTCGGGAACTGAACCAACTGACAGCGAATCAACTCCTAGGGAACAGGAGATCAGCAAGGAGAGACAGGAGCGGAGAAAGACAAAGAGACGTGAGAGACATCGTTGGCTGAAAACGCTGACAGTTGACAACAGTAAAGATTGTTCAGATACATCACTTTGATGTCTGGTAACGGTTTTTAATTTTTCAATTCGTGTCTCATTTCTGTGAATAGCATGAAATTATCAGTATTTTGATTTACTGTTGATGTAGCTGTGTGTAAAACATGGATTGGCTGTTGCAAACAGTTTGTTTGCGTAGGTGGATTACTGGAATTTCATGGCTGGAATGATTAAATTGCTGGAATTTGTATGATAGAATAACCATGTGATGTGCAGAATCTTGGAATCACCAGAATGGACAGTATAGAATTGTAGGTTATTTGAAAGGCATGTTGATGATGTCTGGGATTTCAATGCCTTTGTGTGTGAAATTTGTTTTTTAGGTGTATCGGCGACTGTAGGGAATTTGGCCACTTTTTGCAATTGTTTGATATATCAGTGCCATAATAGTCATATGCATAATGTGGAGCTACTTTGGCAGAAACTGTCAAGTGGTAGCACTGGTTTTGCAAATTAAATGCTCAGACGAAATGTGAAGATTGTCCTCATTGTGTTTAGTTCCGTCCGTAGCTTGTTTGTTAGAGCAAACTTAAAATACTCTTTATTTCCTACAGCATTTGTTACTGTTAATTATCATTTTTGTTGATATAACTGATGAATTTGTTATAGTATTAGTTTTATTGTACCTTGTTTTTATTCTTAATCTTGCTGCTTTTCTTATAACTGAATTTTTTTATCTGGCTGTTGTCCAATTGTATGATCTGATGACTGCATTCTGCATGAGTTTGCCACATCTGCACTTCTCTTGTCTAAGCGAAATCTTGTCTAAGCGAAATGCTTTTTGGGCACAGTGGAAATTTTTTATTGAGAGTGTAATTTCTAGAGTTGAAGCATAACTTACTGAGATGTAATTTTAGTACGTAATGGAGTGTTTCAGTGAAAATTTTTGTGATATTGCTGACCTATCAACATGAAAGAATGACTGATAGTTTGAAGGTAAGGGGATGTCTTGTTTTACAGCATTGTGAAGATGTAATTGTGATGTAGTTCATCAGCTCAGAAAGCTTATATACATTAAATGTGTTCCCAATAAAACTGATCTGTATTTGGTTTTACTTTTATCTCTTATGTTCATTGTCGCAAATGAAGGTTAATTTACTGGTGAGAATTGTTCTTAAACTGACAACACTGCCAAAGGCAGTTTTGTATTTTCATATTTTTGTTTCTTGTTTTATGATTTTCATGAACACTACCACACAGTACTGTAGCTTAGGTGTCTGCATAATATTTCGCTTATATCGCCTTCAATGTCCTTCATGTCATTGGCCATTATCCATTTGACATATACGTATCATCCATGGATTCTTCACTTGTCCTCTGCAACTAGTCACAAGACATTGCCACAAGAAAATCAATGTTTCACTTCTCTGGCATCAACAGTCTTTTTCCTTCCAATCCTGCTCAATGTCAACTAAATCTCAGAAAGGGATGTCCTTGAACCTCCTTGACTTTTTAAATGTATGGAAAACTAATCCCTCTCATCATTAAAGGGTTAAACTTCAAAACTGAATTAGGTACCACAGCAGATGTAAATAATCCCTGCCTCCATCTATTGGCCAATTCCTCCACTGTCCGTTTTACCTCCAGTCACCCATCAACAATCTTGGCATCAAATTTAACCACAATTTCTCCATTTCAAATCACAGTTCCTTCCTTCCTCACACCTGGTTTGTTCATATTCGTGATCTCCTGCACTATAAGCCCATGATTGATGTCATAACCACCTCTACAGTCACTACCTCGATGGACTCTGGATGTGCATTAACTGTCGAACATGGATGGGAATTTGTTGGGTGTCTGTGGGAGACTGCCAGTGGAGACCTTCTCCAGCTACTCAAGCATCACTCATGTACAGATGAACTTACCAGTATATTATTTTACAACTCCATCAGTTAAGCTAGTGAGAAGCATTTTAGACGTTATTAACTCTTTGGAGGCTGAATAAATTTTTATATGTTTGTGCTGAGGGCTGAATATTTCTGGGTTAAGTCCTTCATTTCCCATATATTTATATAACAATATATTTTATATGTTTATATGCATACATGTATATATATAAAAGTTTATATATGCATACACATATATACATATATTTACATATGTTTACATAATATATATACATATATATACATATATTGATATACATATGTATATAAATACATGCATACATATATTTATGTATATATTTATTTGTATATCTGTATATTTATATATATGTATAGCTATACATAAATATATGTATAACAATACATATATAAATATATGTAAATTTATATATGTATATATACATACATGCATGTATGTAATATATATATATATATGTAATATTTGTATGTATATACATACATCTGCATATTTATATATGTGTATTTAAGTGTGTCTATTTATATATTACTTATATATGATAAGCATATATACATATATATAATGAATATTTATATATATATATATATTGTTTAATTGTATATGTATATATATTTTCATATATGTAAATTTATATATATATATATATATATATATATATATTTCGACATATATAATGTAATACATATATATGTATGTCTATGTATTCAAATATATATATTTTTATGTTTATATATGTATATATAGATATATAATATATGTACATATATACATATTTATGTATTATGCATAATACATGCAAATATGTACAGGCATGTTTGTATGTATATACATATATATATGTATATATATGCATGTTTATATATGTATAATATACATATATACATATAATATATAAGTATATACAGGGTGAGGCCGAAAAAAATAATCCATTACAAAATTGGCGATTTCTCGAAAACCGCTGAATATTTTGTTACAAAACTTCGCCAGTCTATTTGCCACATATTTATCTACAGCGTAGCTAAATCTAATGAAATTCGAATCATGAAAACCAAAATGGTGCAACCCTGAAGTGAAACAATGTTATTTTCGTTTCAACAGACAGTTACTGACAGCAATAGGCCAAAGTAACAAAGTAACGACGCAAACAGTAATGTAACAAGGTTCAAGGTTACTTATTGTTATTGACAAGATTAGGCCAAGTGTTAAGTTTTGTGCAAGGAATGTTCGAAGTGACCACCGTTTGTTTTTCAACAAGCTTGCAGACGTTTTCGAAAGCCCAGAACAGACTTCTGAATGGTCTCAAGTGGCAAGTCATTCCAGATGATTTGCAGCGTATTTTCAGTTCAGGAATGTTCTTCGGCTTTGTGGTAAGTTTGTTGTAGGTCTCAAGCATTGCACCCCAGGCAGCATAGTCGAGTGGGTTCATATCTGGGGAATTTGGCGGCCACGAATCCTTGTCGATGAAGTCCGGACAGTGACTTGTTAACCAATCTTGGGCCAGCTTTGCGCCGTGAGCGGAAAATGAACTGATTTCCCAAGACAGTGTGACAGTCATCGACAAGCTTAGGCAAAAGATTCTCCACGTAGTACTTAGCATTGACTTTGGCCTTCTTGTCAATGAAATGCAAGCGTCCCTTGCCCTCATAGCTGACACCTGCAGAAACCATGCTACTTTATGTAAAAAATATGATTTCCTATTTCGTGAATGCCGTGTTCAGTTGAAAAAATGCAGTTCTTTCTTCTGCCTGATGTCATGATCACAAATATAAAGATACTGACATAAAATTTTCAAATAATATGCAAAAATATGTTACGAATAAGAATGAAAATATTTGTAACAAAATATTCAGCGGTTTTCGAGAAATCGCAATTTTCGTAATGGATTATTTTTTTCGGCCTCACCCTGTACACATATATATGCTTATATAAATATATGCATATATATACATATCTATAATTAGACTTTGGAACCCCTACACCTAGATGTCGACTTTCGTCGACAGCCGCCTTAAGCCCCTAGTGTCTGTCGACTTTCGTCGACAACAGCCTCCAAAGAGTTAAAAGGAACTATACAAATGCCTTGAAACATAAATGCATGTACACACAAATGCGTAATGTTGCATACGTTGTGTTGTGCATTTGCTGCTTGCACAGTGTAGATGCTGGTGTGATGTTAATTGTAATATATACTGTTGTGATTATTGCTGAAAACTATACCAGAAATATTACTTCCACAAGGTTGTTCGATTGTTCATAATAAATAACTGTTACCTCAACGAGAACCATGATCAGTTTGCTATAGCAAGCCAACACAGGTGGTATTTGTTTTTTAAACAGAATGTTGTCTTCTCAGTTTTATGAAATTTCTGCAATTAGCTTTGTATTTATTTTTTGTCTCTTTTTTTTATAGCATACTGTGTTATACATTATGTGGTACTTTAGGTGCAGTCTATCAATGTTAAATGATAGTTTTCAGTGTTTCTAGTTATGCAAATGAAGTAGTGTAGTTGAATGTTAACAGGTGAATTTATATACGAAACAAAAGTTAACCAAGTGTTGTCTTTGAAATTGTGCCTATCATGTGAATTCTATTCTGTCGAAATGTATCTTCTAGTGTGCACTGTGCAGGCTGTAGCTTCCCAATATAAATTTCCTGTCCAGGGATCTCCAGCATGTGGGACAGTTTGAATAATTTTATTAATATTGAATAGCCACAATAGAACTAGATCTGGAAGTTTAAATTTAGATACCTTCAAATTAAAAAATTTGTGTTTTCTGCTTATTAAGAATCAGCGTGAGCACGCAACCTAATGTAGAAACTACATGTATTCCAGAGCAGAAAGTCAATTTCACAGTTCAAATGCTTCTGAATAGGTTTCAACAAATAAAATGGTAAATCTCGTGGAAATGATATTTGTAGTCTGTTTATAATAATTTTCACAAAGTTTCGTGCTACTTAAACAATGCATCATGCAAGTTACATGAGTTAACAGCAATTCAGTTTTGTTATTTGTGATTCGTCTTGATGTCAATGCAGTTTCAATCTGTGCACATGTAAATAGTGTCAAGAAAAGAGTCCTGTATGTGTTAGCTTCTTTTACATCGAGTCTGTGGCTTTGTAATGTTCATCATCAATAGTCGAATATATGTGACCTTCGCTGCTCAGAAACTCGACAGCATCTCTACAAGCAAAAACGTTTTCTTTGGTAAAATAAAAACAAATTTATGCATTCAAAATGTCAGCAAGTCCAATTTAAAATTGATAACTGAAAAATGTCAATTATCAGAGAGTCAATATAACATGAATTCTGATGTAATGCAGTCAGAGAGATGAATCCAAAATTATTTCACCAACGGAAAGTTGGTGAAATAACTTACCCTTGCTGGCTCCCCTAATGTGCTTGCCTTATCCTCCGCCATTCTTACTACACCTGGTAATTAGGTGCCCCTACTAGCGGGATCTTTGATCCCTTTTGGGTCCCCTCTGTAACCAACTAGATTTTTGTTGCTGTTACTTTTTTGTTTATGTTGATTGGTTGCAAGAATAAATTTGATTTGATTGATTTGATGTTAACTTATTTTAACACCAACATCGTTATAAAGCAGTTTGATATGACTCCCACAGATGGCAACATAATAAGTTTCTCGTGTATTCCCTAAATGACTCATTTACACACTAAAATATCAGCAATAGAAAATTCATTAAATCAAATTCAAAATTAGCCAATATTTCACTCAGACAGTAAGGGGCCATCCATATATTAGGTACGCATGGAGGGGTAACCCAAATGCTTGTGCTTGCGTATTCTTGGGTGGTGTCTACTGATAATGTACATACGCATAGGAAACGGGAGGGGGAACCTATAATTGTCTATATTGGCCTTAAATTGATTGGCCTTCAAGTGAGCCAGAGTACAGTCTTCAGCTATCAGATACTACCAGGGGAAGTAGGACTGTGGGAGAGGTGTCACTTGTATGCCACCTTAGGGTCCTTACCTCCGAACGCTATCATTAAACTATCACACAGCTCAGCAGCGAGTCCATGGATTACTCATCCTTCAATCTGGCCTAAAGTGCAGTGTCGTACTGACACATTCTGCAGCTGGTCTTATGGGGAGGGGGAGAAGTACGTGTGCCTACAGGGAGGGGTCCAATTTTCCCAGATTTTTGCGTACGTAATATATGGATGGCCCCTAAGTGATACTTTGCTAAAATCTCGAGTACCCGAGGTAATAGTTTTATATTCTTAAAGTTGTGACTAATTCTTACATACCTGACCACTTTAAGAGGCATTCCTTTCAGCCTATCACAGACAACAGCCATGGCCAATCCCTGTTCATCGACGCAGGAACGTATTACATTTAATACCTATAAGCAAAAAAAGAACTTTGGGCTTAAGTTTACTACATTATTTACGGATATATGGTTCTATTTTGCAGCATAAAATCAACACTTCATAACTGCCAACACTAAACCACTGGTAAACAGCCAGAATTCAGTTACATACTAAACAAAGGCTAGGGTACTTGCATCTTCATAGTTCACATCATACTATTGGTTCAGTAAAGTGTACACAACTTGGTACATATGCTAAAATATGGCACTGAATTGACAGAATTTATCTCTGCACTTTTAGTACTGTTTACCTATTAACACTTTTACCATAATATTTCTGGTAACGTTATACCTTTGGCACATGATCTGTCTTACCTGCTGCTGTTGAGCTGTTAGTCCAACGTCTACCTGACCACCGAAGTTGTGTGAGGTGTCAAATCCTGATCTTGTAGTATTCATCGTCGAGTTGCCCATATGGCTGGTTGAAGCTCTAGCCTATAAATCACAAGTCAGTTGCAACCTGGATCCTTGTATTACCTTGAAACCTAAAGCACTGATACAATTACAGGCTTTTGCATCAACTGAGACACAATATTTTATATTTGTGATAAAGAAGCTAAAATAATTTCTTACATCTGAAATCCGTACTACACATTAGTTACTAAACCAGGAATAAAATTTAATGTCGTTTAAGAATCATTCAATCCATCGATTGTCTATTTTTCATTAGATATAGTATAAACTTCGAACATTCGGCATTACCATAGAATGGTCCTTTGTCCAGTAAGCATGTGCATAGATGACTTCTAAAAGATGACTCGTCAGCTCATTCATGTCGGTCAGAGGTACGACTCGAAAAGCGGCCACGTTCCTCTTCCCGGCAAATGCTCGAACATGTCCATGCACCCGGACGTAGATGTTTTCTCGGACCAGAGCCACTTTTTCGGCCTCTGGAGTGTTCTCCTGTATACAACAATACATTAACACGGCATAACATAATGCCAGTTTCAAGAGACTCAAATACCTCACACAGATGAAGTCTACTAAACTGTTCATTTGACACAAACACGGATTGGTTAATGCAACCCCAAATGACCAGAAACAAATGCTCATGAAATGCCCTATATGTGATGCAATGTAAGCCATATGTGTGCACCATCTAATCTAATCTCGCTTCTGTAGTGTCGTTTTCGTAATACATAAAGCATCAGCTGACGGTCACTTCATGTGGTTATGTGTCTGTGTGGCTGTATCTGTTTGGTAGTGTGTTTGTTTGGTTGTGTCTGCTTGGATGTGTGTCTGGTTGACTGCATCTGTTTGGTTGTATTGTATTGTATTGTATTCGGATATTTATAAAGCGCTTCTAGCGGGAGGGCCATTCAGAAGCGCTCCCAGTGCGATAGACCCCGAGAGAAAAAGCAAGTTTTAAGAAAGGTAAAAGAGGAAGAGACGCTACCTGAGAGAATAGAAGAACGAACAAACGGAGGAAGCCCATTCCAAAGAGCAGGGCCAATGGAAGCAAACGACCTAGATTGAGCCAGTGATTGTGCATATATGCTTTGTTGTATGTTTGCTTGGCAGATGTTAATACTCACATCATTGTCCACAAACTGTCGGACTTCTAGAAA
The DNA here is from genome assembly GCA_963556255.1 of Allolobophora icterica. NCBI lineage: Eukaryota > Metazoa > Annelida > Clitellata > Crassiclitellata > Lumbricidae > Allolobophora > Allolobophora icterica. The sequence continues at coordinate 20,111,946 of OY744605.1, read as the reverse complement.
CGGACCAGTCATATCATCGATCTCATACGAGAGATTTGTTGAGCTTTCTTTGGCAGACCGTACCAGGCCAACCAGAGTGACCTACCAACGCACATACATAATATCGTTCTAACATTTATAATGAAGCTAGACAGTGCATCACTATATATATTGATATACTTCTTTAAACTATTACGGCACACAATTTTAACACATGACTAACTTAAAACATCGAAACACCTAACATCATGCAACGAATGTAGCCAGCACTGTAGCAAGAGATATGTGAATTCTACTACTGGAGAATTTCACTATGCTGAACCTACATTACAATGGATATGCCATACCTTTACATAACATGGTTAAAGTACTGTAATGTAGCCGAGCAATCGTGCAGTGCCTTTTAAGCTTCTCTCCATGTTAACGACAAGTGGGATTAGTTTTACTCTTCCATACAATTTAGTGCACGTTCGTCATTAAATTGGCCAAAGGCTTGGCTGAGTGCTCAAGTTAATTTTTCCCTGATATCATCATCTGGGTTTATCTCAACAAAATATGCAACTGCCTGATGGTTATCGTTAGTGTATTCAGTTAGTTTATTAAAAGCATTGTTCAGTAAAACTTTAATTTGGTGATGGTCAGTAGATAGCAATAAACATCAACCATTTCTCTCATAGAGACTTAAAAAGTCCTAAAGACAAAATCTTTAACACCAGCTATTAGTGCTTAAAATACAGCATCCTAATGCCAGTTATCAATGCTTGGCATTAGCAACACCACACAAACATAAGCAATAACAATACCATACTATCTTGATCCAGCTAACACATCTTTTACAATAGAAACTGTTTATATCATTGTCATCCAGAGTATTTCAAAGAGTTGCACAACTGTTCCTACTCCATGTCACAGAGTTCCCCCAATTTCAAATTTCCACTTTGCAGCAAATTTCCACTGTGCATCTAACCTCTCACTGGTCAACACTGTGAAACGCGCTTTATAAATGTAAAGATACATTTACAATACAATACAACCAACCTGGTGTAAGTTGATTCCATCGATCATAAACTTGTCATCCATTTGCTCCGCTTTGAGAATCTGAGCCACAGTGCAAGGCATTATGTTCTCTGCTCTTTGCCGTGACTAAGAAATAACATTTTAATTTCTTACTGAAATTGTTCTGAACATGTATCACTTCAAAGTGAACACATTTTATCAAATTAAACAATCTAATAACAGCTACAAAATAATTTAACAGTTATAAACTAGTTCATATTTACAACAGGTGTTGAAAAGCATACAGGAAATACACCCTCAAACTTGGCAGATACACATTTTACAAATTACACCCAGCTCTTCACTATCTCCACTTCACTCTAACTTCCTTTAACTGAAACATTTTCATGACACGAGTTACAAGTTAAGATTGCGCAATAAAACAACGATAATAAAGCAACTCAATAAAAGCACATAGCAAGCTATAAAAGTCGGTTAAGTCCTAGTCAAGCAAATAATTTTATAACAAACACTATAAACTCAGTACTTTAGGCATTCATAATAAAACCTTACTGGTGTTTTCTATGTTGTGTTTCTGTATATTCTGCTATCTGTTTTACTTAATTTTTGCAACTCATTCTCTTTCCAAAGCCATTGTGTAGCTTGTATGCAGTTGGACTCTTACACAGCCCACCTACATCTCTTTTAAAGTAAGGAGAGACTTAAAGAAGGTTAACCTTCTGAACCCGAACATCTTTTCAACAAATGGTTCATCCAGCAACCATTACTTTCTTAAGTTTCTGATATTCCCATTACTTAAAAATTAGTTTGAAATTGCCATTCTGTACCTTTTGGTTTTGTGTCGATGTCTGTTGGGAGCTGGTGTTAAGATAACCTCCACCTTGGTCTCCATAGCTATCGCCATATCCTGGGAAAACACAAAACGAAATCAGCTTATATCACAACAAAATCATCTAAAGTCCATTTTAGAAAAGGTCAAAAGAATCATTTATAAACCAATCAACATTATTCTTGGCCTTTAAAAAGCATCAGTTTCAATCCAATCATCAAGGTGCACAGGGTACTTAAGAAGGTCCTACAGCGAACTCGAAGCATGTCCAAATCAGACATGGAATGCGCCCACAGATAAACTTTTAAACCAGGGTAGGGCGATTTTCTGCAAGCACTGGCTACTTAAAATTCTCGTATTCTGTTTCGAGCTTTATTCTAGTACAAGCATTGATGGTCAGAGTCATTATTTCATTGTCAGAATCTATAACATCAATATATTTTCCATTAGCTTAGCTTTTAATTTGTGCTTTAGAATATGCGAGTTCGCGATTTCCTACCGCCCAGGTCTCACCATCCAACCACACAGGTCTAATTCAGCATCCAACTGTCAAGGTCTACTCATTCATAGCTTTCTCTATCTCAGCCACCAGTCTCCCCTGAAATTCTGCAACCACTCCTTAGCCTGTACTGCACCGGCTCTTTGGAATGAACTCCGAAAAGATTTCCACATGTTCCCTCATCCTCTGAAGCTTTCCACTTACAACTGAAAACCGAACTCTTGAAGTTATCCTATCCTGATTCTACTCCTGCGCAACCACACGACCACCATCATCAACTATTTCCACCGTAGCCCCATGCTGTCTCTTCGGCTTGACCGCCTCGGATTCTGACCTGGCAGTCGGGCACTGGAATGGGTAAAACAGGCTATTGCGGACTTGATCTGATATATCGCCCGTAACTACGCTCGTCTCCCTAACGTGGTTTTTGTGTTGCGCTGAGAAATTTCAAAGATTTACATTACATTACATTGCAATAACAATAAGTGTTTGATTCGCCAAGGCCCCAGTTTCCCGCCAATATTCGGTGGCAATTCATCACTACACCAACTTTAAGAAATAAAATATCTGCTACTTGAAGTCTTATAATTATTAAATACATGACATCAAGAAGTGCAGCGAATATTATCACTGTTGTCAATTCAACGAGCCAGTCAACAACACTTTATATCGCTCATTTTCCGTCACCAAACTGTGTCATCGTCAGAGAAACTCTACAAAATACAAAGCACATCGTTAACAGAATTTTTGACGCTGGACAATAGTCAGCTAACCTCCTCCTTGATTCCACATTGCGCAGTTTTGTGTTTGCAGAAACAAAAACAAATTAACACCGCGAAAAAGAACTTGAAAAGTCAGCGCGTTATCTTGCTCAGCAAAGAATTAGTAACAGGAAGATGTGCAACCTATGTAGATGCTAAAAGATCGCTGTTAATCCTGGAGCAATGAAATCGACCATTATCGTGCTCCATTAGCCAAAGACCAAGGACTCTATACAATATAATATAGAATCCTTGAATTTTTGAATCTTTGTTAAATAATCCTCTATACAATATAATATAGAATCCTTGGCCAAAGACTAATATTATCACAGCACCATGATAAAGCGAGGCATAGGCGCCGACTCCTGCTTATTTTGTCTCTGGGTGCCTGGGTCCTCGAGGACCCTCCCCTCCCCTTCCCCCGTCCCACTCTGCTCAGGTAGGTGAGTTTTAGCGGATTTTCGGATAAAGAAAATTGTTTTCTTGTCAAGGGTTGCGAGGTTAGAAAAAGTATTGGAAATCGGTGACGACGTTTCTTAAATAATAAATAAATAAATAATTTATTTATGTACGAGCTGTAACTGTGAGATCATGCAATGTTGGGCATTTATGTTGTAGTTGTATTTCTCAAGTTGTGAGATTACTTAGTTGTAAAAAATTTGAATTTAAGGTCCAAATTCTTCTGGATGCCAGGCACCCACTGAACTTTCTCTCTGGGTGCGCACCCAAGGCTCCCAAGAAGTCGGCGCCTATGTTGCGAGGGTAGGCCTACTCTTTGGAAACCCCTCTGATTTGGTTTGACCTTCTGGAAACCGAACTCGGACCTCTTTTGGACTACTCTCTGGAAACCCCTCTAATCTGACGTAGCGCTCGTGAATAGGCTGATGTCCTGCGCTTGGCCTTCGAGTGGCGCTTTAGAAGTTTGGAGATTACGATGTGTATGCGCTAAAAATGCAAAATATTGCAACCAGAGGCGGATTAAAGCATGTTAAACGTGTTCGGCCGAACAGGGGCCCTACACTTGAGGTGCCCACACATTGAAAAGAAAAAATTCAATATTTTATAATTATTGTTATTTGTTAAGTGTAGGCCCTAATAGTAAAAATGAGCAAAATAACTCAGAATAAATTATTCTAAACTACTCATTTAAAATGTTAATGTGCTCTTTCACCAAAAAGGTGACCTGCACATGAAACTTTAGCACATTATGGTAAGGAGTAAAAGCATACGTAGGCCTAACATAATTGTACAGAGACTAAAATTCTTCTCGCCGTATAGGCCTACAGTGCTCTGCCAGAGCTAGTTCCATATTGCCATCTTGTCTACACACGTATGCTGAAACAACTGTAGGCCTACTTAAGTTTTGGCAACTTTTCGCTGCTATCGCAGATGGCTTCACAGCAAGGGGTGTCTCTACTCTTCTGTCTATCACTTCAACCAATTTTGTTGAAACTGTCATCCGCTTCTGACATTTACCAGATTACCTCGATGATCTCACTCTCGGAGCCTCGGAGGAGAAGAAGCGGTGGTAGCAATAGACGTGGAAATGCTCGAATGGGACTCTGAGAAGCTATAGGCTTGCACCTTAACCATGCCAAATGTGAGGTAATCTCGCGATGCCCACTCACTACCAAGTAGGCCTACAGCTGTCTGAAGAAATGTAGTTTTTTTTAGCCAGAAGCAGCTTGTCTTCTTGGTACTCAACTTTCTGAATCAGATGCTCTTGAGCAGATTCTTAACTCCCAATGCCAGGATCTATCATTGGCAATCACAAGGCTGGAGAGTATCGGTAGACATGATGACCTCATCCTTTTAAGGAGCTCCCTCGGTCATTCGAAACTTTTGTTGCACACGTTGCGGTGCTTTGTGACCTCGCTGGCATTACCCGCTTTTTTAAAACTTCGGCTGCAGGTGTCTTCAATTCTCCATGCTCAGTAGGCTGCAAGTACCGCGAAGACGTACACGTCAGAACTCTGATGAAACGCATGGTATTCTGATTGTGCAGTTCCCTGTCCAGGTAGGCCTAATACGTACGTATACGTATATCCCCAACAGCAATGTAATATGGAAACCATATGGGCTTCATATGGGATGCCATATGTCAGGGATCCCTAGATTCATCTTGTTTGCACCCGACAGCCCATATTGAATGCATATGTGCAAACCATCTGGGCTTTAAATGGTATGCATATGGTATCTATATGGCACCAGGTCTGGGGGTTTTGGACTGGGGTACCGTACCCCCACTTTTTAAACAATGCTAATCAAAATTTTATTATTGTGCCTCCCAGAGATCGCAGTATCCTGAGCCTTTCTTCGTTTACGTAAGGAATTGGTACCCCCCACTTTTTAGACCAAAGTTACGCCCCTGGTGGCTAGAACTAAGCACTAACTCACCTATTATTCTAGAAAACTGAACTATAGGCTTAGGCCTACATATTTTAATCGTGACCTCAGTCAACTTGGCCGTCAGTTGGCTCATTATTTCATTATTTACCACAGGCCAGTTATTGCAAAGAAATCGCTTGATGCAAAATATAGGCCTTAAACGTTCAATTTGACAATTCCGTATTTCAGTAAAATCACGAGTTAAACTTTATTAAGTAAAATTAACGTACGTGAAAACTCAAAGGGTGAAAAGTAAGCGAAGAACTTGAGCATAAAAACTTTATCGGGTTGACATTTTAAAGCGGAAATAGACTTTTGATGTCATAACCGTTTCCATGGTGACGTAATTGTCATTGCAATGTCTTCTGAGGCTTCTTTCCAATTTCGAATTGCGCTTGGCTGTCGATTTTATGATTTTCTAGACATGTTCGGGAGGATATTTTGTGCTTTTGTCGACCGTCGCGAAGAGTGGTCCCTGCCGATGTGGAGAACGGTGTGGTGGTGGTTTCTGCACCGGAGGAAGTATCGAGGGTAGACGACCTACCGGCGATCGAGGAAAGCCAGCCGCAGTGTCTACCCGTTGGTGATCTGTGGAGCGAAGCTGCTGCTTCCGTGTGTGGTGAGTTATTCCCTGTTGTCTGTTTTTCGGATGCCGCTTTCAGCGAATGTCCTGGTGCGAATGATGACGCCTTTTTGGCTGATGGAGTTCGCACTTGGCACTGGGCATGACGCCCCGTTGGCAGATGGAGACCCCATTGAACTCGACGCGTCTTTGGCTGATAAAGAGTTCCGACCCAGGAGAAGACCAGTAGCGGTGAGCTGGTTTATGCATCCATGTCAGTTGAGGAGGCCGATGGCCAGTGTGAGAACTGTAGAAAAAGCTTGAGGGGGAGTTTAGACTTTGATGAGTTTGATCCATGTAGAGTTGAATATTTATTCGTATTTTGGAAACAGAGAAAATTTAAAAATGCAATAGAAAGCTTAAACTCCTTAAAGTGATGACATCACTGAATTTATTAGTATACAGTTCACTTGGTCACAAATCTCACCAGTGCTTTTTTCTAAGGGAACGGTGTTCTGGCACCTTTTTCAGCTGTTAAAGAAAAAATTTATGTAATTTAATTATAAATCTTACAGATGTGTTTAACTCTATCTTACAAGTGATTAAAAGTATCTTACAAGTGTCAAAAGTGTCTAACACGATCTGCTTTCTAGGAAATGATATAGTTCAAACTGTACTGTATCACAATGCAAATGTGACTTTAAAAATTTTCTTGGAGGGTCTCACCTTCCAACCCCGTTTTTTCTAGGGCTTTACTCTCGATTTAACCCTTCCATAATTGCTCAGTTCCAGAACCATTTTTTCTAGAATAATCAATGAATCTCACAATAAACCCGAGCAGTACTGTATTAGTAACCCACAAAGTGAATTGTGAAAGAAAATGCTAAAACATATGCACAGTATACACTAGCACAACTGAGGGGATTTGAAACGACTCCCTGGAGAGTGCAATGAAGGCTTAACAGTTGTGAGCTGGGTTGCATTAGTTGATGTGGTTGTTGTGGAACTCAAGAAGAGACCAGATGTCGAGGATGTGGTCGTGTTTTGCTGCTGCTTTCCATGGATTGCCCTGGGCCGACCGATGGTGAAGTGGCATGTGGAGGTTAGCCAGTAGCCGCAAAGGGACGAGCCGCAGGCTGGGAGGAGGTGATAACTGGTGCCGAGGAAAAGTCCTGACACGGAGAGGCTGGATGATGTTGAGCTCGTGAATAGTTAACCATTTCATAATATGGTTAAGCACTTTTCATCTAAATAGTTATTTAAGACTTTTTTAATCGTTAGTTAAGCAGTTCTTCAAATAAAAGTAAATCAAAATTTTTATGCTTAAGACATATTTCTTAGATCCGTTAGATAGCCATGCTAAGAGTGCTTTTATTAAGTGCTTAAAAGGCCATATATGTAAGCCTTTTTGGGAGGGGCTTTATATATGCTTGTCTTATGTTTAATTGTATGGTTTTGAAGTTGTTAAATTAATTGTTAAATGTGGTCGCTTGGGGTAAATGATTAACTGCACATATTAAAGTTATTAAATTAGATTGAAGTTGTGATGACTTGTCAGTATTTGTTAAATTGATATATAGGTGTGATTTGCTTGTCTGCATTTTTTAAATTGATGGGTAGGTGTGATTGCTGGTCAGTATTTGTTAAATCAGTGTGTAGGTGCGATTACTTGTATGTATTTGTTAAATTGGTTTTGTAGGCTAGCTGTGATGATTGCTTGTCTGTATTTTTTTTATTGGTTTGTACTTGTGATTACTTGTTGAATTGGTTTGTAGTAGGGAATGCAAACGCGAGGGCTTTTTATGAACCCGGGTTTTCGGTATTGGCGCCAGTAAAAACCCGGGTACCCGGGTTTTGACAGGTTTAGAAACTTTACGTGATAAATATTACCGCACTATGTCTTGCGGCAAGAACAACGTTGTCGAATGCAGCTACAAAGTCCAAAGTTCTGCAAACGTCTATGATCATAAACGTCCATGCGTTTGAGCAGGTTTATCTGATGCTTAGACCGGAGATGAATATTGGGACTTCGTGTTGAACAGCCGACAATTTTCAGCTTCGATTTTACATAGCTGGCACTGAGCCCACAGAATCGCGATCGAAGTGTTCCCAAACACTGCTCTTTAAATTTGCTGATTTAAACATTGCTTTATAAGTCACTAAATATAAATAAAACAAGTTTACCGATAATATACGAACTGAATGCCACAAGTCACCAAGCTCAGCATTAGGCCTACTCACTGTACGTGTGAAATGTGAAGCCTCGCTCATATAACGTCACCAAAAAAGACATGGAACGAGCCAATAAATAAGTAAGTTGCAGTAGTATCACATAACTCGTTACCAAGAGCAGCACTATCATTATATTTCCATTACTCTGCATTTGTGAGTTTCACGGCGTGAAACGACGATGAAAGTGATGCATTTCAAAAACTCCAAACCCGAGTTTCAATCGCTGTTTACGATTACATAGACGGGCTTTGGCAGATGTCTGTCCCTCGCTCTGGCTATGAGAGTCCCCACACTTGCGCTCGATGCAGGACAAGACTACAAGTGCAGGGCCAACCAGTCACGAAGAGGACATTGCCTCCGTCTAGACTCAAGAGCGGAACCTGTCTTCGTCTCGGGTGGAAGCTGTTGTCGCTTATGTGGTGCTCAAAGTTTGTATTATCCTCAGACATTATTGTTTTACCAACGGCCTCCGCTGTTGTTATTCTTACGAGTTTGGCTGCTTTGTAGTATATTAATGAAAGGCATCCGAGTTAGGCTACATTTATGTTGTATAGTAAAACATTGATTCGAGTTAGGCTAGGACCTATATTATAATATAATAAAATAGTAATGAAAATTTAATGTCATTGTTCAAACCCGGGTTTCAATCTCGGTTAAACCCGGGTCTTCGGGTTCCGAAAAACCCCGGGTAACCCGGGTACCCGGGTTGGCATAAACTCGGGTTTGCATTCCCTAGTTTGTAGTTGTGATTACTTATCTGTCGTTGTTAAATTTGCTTGTAGTTGCCATGACTTCTTAAATTGGATTGTAGTTGTGATAGTAATTGTAATTGTAATTCAACACTTATATAGCGCCACTCGAATCAGCGCCCTTTTTGGAGGGAGCTTGTACATTGTAGGGTCTTGAAGTTGTTAAATTAATTCTTAAGTGTGAATGCTTGTGTTGAACTTGTAATTGCACATATTAACGTTGTTAAATTATTTTGTAGTTGTGATGACTTGCTTGTATTTTTTAAATCGATGCCTACTTGTGATTACGTGTCTGTATTTGTTACATTTGTTTGTAGTTGCAATTACTTGTCTGATCTTGCTAAATAGATTTGTAGTTGTGATTACTTGCCTAATTCGTTTGTAGTTGTGATAGTAATCAAACAGTTATATAGCGCCACTCAGATCAGCATTATATGAGCCCTTTTGAGAGATGGGTTGTCGTATGTTTAATTGTAGTCTTGAAGTTGTTAAATTGATTGTTAAATGTGATTGCTTGTGTTGAATTTTTAATTGAACATACTAAAGTTCTTAAATTGATTTGTCTTTGCGATTAATTGTTTGTTTTTGCTAAATTGATTTGTAGTTGTGAGTACTTGTCTGTATTTGCTAAATTGATTTGTAGTTGTAATTACTTGTCTGTATTTGTTAAATGATTTGTAATTGTCATTACTTGTCTGTACTTGCTAAATTGATTTGTAGTTGTCATTACTTGTGTCTAGTTGTTAAATTGATTTGTGGCTGTGTTTACTTGTCTGTATTTGTTAAATTGATGTGTAGTTGTAATTGTTTCAAGAGGAGGGACCCATATAGGCAAAGTTACTGCATTGGGCCATGGAAGAGCTCATCTTAGGGACATCCATAAGGCCACAGGCAGAAGATCGCAAGGACAAACCAATTTAATAAATACAGACAAGTAATCTTAACTACAAAACAAAGGAATGGAAGAAACCAGGGTGCAAACAAACATTAGGTAAAACGGCACAGGGTTTAACCTGAATTCGCTGTTGGACAGAGAGCCAGCGGAGGGAATCATAAATGATTACATGTCTGTATTTGCTAAATTGGTTTGGAGTTGTGATCATTTCTCTCTATTTGTTTAATTGGTTTGTAGTTGTGATTACTTATATGTATTTGCTAAATTGTTTTGTAGTTAAGATTACTTGTCTGTATTTATTAAATTGGTTTGTAGTTGTGATTATTTGTGTGTATTTGTTTAATTGATTTGTAGTTGAGATTACTTGTCTGTATTTATTACATTGGTTTGTAGTTGTGATTATTTGTGTGTATTTGTTTAATTGATTTGTAGTTGAGATTGCTTGTCTGTATATATTATATTGGTTTGTAATTGCAATTACTTGTTTGCATTTGTTTCATTGATTTGTAGTTGTGATTACTTGTCTGTATTTGCTAAATTTGTAGTTGAGGTTACTTGTCTGTATTTATTAAATTGGTTTGTAGTTGTGATTACTTGTCTGTTTATGTTAAATCGGTTTTAGGTATGCTTACTTGTCTGTAATTGCTAAATTGGTTTGTATCTGTAATTGTATTTGTAATTGAACACAGTTATATAGCGCCACTGAGATCAGCGCTATGTGAACCCCTTTGGGAGGGGTTGTTTTCAGTTTAAGTGTATGGCCTTGAATTGCTTAATTGAGTGTTAAATGTGATTGCTTGGTTGAACGTTAAGTTGCACATATAAAGTTGTTAAATTGTGAGTACTTGTCTGTATTTGCTAAATTTATTTGTAGTTTTTCTACTTGTCTGTATTTTGCTGAATTTGTTTTTTAGTTGTGATTACTTGTCTGTATTTACTAAATTGATTTGTAGTTTCTTTACTTGTCTGTATTTTGCTAAATTGATTTGTAGTTATGATTACTTGCTTGTTTTTGCTAAACTGGTTTGTAGTTGTGATTGCTTGTTAAATTGGTTTGTAGTTGTAATTGTAATTGTAATCGAGGACTTATATAGTGCCACTCAGATCAGAGCTATGTGAGCCCTTTTGGGAGGGAACTTGACTTATGTTTAATTGTATGGTCTTGAATTTGTTGAATTGATTGTTAAGTGTGATTGCTTGTGTCGAACCTTTCCATCTTAACTTTATTAAATTGGCTTGTAGTTGTGATGACTTGTCTGTATTTGTTAAATTGATATGTAGGTGTGATTTGCTTGTCTGCATTTTTTAAATCGATGGGTAGGTGTGATTCCTGGTCTGTATTTGTTAATGCAATTACTTGTGTGTATTTTTTAAATTGGTTTTGTAGCTGTGATGATTGCTTGTCTGTATTTTTTAAATTGGTTTGTACTTGTGATTACTTGTTGAATTAGTTTGTAGTTGTGATGACTTGTCTGTATTGGTTAAATTTGCTTTTAGTTGCCATTACTTGTTAAATTGGATTGTAGTTGTGATGGTAATTGTAATTGTAATTCAACACTTATTTAGCGCCACTCGGATCAGCACTATATGAGCCCTTTTAGAGGGAGCTTGTACATTGTAGGGTCTTGAAGTTGTTAAATTAATTCTTAAGTGTGAATGCTTGTGTGGAACATGTAATTGCACATATTAAAGTTGTTAAATTATTTTGTAGTTGTGATGACTTGTCTGTATTTTTTAAATCGATGTCTGCGTGTGATTACTTGTCTGAATTTGTTACATTTGTTTGTAGTTGCAATTACTTGTCTGCTCTTGGTAGTAGTTGTAATTATAATCAAACACTTATATAGCGCCACTCAGATCAGCATTATTTGAGCCCTTTTGGGAGTTGGCTTTTCTTATGTTTAATTGTAGTCTTGAAGTTGTTAAAGTGATTGTTAAATGTGATTGCTTGTGTTGAATTTTTAATTGAACATACTAAAGTTCTCAAGCTGATTTGTCTTTTTGATTAATTGTCTGTATTTGCGAAATTGATTTGTTGTTGTGAATACTTGTCTGTATTTGCGAAATTGATTTGTAGTTGTGTAATACTTGTCTATATTTGCTAAATTGATTTGTAGTTGTAATTACTTATCTGTATTTGCTAAAATGATTTGTAGTTGTCATTACTTATCTGTATTTGCTAAATTGATTTGTAGTAGTCATTACTTGTCTCTAGTTGTTAAATTGGTTTGCGGCTGTGTTTACTTGTCTGTATTTGTTAAGTTGATGTGTAGTTGTTATTGTAATTGTAATTGAACACACTTATATAAGGCCACTCCGATCAGCGGCCCACTCAAACCGCATCAGTGCCAGCCCGGGCTTAAAGGAAGGTTTTTAGATGTCTATGGAACTGGAGAGGAGAGAGGGCATAAAGCTCTTGGCAGAGAGACAAAGGTAGATAGTTTCAAGAGGAGGGACCCATATAGGCAAAGTTACTGCATTGGGCCATGGAAGGGCTCATCTTAGGGACATCCATAAGGCCACAGGCAGAAGATTGCAAGGAAGCCCTCGCAGGTATGGATGAAACCAGGGTTCAAACATTCATTAGGTAAAACGGAGCAGGGTATAACCTGAATTCGCTGTTGGACAGGGAGCCAGCGGAGGGAATCATAACTGATTACATGTCTGTATTTGCTAAATTGGTTTGGAGTTGTGATCATTTGTCTCTATTTGTTTAATTGGTGTGTAGTTGTGATTACTTATATGTATTTGCTAAATTGTTTTGTAGTTAAGATTACTTGTCTGTATTTAATAAATTGGTTTGTAGTTGTGATTATTTGTGTGTATTTGTTTCATTGCTTTGTAGTTGTGATTACTTGTCTGTATTTGCTAAATTTGTAGTTGAGGTTACTTGTCTGTATTTATTAAATTGGTTTGTAGTTGTGATTACTTTTCTGTTTATGTTAAATTGGTTTTAGTTATGCTTACTTGTCTGTAATTGCTAAATTGGTTTGTATCTGTAATTGTATTTGTAATTGAACACAGTTATATAGCGCCACTCAGATCAGCGCTATGTGAACCCCTTTGGGAGGGGTTGTTTTCTGTTTAATTGTATGGTCTTGAATTTGCTTAATTGAGTGTTAAATGTGATTGCTTGGTTGAACGTTTAGTTGCATATATAAAGTTGTTAAATTGATGTATAGTTGTGAGTACTTGTCTGTATTTTTCTGAATTTGCTTTTTAGTTTTGATTGCTTGTCTGTATTTACTATATTGATTTGTAGTTTGTTTACTTGTCTGTATTTTGCTGAATTGGTTTGGAGTTGTGATCATTTGTCTATATTTGTTTAATTGGTTTGTAGTTGTGATTAGTTATATGTGTTTGCTAAATTGTTTTGTAGTTAACATTACTTGTCTGTATTTATAAAATTGGTTTGTAGTTGTGATTATTTGTGTGTATTTGTTTAATTGATTTGTAGTTGTGATTAGTTATATGTGTTTGCTAAATTGTTTTGTAGTTAACATTACTTGTCTGTATTTATTAAATTGGTTTGTAGTTGTGATTATTTGTGTGTATTTGTTTAATTGATTTGTAGTTGAGATTACTTTTGTGTATTTATTAAACTGGTTTGTAGTTGTGATTACTTGTGTGCATTTGTTTAACTGATTTGTAGTTGTGATTACTTGTCTGTATTTGCTAAATTTGTAGTTGAGGTTACTTGTCTGTATTTATTAAATTGGTTTGTAGTTGTGATTACTTGTCTCTATTTGTTTAATTGGTTTGTAGTTGTGATTAGTTATATGTGTTTGCTAAATTGTTTTGTAGTTAAGATTACTTGTCTGTATTTATTAAATTGGTTTGTAGTTGTGATTATTTGTGTGTATTTGTTTAATTGATTTGTAGTTGAGATTACTTGTGTGTATTTATTAAATTGGTTTGTAGTTGTGATTATTTGTGTGTATTTGTTTAATTGATTTGTAGTTGAGATTACTTGTGTGTATTTATTAAATTGGTTTGTAGTTGTGATTACTTGTTTGCATTTGTTTAACTGATTTGTAGTTGTGATTACTTGTCTGTATTTGCTAAATTTGTAGTTGAGGTTACTTGTCTGTATTTATTAAATTGGTTTGTAGTTGTGATTACTTTTCTGTTTATGTTAAATTGGTTTTAGGTATGCTTACTTGTCTGTAATTGCTAAATTGGTGTGTATCTGTAATTGTATTTGTAATCGAACACACTTATATAGCGCCACTCAGATCAGCGCTATGCAAACCCCTTTGGGAGGGGTTGTTTTCTGTTTAATTGTATGGTCTTGAATTTGCTTAATTGAGTGTTAAATGTGATTGCTTGGTTGAACGTTTAGTTGCATATATAAAGTTGTTAAATTGATGTATAGTTGTGAGTACTTGTCTGTATTTACTAAATTGATTCGTAGTTTTTTTACTTGTCTGTATTTTGCTAAATTTGTTTTTTTTAGTTAAACATAACATAACATAACAGGTTTTTAAGTGGCTCAGAAGACTTGCATCTGTGGTAGAGACACTCTCTCGATCCTCCTCGCAATTGCACCTCGTTCTAATATCCAAGTTTGTTAAGTTTCTTCTTAAATGCAATTACCGAGTCCGCAGTCACAGTCCCCTCTTCCAGCTTATTCCAATTGTTTACTACTCTGGCACTGAAGAATCTTTGCATTATTGTCTCGGCTGATTTTTTTAACAATCTTGTAGTTGTGCCCTCTAGTTCTTTCGTTACTTGAGAATTTGAAGAGCCTTTGTGCTGGTATTTTATCTCTTCCTGTCACTATCTTGAATGTCTCTATTAAATCTCCTCTATTTCTTCTTTTCTCCAATGTTGTCAGCCCGCATGTCCTCAGTCTTTCTTCATATGCCAGTTTGTCGAATCCTTTGATCATCTTCGTTGCTCTCCTTTATATCTTCTCTAGTTTTTATATATCCTGTCTGAAATATGGGCACCACACATGTGATTACTTGTCTATTTACTAAATTGATTTGTGGTTTCTTTACTTGTCTGTATTTTGCTAAATTGGTTTGTAGTTATGATTACTTGCTTGTTTTTGCTAAACTGGTTTGTAGTTGTGATTGCTTGTTAAATTGGTTTGTAGTTGTAATTGTAATTGTAATCGAGGACTTATATAGTGCCACTCAGATCAGAGCTATGTGAGCCCTTTTGGGAGGGAACTTGTCTTATGTTTAATTGTATGGTCTTGAATTTGTTGAATTGATTGTTAAGTGTGATTGCTTGTGTTGAACCTTTCCATATTAAAGTTATTAAATTGGTTTGTAGTTGTGATGACTTGTCTGTATTTGTTAAATTGATATGTAGATGTGATTAGCTTGTGTGCATTTTTTGAATCAATGGGTAGGTGTGATTGCTGGTGTGTATTTGTTAAATTAATGTGTAGGTGCGATTACTTGTTTGTATTTATTTAATTGGTTTTGTAGCTGTGATGATTGCTTGTCTGTATTTTTTAAATTGGTTTGTACTTGTGATTACTTGTTGAATTAGTTTGTAGTTGTGAAGACTTGTCTGTATTGATTAAATTTGCTTGTAGTTGCCATGACTTGTTAAATTGGATTGTAGTTGTGATAGTAATTGTAATTGTAATTCAACACTTATATAGCGCCACTCAGATCAGCATTATATGAGCCCTTTTGGGAGTTGGGTTGTCTTATGTTTAATTGTAGTCTTGAAGTTGTTAAATTGATTGTTGAATGTGATTGCTTGTGTTGAATTTTTAATTGGACATACTAAAGTTCTTTAATTGGTTTGTAGTTGTGATTACTTGTCCGTATTTGTTAAATTGATTGGTTGTTTTGATTACCTCTCTGTATTTGCAAAATTGACTTGTAGTTGTAATTACTTTTCTGTATTTGCTAGATTGATTTGCAGTTGTCATTTCTTGTCTGTATTTGCTAAATTGATTTGTAGTTGTCATTACTTGTCTCTAGTTGTTAAATTGGTTTGCGGCTGTGTTTACTTGTCTCTATTTGTCAAATTGATGTGTAGTTGTAATTGTAATTGTAATTGAACACACTTATATAGGGCCACTCCGATCAGCGGCCCACTCAACCCGCATCAGTGCCACCCCCGGCTAAAAGGAAGTATGTCTATGGAACTGGAGAGGAGAGATGGCAAGATGCTCTTGGCAGAGAGACAAAGGTAGATAGTTTCAAGAGGAGGGACCCATATAGGCAAAGTTACTGCATTGGGCCATGGAAGGGCTCATCTTAGGGACATCCATAAGGCCACAGGCAGAAGATTGCAAGGAAGCCCTCGCAGGTATGGATGAAACCAGGGTTCAAACATTCATTAGGTAAAACGGAGCAGGGTATAACCTGAATTCGCTGTTGGACAGGGAGCCAGCGGAGGGAATCATAACTGATTACATGTCTGTATTTGCTAAATTGGTTTGGAGTTGTGATCATTTGTCTCTATTTGTTTAATTGGTGTGTAGTTGTGATTACTTATATGTATTTGCTAAATTGTTTTGTAGTTAAGATTACTTGTCTGTATTTAATAAATTGGTTTGTAGTTGTGATTATTTGTGTGTATTTGTTTCATTGCTTTGTAGTTGTGATTACTTGTCTGTATTTGCTAAATTTGTAGTTGAGGTTACTTGTCTGTATTTATTAAATTGGTTTGTAGTTGTGATTACTTTTCTGTTTATGTTAAATTGGTTTTAGTTATGCTTACTTGTCTGTAATTGCTAAATTGGTTTGTATCTGTAATTGTATTTGTAATTGAACACAGTTATATAGCGCCACTCAGATCAGCGCTATGTGAACCCCTTTGGGAGGGGTTGTTTTCTGTTTAATTGTATGGTCTTGAATTTGCTTAATTGAGTGTTAAATGTGATTGCTTGGTTGAACGTTTAGTTGCATATATAAAGTTGTTAAATTGATGTATAGTTGTGAGTACTTGTCTGTATTTTTCTGAATTTGCTTTTTAGTTTTGATTGCTTGTCTGTATTTACTATATTGATTTGTAGTTTGTTTACTTGTCTGTATTTTGCTGAATTGGTTTGGAGTTGTGATCATTTGTCTATATTTGTTTAATTGGTTTGTAGTTGTGATTAGTTATATGTGTTTGCTAAATTGTTTTGTAGTTAACATTACTTGTCTGTATTTATAAAATTGGTTTGTAGTTGTGATTATTTGTGTGTATTTGTTTAATTGATTTGTAGTTGTGATTAGTTATATGTGTTTGCTAAATTGTTTTGTAGTTAACATTACTTGTCTGTATTTATTAAATTGGTTTGTAGTTGTGATTATTTGTGTGTATTTGTTTAATTGATTTGTAGTTGAGATTACTTTTGTGTATTTATTAAACTGGTTTGTAGTTGTGATTACTTGTGTGCATTTGTTTAACTGATTTGTAGTTGTGATTACTTGTCTGTATTTGCTAAATTTGTAGTTGAGGTTACTTGTCTGTATTTATTAAATTGGTTTGTAGTTGTGATTACTTGTCTCTATTTGTTTAATTGGTTTGTAGTTGTGATTAGTTATATGTGTTTGCTAAATTGTTTTGTAGTTAAGATTACTTGTCTGTATTTATTAAATTGGTTTGTAGTTGTGATTATTTGTGTGTATTTGTTTAATTGATTTGTAGTTGAGATTACTTGTGTGTATTTATTAAATTGGTTTGTAGTTGTGATTATTTGTGTGTATTTGTTTAATTGATTTGTAGTTGAGATTACTTGTGTGTATTTATTAAATTGGTTTGTAGTTGTGATTACTTGTTTGCATTTGTTTAACTGATTTGTAGTTGTGATTACTTGTCTGTATTTGCTAAATTTGTAGTTGAGGTTACTTGTCTGTATTTATTAAATTGGTTTGTAGTTGTGATTACTTTTCTGTTTATGTTAAATTGGTTTTAGGTATGCTTACTTGTCTGTAATTGCTAAATTGGTGTGTATCTGTAATTGTATTTGTAATCGAACACACTTATATAGCGCCACTCAGATCAGCGCTATGCAAACCCCTTTGGGAGGGGTTGTTTTCTGTTTAATTGTATGGTCTTGAATTTGCTTAATTGAGTGTTAAATGTGATTGCTTGGTTGAACGTTTAGTTGCATATATAAAGTTGTTAAATTGATGTATAGTTGTGAGTACTTGTCTGTATTTACTAAATTGATTCGTAGTTTTTTTACTTGTCTGTATTTTGCTAAATTTGTTTTTTTAGTTAAACATAACATAACATAACAGGTTTTTAAGTGGCTCAGAAGACTTGCATCTGTGGTAGAGACACTCTCTCGATCCTCCTCGCAATTGCACCTCGTTCTAATATCCAAGTTTGTTAAGTTTCTTCTTAAATGCAATTACCGAGTCCGCAGTCACAGTCCCCTCTTCCAGCTTATTCCAATTGTTTACTACTCTGGCACTGAAGAATCTTTGCATTATTGTCTCGGCTGATTTTTTTAACAATCTTGTAGTTGTGCCCTCTAGTTCTTTCGTTACTTGAGAATTTGAAGAGCCTTTGTGCTGGTATTTTATCTCTTCCTGTCACTATCTTGAATGTCTCTATTAAATCTCCTCTATTTCTTCTTTTCTCCAATGTTGTCAGCCCGCATGTCCTCAGTCTTTCTTCATATGCCAGTTTGTCGAATCCTTTGATCATCTTCGTTGCTCTCCTTTATATCTTCTCTAGTTTTTATATATCCTGTCTGAAATATGGGCACCACACATGTGATTACTTGTCTATTTACTAAATTGATTTGTGGTTTCTTTACTTGTCTGTATTTTGCTAAATTGGTTTGTAGTTATGATTACTTGCTTGTTTTTGCTAAACTGGTTTGTAGTTGTGATTGCTTGTTAAATTGGTTTGTAGTTGTAATTGTAATTGTAATCGAGGACTTATATAGTGCCACTCAGATCAGAGCTATGTGAGCCCTTTTGGGAGGGAACTTGTCTTATGTTTAATTGTATGGTCTTGAATTTGTTGAATTGATTGTTAAGTGTGATTGCTTGTGTTGAACCTTTCCATATTAAAGTTATTAAATTGGTTTGTAGTTGTGATGACTTGTCTGTATTTGTTAAATTGATATGTAGATGTGATTAGCTTGTGTGCATTTTTTGAATCAATGGGTAGGTGTGATTGCTGGTGTGTATTTGTTAAATTAATGTGTAGGTGCGATTACTTGTTTGTATTTATTTAATTGGTTTTGTAGCTGTGATGATTGCTTGTCTGTATTTTTTAAATTGGTTTGTACTTGTGATTACTTGTTGAATTAGTTTGTAGTTGTGAAGACTTGTCTGTATTGATTAAATTTGCTTGTAGTTGCCATGACTTGTTAAATTGGATTGTAGTTGTGATAGTAATTGTAATTGTAATTCAACACTTATATAGCGCCACTCAGATCAGCATTATATGAGCCCTTTTGGGAGTTGGGTTGTCTTATGTTTAATTGTAGTCTTGAAGTTGTTAAATTGATTGTTGAATGTGATTGCTTGTGTTGAATTTTTAATTGGACATACTAAAGTTCTTTAATTGGTTTGTAGTTGTGATTACTTGTCCGTATTTGTTAAATTGATTGGTTGTTTTGATTACCTCTCTGTATTTGCAAAATTGACTTGTAGTTGTAATTACTTTTCTGTATTTGCTAGATTGATTTGCAGTTGTCATTTCTTGTCTGTATTTGCTAAATTGATTTGTAGTTGTCATTACTTGTCTCTAGTTGTTAAATTGGTTTGCGGCTGTGTTTACTTGTCTCTATTTGTCAAATTGATGTGTAGTTGTAATTGTAATTGTAATTGAACACACTTATATAGGGCCACTCCGATCAGCGGCCCACTCAACCCGCATCAGTGCCACCCCCGGCTAAAAGGAAGTATGTCTATGGAACTGGAGAGGAGAGATGGCAAGATGCTCTTGGCAGAGAGACAAAGGTAGATAGTTTCAAGAGGAGGGACCCATATAGGCAAAGTTACTGCATTGGGCCATGGAAGGGCTCATCTTAGGGACATCCATAAGGCCACAGGCAGAAGATCACAAGGAAGCCCTTGCAGGTATGGAAGAAACCAGGGTTCAAAAATTCATTAGGTAAAACGGCGCAGGGTTTAACCTGAATTCGGTGATTGACAGGGAGCCAGCGGAGGGAATCATAAATGGTTACATGTCTGTATTTGCTAAATTGGTTTGGAGTTGTGATCATTTGTCTATATTTGTTTAATTGGTTTGTAGTTGTGATTAGTTATATGTGTTTGCTAAATTGTTTTGTAGTTAACATTACTTGTCTGTATTTATAAAATTGGTTTGTAGTTGTGATTATTTGTGTGTATTTGTTTAATTGATTTGTAGTTGTGATTAGTTATATGTGTTTGCTAAATTGTTTTGTAGTTAACATTACTTGTCTGTATTTATTAAATTGGTTTGTAGTTGTGATTACTTGTTTGCATTTGTTTAACTGATTTGTAGTTGTGATTACTTGTCTGTATTTGCTAAATTTGTAGTTGAGGTTACTTGTCTGTATTTATTAAATTGGTTTGTAGTTGTGATTACTTTTCTGTTTATGTTAAATTGGTTTTAGGTATGCTTACTTGTCTGTAATTGCTAAATTGTTGTGTATCTGTAATTGTATTTGTAATCGAACACACTTATATAGCGCCACTCAGATCAGCGCTATGCAAACCCCTTTGGGAGGGGTTGTTTTCTGTTTAATTGTATGGTCTTGAATTTGCTTAATTGAGTGTTAAATGTGATTGCTTGGTTGAACGTTTAGTTGCATATATAAAGTTGTTAAATTGATGTATAGTTGTGAGTACTTGTCTGTATTTACTAAATTGATTCGTAGTTTTTTTACTTGTCTGTATTTTGCTAAATTTGTTTTTTTAGTTAAACATAACATAACATAACATAACAGGTTTTTACGTGGCTCAGAAGACTTGCATCTGTGGTAGAGACACTCTCTCGATCCTTCTCGCAATTGCACCTCGTTCTAATATCCAAGTTTGTTAAGTTTCTTCTTAAATGCAATTACCGAGTCCGCAGTCACAGTCCCCTCTTCCAGCGTATTCCAATTGTTTACTACTCTGGCACTGAAGAATCTTTGCATTATTGTCCCGGCTGATTTTTTAACAATCTTGTAGTTGTGCCCTCTAGTTCTTTCGTTACTTGAGAATTTGAAGAGCCTTTGTGCTGGTATTTTATCTCTTCCTGTCACTATCTTGAATGTCTCTATTAAATCTCCTCTATTTCTTCTTTTCTCCAATGTTGTCAGCCCGCATGTCCTCAGTCTTTCTTCATATGCCAGTTTGTCGAATCCTTTGATCATCTTCGTTGCTCTCCTTTATATCTTCTCTAGTTTTTATATATCCTGTCTGAAATATGGGCACCACACATGTGATTACTTGTCTGTATTTACTAAATTGATTTGTGGTTTCTTTACTTGTCTGTATTTTGCTAAATTGGTTTGTAGTTATGATTACTTGCTTGTTTTTGCTAAACTGGTTTGTAGTTGTGATTGCTTGTTATATTGGTTTGTAGTTGTAATTGTAATTGTAATCGAGGACTTATATAGTGCCACTCAGATCAGAGCTATGTGAGCCCTTTTGGGAGGGAACTTGTCTTATGTTTAATTGTATGGTCTTGAATTTGTTGAATTGATTGTTATGTGTGATTGCTTGTGTTGAACCTTTCCATATTAAAGTTATTAAATTGGTTTGTAGTTGTGATGACTTGTCTGTATTTGTTAAATTGATATGTAGATGTGATTAGCTTGTGTGCATTTTTTGAATCAATGGGTAGGTGTGATTGCTGGTGTGTATTTGTTAAATTAATGTGTAGGTGCGATTACTTGTTTGTATTTATTTAATTGGTTTTGTAGCTGTGATGATTGCTTGTCTGTATTTTTTAAATTGGTTTGTACTTGTGATTACTTGTTGAATTAGTTTGTAGTTGTGATGACTTGTCTGTATTGGTTAAATTTGCTTTTAGTTGCCATTACTTGTTAAATTGGATTGTAGTTGTGATGGTAATTGTAATTGTAATTCAACACTTATATAGTGCCACTCGGATCAGCACTATATGAGCCCTTTTAGAGGGAGCTTGTACATTGTAGGGTCTTGAAGTTGTTAAATTAATTCTTAAGTGTGAATGCTTGTGTTGAACTTGTTATTGCAAATATTAAAGTTGTTACATTATTTTGTAGTTGTGATGACTTGCTTGTATTTTTTAAATCGACGTCTACTTGTGATTACGTGTCTGTATTTGTTACATTTGTTTGTAGTTGTAATTACTTGTCTGATCTTGCTAAATAGATTTGTAGTTGTGATTACTTGCTAAATTGGTTTGTAGTTGGGATAGTAATTGTAATTGTAATCAAACACTTATATAGCGCCACTCTGATCAGCATTATATGAGCCCTTTTGGGAGGTGGTTTGTCTTATGTTTAATTGTAGTCTTGAAGTTGTTAAATTGATTGTTAAATGTGATTGCTTGTGTTGAATTTTAATTGAACATACTAAAGTTCTTTAATTGATTTGTAGTTGTGATTACTTGTCCGTATTTGTTAAATTGATTTGTAGTTTTGATTACCTCTCTCTATTTGCAAAATTGACTTGCAGTTGTAATTACTTGTCTGTATTTGCAATATTGATTTGTTATTGTGACTACTTGTCTGTATTTGCGAAATTGATTTGTAGTTGTAATTACTTATCTGCATTTGCTAAAATGATTTGTAGTCATTACTTGTCTGTATTTGCTAAATTGATTTGCAGTTGTCATTTCTTGTCTGTATTTGCTAAATTGATTTGTAGTTGTGATTACTTGTCTGTAGTTGTTAAATTGGTTTGTGGCTGTGTTTACTTGTCTGTATTTGTCAAATTGATGTGTAGTTGTAATTGTAATTGTTATTGAACACACTTATATAGGGCCACTCCGATCAGCGGCCCACTCAACCCGCATCAGTGCCACCCCCGGCTAAAGGGAAGTATGTCTATGGAACTGGAGAGGAGAGATGGCAAGAAGCTCTTGGCAGAGAGACAAAGGTAGATAGTTTCAAGAGGAGGGACCCATATAGGCGAAGTCACTGCATTGGGTCATGGTAGGGCTCATCTTAGGGAGATCAATAAGGCCACAGGCAGAAGATCGCAAGGAAGCCCTCGCAGCTATGGAAGAAACCAAGGTGCAAAAATTCATTAGGTAAAACGGCTCAGGGTTTAACCCGAATTTGCTGTTGGACAGGGAGCCAGCGGACGGAATCATAAATGATTCCATGTCTGTATTTCCTAAATTGGTTTGGAGTTGTGATCATTTGTCTGTATTTGTTAAATTGGTTTGTAGTTTTGATTACTTATGTATTTGCTAAATTGTTTTGTAGTTAAGATTGCTTGTCTGTATTTATTGAATTGGGTTGTTGTTGGGATTACTTGTGTGTATTTGTTTAATTGATGTGTAGTTGTGATTACTTGTGTGTATTTGCTAATTTTGTAGTTGAGGTTACTTGTCTGTATTTATTGAATCGGTTTGTATTTGTGATTACTTGTCTGTATATGTTAAATTGGTTTTTTAGTTGTGATTACTTGTCTGTATTTGTTAAACTGGTTTGTAGAGTTGTGTGTGCTTGTCTGTAATTGCTAAATTGGTTTGTATCTGTAATTGTATTTGTAATCGAACACACTTATATAGCGCCACTCAGATCAGCGCTATGTGAACCCCTTTGGGGGGTTGTTTTCTGTTTAATTGTATGGTCTTGAATTTGCTTAATTGAGTGTTAAATGTGATTGCTTGGTTGAACGTTTAGTTGCACATATAAAGTTGTTAAATTGATGTATAGTTGTGAGTACTTTTCTGTATTTGCTTAATTGATTTGTAGTTTTTTTACTTGTCTGTATTTTGCTGAATTTGGTTTTTTAGTTTTGATTAGTTGTCTGTATTTACTAAATTGATTTGTAGTTTCTTTACTTGTCTATATTTTGCTAAATTGGTTTGTAGTTATGATTTCTTGCTTATTTTTGCTAAGCTAGTTTGCAGTTGTGATTGCTTGTTAAATTGGTTTGTAGTTGTAATTGTAATTGTAATCGAGGACTTATATAGTGCCACTCAGATCAGAGCTATGTGAGCCCTTTTGGGAGGGAACTTGACTTATGTTTAATTGTATGGTCTTGAATTTGTTGAATTGATTGTTAAGTGTGATTGCTTGTGTCGAACCTTTCCATCTTAACTTTATTAAATTGGCTTGTAGTTGTGATGACTTGTCTGTATTTGTTAAATTGATATGTAGGTGTGATTTGCTTGTCTGCATTTTTTAAATCGATGGGTAGGTGTGATTCCTGGTCTGTATTTGTTAATGCGATTACTTATGTGTATTTTTTAAATTGGTTTTGTAGCTGTGATGATTGCTTGTCTGTATTTTTTTATTCGTTTGTACTTGTGATTACTTGTTGAATTGGTTTGTAGTTGTGATGACTTGTCTGTATTTGTTAAATTGCGTTTAGTTGCCATTACTTGTTAAATTGGATTGTAGTTGTGATAGTTATTGTAATTGTAATCAAACACTTATATAGCGCCACTCAGATCAGCATTATATGAGCCCTTATGGGAGGTGGGTTGTCTTATGTTTAATTGTAGTCTTGAAGTTGTTAAATTGATTGTTAAATGCTTGTGTTGAATGTTTAAATGAACATATTAAAGTTCTTAAATTGGTTTGTAGTTGTGATTACTTGTCTGTAGTTGCAAAATTGATTTGTAGTTGTGACTACTTCTCTGTATTTGCTAAATTGTTATATAGTTGTGCTTACTTGTCTATATTTGATAAATTGACTTGTAGTTTGTAATTGCTTGTTTGTATTTGCAATATTGATTTGTTATTGTGACTACTTGTCTGTATTTGTTAAACTGATTTGTAGTTGTAATGGTCTGTATTTTGCTAAATTGATTTGTAGTTGTGATTACTTGTCTCTGTTTGCGAAATTGATATGTAGTTGTAATTACTTATCTGTATTTGCTAAAATGATTTGTAGTTGTCATTACTTGTCTGTAATTGCTAAATTGGTTTGTATCTGTAATTGTATTTGTAATCGAACACACTTATATAGCGCCACTCAGATCAGCGCTATGTCAACCCTTTCGGGAGGGGTTATTTTCTGTTTAATTGTACGGTCTTGAATTTGCTTAATTGGGTGTTAAATGTGATTGCTTGGTTGAACGTTTAGTTGCACATATAAAGTTGTTAAATTGATGTATAGTTGTGAGTACTTGTCTATATTTGCTAAATTGATTTGTAGTTTTCTTAGTTGTCTGTATTTTGCCGAATTTCTTTTGAGTTTTAATTACTTTTCTGTATCTTCTAAATTGAGTTGTAATTTTTTTTTCTTGTCTGTATTTTGCTGAATTTCTTTTTAGTTTTTGAGTACTTCTCTGTATCTTCTAAATTGATTTGTAGTTTCTTTTCTTGTCTGTTTTTTTTTATTAAATTTGTTTGTAGTTGTGATTACTTGTCTGTATTTGCTAAATTGATTTGTAGTTTTTTTGCTTGTCTGTACATTGCTGAATTTGTTTTTTAGTTTTGACTACTTGTCTGTATTTACTAAATTGATTTGTTGTTTCTTTACTTGTCTGTATTTTTGGTAAATTGGTTTGTAGTTATGATTACTTGCTTGTTTTTGCTAAACTGGTTGGTTGTTGTGATTGCTTGTTAAATTGGTTTGTAGTTGTAATTGTAATTGTAATCGAGGACTTATATAGTGCCACTCAGATCAGAGCTATGTGAGCCCTTTTGGGAGGGAACTTGTCTTATGTTTAATTGTATGGTCTTGAATTTGTTGAATTGATTGTTAAGTGTGATTGCTTGCGTTGAACCTTTCTATATGTTAAAGTTATTAAATTGGTTTGTAGTTGTGATGACTTGCCTGTATTTGTTAAATTGGTTTGTATAGTTGTAATTGCTTGTGTGTATTTGTTAAATTGATGGGTAGGTGTGATTTGCTTGTCTGCATTTTTTAAATTGATGGGTAGGTGTGATTTGCTTGTCTGCATTTTTTAAATTGATGGGTAGGTGTGATCGCTTGTCTGTATTTGTTAAATTAATGTGTAGGTGTGATTGCCTGTATTTGTTAATTTAATGTGTAGGTGTGATTGACTGTATTTGTTAAATTAATATGTAGGTGTGATTACTTGTTAGTATTTGTTAAATTGATTTTGTAGCTGTGTTGATTGCTTGTCTGTATTTTTTTAATTGGTTTGTACTTTTGATTACTTGTTGAATTGGTTTGTAGTTGTGATTACTTGTCTGTATTTGTGATTTTAAATATTGAAGTGTTAAATGTAAGGCTATTGTTTATGTTATTGTTTAATAATCTGTATCTTTAAAGTTTTTTAATATTACAGTTGTTACATTTTTCGCTAATTTTAGTTGCAAAATTTTTTACTTGTTGCTAAATTATCTTATATTTTTATTTTGTGATTTTAAAGTTTTTTTAACTGGTGGCTCATATTATTGCAGTTGTTAGATTGTCTGTAATTTTTACTTTTATCATGTTGAAGTTGTTAAATCGGATTGTTTAATTTTTGCTGTTAAATGTCTGGTATTTTTATTTGTATAATATTTAGGGTGAAATTGTTTGGTAATTGTTATAATAATTTGGTACAATATTTTTAAATGTTTTGCCTTGAAATTGTATGATTAATTGTGATTTTGTCTTGTATTGTGTTAAACAGTTAAAGTTGTTAAATTGGTTGTTTTTTGTGAGTGTGTAGGGTGCATGATATTCTAGTGGTTAGCATACCACTAGATCGTCTAGTCAATTGCAAGGTTGGGGTTTCAAATCGCTGCCAGGTCAGAAATAGATTTCGGCTCCATTTGCACCCACAGCCAGCTCAGCTATGATAAGTTCACCATAAGTAACCGTATGCTGTCAAGTGGCAGTGGAGGAAATGGGCTGGCCACCCATCCTCATGTGCTGAACTAAAAGAAGCAAAATGAAGTTGCTAATGCTGTGTTCCCATTGCTTCATTCCAATTGCTGTCACTGCTCTTCTTTTGTGTTTGCTTTCTGCTATTTTCATTGTGTCCTTGAAATTTTAAATTGGTTGCAGAGTGCAGTTGTTAAATTGTCTGGTATATTTAATGTTATAATATTGCAGCTAAAATGATTGCTGATTGTGACTTC
>OY744605.1:20024931-20082431 GCA_963556255.1 Allolobophora icterica | reverse complement strand
AGACAGGTCCACACTGCAAAAGATAAGAAACCTTTGCACTTAAATTATCCAGTTTTTGAAAATCATCAGTTTCTAGCTTCCACATAACTCAATAACAATTAAAAATTGTTATTTTGATGCTTTGCCATGTAATTTTCTTACCTTTGCTTGACTTATCTTACTTACACCTACCTTAGCTTGATCTCTTTTACTTTGATTTGCCTCACTTCGACCTATTTAATTTTATTTATTTATTTCGGATATTTCTATAG
Source organism: Allolobophora icterica (assembly GCA_963556255.1). Taxonomy (NCBI): domain Eukaryota; kingdom Metazoa; phylum Annelida; class Clitellata; order Crassiclitellata; family Lumbricidae; genus Allolobophora; species Allolobophora icterica. The sequence goes on along the minus strand of OY744605.1, from coordinate 20,082,180 downwards.
TGCCTCCTCAAGTCTACTACTACTCAGAGTCGCTCCCGACAACAGCATGGGTATACTGGGTCGGAGTTTTCACGCTGAAGCGCCACGAGCAATCACGAGTGAAGGACTTGCACAAGGTCCGTATGCAGCAGCTAGAGTGGGATTCGAAACTGCAACCCTCAGGTCACAAGGCGCGGAACTTACCACTGAGCCACCACGCCCCACGACCTATCTTACCTAAGTGGCATGCCGTACTTTGACTTAGCTTAACTACATTATGTTTATTTTCCTAGACTGACTATCTATGCCTAGCTGATATAAAGAAATGCTGTTACAGGTTTTTGAGTTTGTTTTGCTTTATAGAGCAAACCTTGACACTGTTGCTATATTAAATTATTTGCATTACCTAAATTTTCCTTTATTTGCCTTACTTAGACCTGCCTTTTATTACTTTATCCTACCTAGATCTGAGAGTGATAACTGTTTACTGTTTGACTTAACAATTCAGGTTGGTAAATTTTGTTTGTTTAGATTAAGGAGTGAATGTGACAATATGGAAGAAGAAACGAATGAACAGTACAAGTTTCTGCCATTTTTACTGTATATTTACAAGTGAAACTGAATCAACTGGCAAAGATAAGTGACATACCTTACTTTGACTTACCTTAACTACATAAGTTTATTTACCTGGACTGACTTTCTATACCTAGCTGTGATTACTAAATACTATTACAGGTTTTTGAGTTTGTTTTGCTTTATAGAGCAAACTTTGGCTGTGTTGCTATATTATCTTTTCTTACTTTACCTTACCTGATAGTGATAACTTCTTAGTGTTTAATGTAGCTGGACCAATCATTCTTCTAGCAAAGAAACCTGCTACATTGTAGCAGGTTTCTTTGCTAGAAGAATGATTGGTCCAAGAATCTACCATTGTTGCTGTTTACTTTACTATATATAGCAAACTTTGACACTGTTGCTATATTAAATTAATTACGTTGCATGCATTTCTTATCTATATACATAGATTACCTTGATCTACTTCTCCATACCATTTTCTTACCTTAGCTTGACTTATCTTACTTAAACCTACCTTAGCATGATCTATTTTATCTTGATTTGCCTTACTTAGACGTCCCTTACTTACCTAGACCTGAGAGTGATAACTGCTTACTTTTTAGCTTAACAGGCATCTTTTGTTGAAGAATCATCGGTACAAGATTCTACCATTTTTACTGTTTCATTACTCGTCAAGCTGAGTAATGTGGCAAAGATTAGTGACATACCTTACTTTGACTTAGCGTAAATACATTACGATTATTTTACCTTGTCTGACTACCTGTACCTAGCTGTGATAACTATAAACTATTACAGGTTTTTAAAATTTGCTTTGCCTATCTATCAAACCTTGAGACTGTTGCTATATTAAATTAATTACATTACATACAATGTCATATATTTATTATCCATATACCTATAATAATTCTATATCACCTTGATTTAGTTATCCATATCATTTTCTTACCTGAGCTTGTTTTATATAAGACCTACCTTAGCTTGACCTCTTTTACTTTGATATGCCTTACTTAGACCTACCTTACCTTACCTAGACCTGAGTGTGATAACTGTTACTGTTTCACTTAACAGGCATCTTTTGTTGAAGAATCATCGGTACAAGATTCTACCATTTTACTGTTTCAATAACTCGTCAAGCTGAGTAATGTGGCAAAGATAAGTGACATACCTTACTTGACTTAGCTTAACTACATTATGTTTATGTACCTGGACTGTATATCTACACCTAGCTGTGATAACTAAATACTATTACAGGTTTTTGAGTTTGTTTTACCTTAGGGCCTACCTAGCAAACGTTCACACTGCTGTTATATTAAATTAATTACATTACCTTATCTCGCAGTGGATGTCATTCAATCTCCTCTGCCTTAATTCTTCGAAAACTGAATTCTTCATCTTAGGCCTTCTTGACCAAATCAAGAAATCCCTGACCCTTCCATACACCTATCTACTGACTCGTCGTCTTTTACCTTCACATCTGACTCCCGTTCCGCAATCTTGGTATTAGTTTTGATCCACACCTCTCCTCCTGTAACCACATCTCTAACCTCTCGCGCTCCTGCTTCATGCACGTTCTTGACCTCTGAGGCATCCAGCCCATGCTCGACCTTAAAACTGCCTCCACCATTGCTACCTCCATTGTTCATTCAAAGCTTGATTATTGCAATTCCCTATTCCTCAACCTTGAATCCTCCCAAATCGAGCGTCCGCAACTTATCCAAACTCACTAGCCAGGACTAGCTGTCACCAGAACGTCCGAACATCATCATATCACTCCCATCCTCAAATCACTCCACTGGCTAAAAATCCCAGAGCGAATTCACTTCAAACACTAACCTACAACTCCCAACAATATTCCCAGCCCAAGTACCTCCGTGATCTCTTCACCATCCAGGCAACCCGCTCCACCCAAGCATCCTCCTATCTCAGTCTTTCTTGATCCCCAGTCTAATCATATGAAGTTCTCCAACCGAGCCATCGTGGGCGGCGATCCCGGGGGGATCGAGGGGACAAGACCCCCACCTTTTACAGTGGGGGCGCACCATACAGTTGCCCCCCACATTTTGAAGAAGCATTTTGAAGAAGCACCAAAAAGGTCCTAAAATATTTTCGCGCATGAGATCGAAAAAACTTTTTGATATCTTTTTAGAGCAGATCAGTTCAAAACTCTTTTTTGACCAGATCAGTTCAAACGCTCCCGACAACAGCATGGGTATACTGGGTCGGAGTTTTCACGCCGAAGCGCCACGAGCAATCACGAGTGAAGGACTTGCACAAGGTCCGTATGCAGCAGCTAGAGTGGGATTCGAAACTGCAACCCTCAGGTCACAAGGCGCGGAACTTACCACCGAGCCATCAAACCCCACGACCTATCTTACCTTACCTTAGCTAGACCAAAGTGTGATAACTATTTACTGTAACTTAACAGGCATCTTTTGTTGAAGAATCATCGGTACAAGATTCTGCCATTTTTACTGTTTATTTACTAGTGAACGGAATAAACTGCAAAGTTAAGTGGCATACCTTACTTTGACTTAGCATATCTACATTACGATTATTTACCTTGACTGACTATCTATGCCTAGCTGATATAAAGAAATACTATTACAGGTTTTTGAGTTTGTTTTGCTTTATAGAGCAAACCTTGACACTGCTGTTATATTAAATTAATTATGTTGCATACATTTCTTATCTATATACATATATTACCTTGATCTACGTATCCATACAATTTTCTTACCTTAGCTTGACTTATCTTACTTTAACCTATCTTTGCTTGATCTCTTTTACTTTGATTTGACTTACTTGGACCTACCTTTTCTTGCTTCACTTAACCTAGACCTGAGAGTGATAACTGCTTGCTGTTTGACTTACCTAGGCAGGTTTGTTAATTTGTTTATTTAGGTTAAAGAATGAATGTGACAATATGGAAGGAGAAAGCAATGCGCAGTGCAAGTTTCTGCCATTTTAACTTTTTCTTTACTAGTGAAACTGAATAAATTGCAAATGTAGGTGACATACCTTACTTTGACTTAGTGTATCTACGTTACGATTATTTACCTTGACTGACTACCTATGCCAGTATGCCTAGCTGTGATAACTAAATGCTTTTACAGGTTTCTGAGTTTGTTTTGCTACATATGGTAAAGTTTGACACTGTGGCTATATTAAATTAATTGATTTACATACAGTTATCATATACGTTATATATATATATATATATATAATATTATATATATATATATATATATATTACTTTGATTTACTTATCCGTAGCATTTTCTAAACTTGGCTTGATTTATCTTATTGAAGCCTACATTACATTGAAAGTGACCTCAATATTCTTTAATCTGACCTATTATATACCTGACCTTACTTGGACTTTCCACACCTTACCTTACCTTGCCTAGACCTGAGAGTGATAAATGCTTACTGTTTAACTTAACAGGCATATTTGGTTGAAGAATGATTGGTACAAGATTCTACCATTTTTACTGTTTATTTACTAGTGACACTGAATAAACTGGCAAAGATAAGTGGCATGCCGTACTTTGACTTAGCTTAACTACATTATGTTTATTTTCCTAGACTGACTATCTATGCCTAGCTGATATAAAGAAATGCTGTTACAGGTTTTTGAGTTTGTTTTGCTTTATAGAGCAAACCTTGACACTGTTGCTATATTAAATTATTTGCATTACCTAAATTTTCCTTTATTTGCCTTACTTAGACCTGCCTTTTATTACTTTATCCTACCTAGATCTGAGAGTGATAACTGTTTACTGTTTGACTTAACAATTCAGGTTTGTAAATTTTTTTAGATTAAGGAGTGAATGTGACAATATGGAAGAAGAAACGAATGAACAGTACTAGTTTCTGCCATTTTGATTGATTTGATTGATTTTACTGTATATTTACAAGTGAAACTGAATCAACTGCAAAGATAAGTGACATACCTTACTTTGACTTACCTTAACTACATAAGTTTATTTACCTGGACTGACTTTCTATACCTAGCTGTGATTACTAAATACTATTACAGGTTTTTGAGTTTGTTTTGTTTTATAGAGCAAACTTTGGCTGTGTTGCTATATTATCTTTTCTTACTTTACCTTACCTGATAGTGATAACTTCTTAGTGTTTAATGTAGCAGGTTTCTTTGCTAGAAGAATGATCGGTCCAAGAATCTACCATTGTTGCTGTTTACTTTACTATATATAGCAAACTTTGACACTGTTGCTATATTAAATTAATTACGTTGCATGCATTTCTTATCTATATATTACCTTGATCTACTTCTCCATACCATTTTCTTACCTTAGCTTGACTTATCTTACTTAAACGTACCTTAGCATGATCTATTTTATCTTGATTTGCCTCAGGCCTCCTCAAATCTACTACTACTCAGAGTCGCTCCCGACAACAGCATGGGTATACTGGGTCGGAGTTTTCACGCTGAAGCGCCACGAGCAATCACGAGTGAAGGACTTGCACAAGGTCCGTATGCAGCAGCTAGAGTGGGATTCGAAACTGCAACCCTCAGGTCACAAGGCGCGGAACTTACCACTGAGCCACCACGCCCCACGACCTATCTTACCTAAGTGGCATGCCGTACTTTGACTTAGCTTAACTACATTATGTTTATTTTCCTAGACTGACTATCTATGCCTAGCTGATATAAAGAAATGCTGTTACAGGTTTTTGAGTTTGTTTTGCTTTATAGAGCAAACCTTGACACTGTTGCTATATTAAATTATTTGCATTACCTAAATTTTCCTTTATTTGCCTTACTTAGACCTGCCTTTTATTACTTTATCCTACCTAGATCTGAGAGTGATAACTGTTTACTGTTTGACTTAACAATTCAGGTTTGTAAATTTTGTTTGTTTAGATTAAGGAGTGAATGTGACAATATGGAAGAAGAAACGAATGAACAGTACAAGTTTCTGCCATTTTTACTGTATATTTACAAGTGAAACTGAATCAACTGGCAAAGATAAGTGACATACCTTACTTTGACTTACCTTAACTACATAAGTTTATTTACCTGGACTGACTTTCTATACCTAGCTGTGATTACTAAATACTATTACAGGTTTTTGAGTTTGTTTTGTTTTATAGAGCAAACTTTGGCTGTGTTGCTATATTATCTTTTCTTACTTTACCTTACCTGATAGTGATAACTTCTTAGTGTTTAATGTAGCAGGTTTCTTTGCTAGAAGAATGATCGGTCCAAGAATCTACCATTGTTGCTGTTTACTTTACTATATATAGCAAACTTTGACACTGTTGCTATATTAAATTAATTACGTTGCATGCATTTCTTATCTATATATTACCTTGATCTACTTCTCCATACCATTTTCTTACCTTAGCTTGACTTATCTTACTTAAACCTACCTTAGCATGATCTATTTTATCTTGATTTGCCTCACTTAGACCTATTTAATTTTATTTATTTATTTCGGATATTTCTATAGCGCCTCCTCAAGTCTACTACTACTCAGAGTCGCTCCCGACAACAGCATGGGTATACTGGGTCGGAGTTTTCACGCTGAAGCGCCACGAGCAATCACGAGTGAAGGACTTGCACAAGGTCCGTATGCAGCAGCTAGAGTGGGATTCGAAACTGCAACCCTCAGGTCACAAGGCGCGGAACTTACCACTGAGCCACCACGCCCCACGACCTATCTTACCTAAGTGGCATGCCGTACTTTGACTTAGCTTAACTACATTATGTTTATTTTCCTAGACTGACTATCTATGCCTAGCTGATATAAAGAAATGCTGTTACAGGTTTTTGAGTTTGTTTTGCTTTATAGAGCAAACCTTGACACTGTTGCTATATTAAATTATTTGCATTACCTAAATTTTCCTTTATTTGCCTTACTTAGACCTGCCTTTTATTACTTTATCCTACCTAGATCTGAGAGTGATAACTGTTTACTGTTTGACTTAACAATTCAGGTTTGTAAATTTTGTTTGTTTAGATTAAGGAGTGAATGTGACAATATGGAAGAAGAAACGAATGAACAGTACAAGTTTCTGCCATTTTTACTGTATATTTACAAGTGAAACTGAATCAACTGGCAAAGATAAGTGACATACCTTACTTTGACTTACCTTAACTACATAAGTTTATTTACCTGGACTGACTTTCTATACCTAGCTGTGATTACTAAATACTATTACAGGTTTTTGAGTTTGTTTTGCTTTATAGAGCAAACTTTGGCTGTGTTGCTATATTATCTTTTCTTACTTTACCTTACCTGATAGTGATAACTTCTTAGTGTTTAATGTAGCAGGTTTCTTTGCTAGAAGAATGATTGGTCCAAGAATCTACCATTGTTGCTGTTTACTTTACTATATATAGCAAACTTTGACACTGTTGCTATATTAAATTAATTACGTTGCATGCATTTCTTATCTATATACATAGATTACCTTGATCTACTTCTCCATACCATTTTCTTACCTTAGCTTGACTTATCTTACTTAAACCTACCTTAGCATGATCTATTTTATCTTGATTTGCCTTACTTAGACGTCCCTTACTTACCTAGACCTGAGAGTGATAACTGCTTACTTTTTAGCTTAACAGGCATCTTTTGTTGAAGAATCATCGGTACAAGATTCTACCATTTTTACTGTTTCATTACTCATCAAGCTGAGTAATGTGGCAAAGATTAGTGACATACCTTACTTTGACTTAGCGTAAATACATTACGATTATTTTACCTTGTCTGACTACCTGTACCTAGCTGTGATAACTATAAACTATTACAGGTTTTTAAAATTTGCTTTGCCTATCTATCAAACCTTGAGACTGTTGCTATATTAAATTAATTACATTACATACAATGTCATATATTTATTATCCATATACCTATAATAATTCTATATCACCTTGATTTAGTTATCCATATCATTTTCTTACCTGAGCTTGTTTTATATAAGACCTGCCTTAGCTTGACCTCTTTTACTTTGATATGCCTTACTTAGACCTACCTTACCTTACCTAGACCTGAGTGTGATAACTGTTACTGTTTCACTTAACAGGCATCTTTTGTTGAAGAATCATCGGTACAAGATTCTACCATTTTACTGTTTCAATAACTCGTCAAGCTGAGTAATGTGGCAAAGATAAGTGACATACCTTACTTGACTTAGCTTAACTACATTATGTTTATGTACCTGGACTGTATATCTACACCTAGCTGTGATAACTAAATACTATTACAGGTTTTTGAGTTTGTTTTACCTTAGGGCCTACCTAGCAAACGTTCACACTGCTGTTATATTAAATTAATTACATTACCTTATCTCGCAGTGGATGTCATTCAATCTCCTCTGCCTTAATTCTTCGAAAACTGAATTCTTCATCTTAGGCCTTCTTGACCAAATCAAGAAATCCCTGACCCTTCCATACACCTATCTACTGACTCGTCGTCTTTTACCTTCACATCTGACTCCCGTTCCGCAATCTTGGTATTAGTTTTGATCCACACCTCTCCTCCTGTAACCACATCTCTAACCTCTCGCGCTCCTGCTTCATGCACGTTCTTGACCTCTGAGGCATCCAGCCCATGCTCGACCTTAAAACTGCCTCCACCATTGCTACCTCCATTGTTCATTCAAAGCTTGATTATTGCAATTCCCTATTCCTCAACCTTGAATCCTCCCAAATCGAGCGTCCGCAACTTATCCAAACTCACTAGCCAGGACTAGCTGTCACCAGAACGTCCGAACATCATCATATCACTCCCATCCTCAAATCACTCCACTGGCTAAAAATCCCAGAGCGAATTCACTTAAAACACTAACCTACAACTCCCAACAATATTCCCAGCCCAAGTACCTCCGTGATCTCTTCACCATCCAGGCAACCTGCTCCACCCGAGCATCCTACCATCAGTCTTTCTTGATCCCCAGTATAATCTTTTGAAGTTCTCAATCGAGCCATCATGGGCGGCGATCCCGGGGGGATCGAGGGGGACAAGACCCCCACCTTTTACAGTGGGGGCGCACCATACAGTTGCCCCCCCCCCCCCACATTTTGAAGAAGCACCAAAAAGGTCCTAAAATATTTTCGCGCATGAGATCGAAAAAACTTTTTGATCTCTTTTTAGAGCAGATCAGTTCAAAACTCTTTTTTGACCAGATCAGTTCAAACATGTCCCACCCCCCCCACGTGTGAAACAAGATCGCCGCCAGTGCGAGCCATATCCAACACAGCACCACGCCTCTGGAACGATCTCTCCCCCCCTGAATTCTGTAGATTCTCGGTTCCTCCATCATCATTGCAAACAGTCCTTCATTCTCCTTTTTATGTTCCTTTATCTATCACACCCCGGATGTACCACTCAAAATTGAACTCTCACCTTTTCAAGTACTCAATCCTACTCTGACTCATCTGATTCTCCACCTTCCAATTATTCTCGTCTTAAACGACACCCGCCTTAACAGCTGCTCTGCCTCCACTCTTTGACCTGCTCCCATGGAGACCGGACTCGGACCTAATTTGGACTACTCTTTGGAACCCCTCTGATTTGACGCTGCGCTCGTGAATAAGCTGGTGCCCTGCGCTTGGCCTTCTAGTGGCGCTTTAGAAGTTTACGATTACGATTAGTAAGGAAAATAGTTTTTGGACCCAGAGTTCCACAGGCAGTATGGTAACAGCATGTCATTGTATTTCAGATGTCCCTCCGCTCGGGTCTGCTTGGGCCCGCTGACTTTCCATGCAGTCGCACTGGTATTCTAGCGAGCGGCTAATTAACATCACCACTTTCTGAATATGGTAGTGTTTTCCCAGGGACCGCTGCCATCGTTATAAGCCTGAAGTCCAACAACCTGACTCTCAGATCCTGAAACTGTTAGACTTGTGGATTTTATTCTGGGCTTGACAAGAAAAGCTCGGAGTAGCTTAGGGACTGGTTTCGACTGCAAACGGCTGTGACTTCCGAGTATTTCGAAATCAAGCTCTCAGATCAACAGAACACGTTGCACAGAAAATATGAGGAGCCCTGGCCATGAGGTACTCATTTCCTTCACTTCAGTTCTTGAGCCGGAAATGGACGAATCTGGAAGTCAGCGCATCTCAGGACTTGCATAAATACATTATCTACACGTTAAGGAAACTGGAAAATCTTTTGGGACAGAACGGCATCAATAAATAATCTCTTATAATGGCAAAGCATAACATTTATAATTCTGTGGTTTTACAGTACTTAGTCCTTGAGACTTCCCGAGTGAGAACTACTCCAAATGCTCTTAATACTTTAATAACGAGAGGCATTAGTTTTTTCACACAATACATTTTAGTACACGTTTATCGTTAAAGTGTTAAATGCTTCATTTGTGTCCACTGAGGCAGTTATTCGACACTGCATAAAGTTAAGACTTCAAACATAATTTGAAAAGTAATACAGATTCCCACACAAAAAGATCACCTTATTGGTTCCAGGCAGGGGCGCCAGCAGCGTGACGCACTGGACACACATGCGTCCACCCACCAAATGAAATCCACACAAGGATTAGGCATCGCATTAATATTTTTGACAATTTCACTGTGCAATTTTGGTTTACCATACAGCATGTATAAGTAATATCATATGCATGTGTTATACTGTACTTTTATGAGTCACTCCGAGTCATTTTCAGTGTATGACTACAAGTGGCAGACAGAGGACGGGTGTGGATGGGAGGAGACGGGAGAGGTGTGTGTCCAATTTTTTAAAGTCTGGTGGCGTCTCTGGTTCCAGGAGATAATTTAATCATTTAACGACAAGAGGGATTAGTTTTCCATGCATTTTAGTACACGCTCGTCATTAAAGGGTTAAATCTTGAAAACTATGCCTGCGTAAAAGCTGGTTTGTGACCAGCATGGAAAAATAATAAACTGAATGTATAAGCATCTAGATGCTTTGTTTTATTAGCAACAAAAACAACAGTTCAACCAGCAATCAGTGTTCAAAACCAGCAGCATTATTCACTCACATGATAAATGACAGCTGTACCTCAATACACGTAATTCACATGATTGAAAACAAAACTATTTTAACACTTCCTACCTCCAGGAATACTATACTACTATAAAACAAACACACAATAATAATAATAAAAGGGGTCAACAACACACTAATAAAGCAGACCATATGGGTAAGTAGCAAAAACATGGACACGCACACACACAAAACTGTCATGCATGAAGAGCTTCCAAGCCCAGCATTGGGTCACATATCACCACAGGTACACACACACTCACAGAAAACAATATAAGGCAACCACAGTGGTAGATAAGAGACTGTGCATTTCTAGAAAACAATTGCTGTCCTCCAAGCGTTTCATATTAATTCATCTTTCGAAGGTTCGTCAAAGTTGTCAACCAGAGCTGTCAAAAACAAGAACAGATTTGATCCATTCATAAATAGCAGATGACTGTAAATGCTAATTCTTTAGTTATCAGTTTATTAAATTGTACTACAATATTACAATTAAGATTACAAATAATATTACCAAATCATACTGCTTGGTTATTGAGGTACGCATGCACAAGCAAATGGCCTAGGGTCATTACACAAAGTCAAACCCAAACCACATAATTACGGCCACGCATGTTACAGATAGATACATTTATTATACATGTATATATAAACATATTATATATACTTACATCTTCTATTCTGGCCCTAAACATATACATCGAAGACTTGTTATAACTCGCTTTATTATAACATGAACTTGATATAAAATGGTTGTGGGAGTGGATCCCAAATTAAATTCATTCTAACACAACCTCACTATGAGGCAATTTTTTTATATGGCTTCCAGACATGAGATTTTTGTCTAATGAAATGTTGACTTAAGTATTCTATAGCTTTGATTTTCTTAAATCACTTGTAAAATACACACTGGTGCACAATAATTAGCTAAGCAATGGATAATGAGCAACATACTCGGCATTTCATCATCTTCGAGTTCCTCGATTTCTTCAGAGCGAATTCCTTCCAAGTCACCTGCTATATATAAAGAATTTTCATCCACTAGACTTTTCTGTATATAACAGCTTATCATATTCTCGCTCTATCTCTCTAACAAAGACTTAAAGTAGCAACACATTCAGAAGATAAAGAACTTCACACCACCCTAAACAGTGGCTACATTCCAAGCCACCACTACCACACACAATACATTATAGCATATCCATGTTGCTCATTTACAACATTTGGTCATAAGCAATTCTACATGAGTGAATTCCATTGATGTCCAGCACAATTTGTGCTAAGCAGCCAAACGGGACAGATGCAAATAGCAATAATATGCAGCAGTGGATTCAGCATCAATCACTCAAATGTATATATCGTGCCTATAGAATTATACAGTTCTATGTCCACTTTTTTGAAAAATCAACCTAATGCTATATCCGTTATCAGGATGACATGGGCTATGTCCTGAATAGTCAAGCTTAACTGTAGACGCTTTCTTCAACGCTATCTGTCAGGATTATATAGTTCTATGTCCACGAATGTGGTCAGTATTTTGAAGTATTTTACTGCTACAGAGGTACAAGTCCTCATCCAATAGAATGAATTATTTTCTATCACGTGCATGCTCGATAGATCCGCGATGAAGTGACTTTTGAAGAATAATATTATACGGCGTTATGTCCATAGCCAATACCAGTGAGAGATATGAACACGTGACTTGGACTTATATCCCTATAGTTCTCACGTTGTCTGCAATCGTGTTTGTAACCTGGACTTTTCAATGTTATACAGCTCTATGTCCAACAAAAGTCAAGCCTGCCATAATCATATCAAAATTTATTCATATTCAGTGTACATTATAATAAAAAAAACATATATAGTCATACTAGGGGAACACAGTGTTGTCCAAAAATTTTAATTTAATTGCCATCAATGAAACAGCGCGAAACATTTTCGTCAGCAAATCTAAGAAATCGTTTTTCTCGGTTTTCAAAAAAGTGGACATAGAACAGTATAATTCTATAGGCACGATATGTAAGAAGCCTACAAAAGTACTGCAGTACCTTACAAAAATACTGCAGTACCTCACTAAAGCACTGCAGTACCACACGAAAGTGCTTCAGTGTTTATAATAATGGTTTTCTAAATGTGTAACCCTTTAACGATGAGAGGGATTAGTTTTCCATACATTTTAGTGCACGTTCATCGTTAAATTGTTAAAGCAAAAAATTACTCCTCAACAGAGAACTAGTGTTGTGTGTTTAGAAATAACAATCATCATAAGATTACAAAGCAAAAAATTTGCGCAATAAACATAAATAATAATAATAATGTTAGAATGTCAGAACAAAACAGTTTATTTAAGGCTGCCATATTTGTAAGGCTAATTCTATTCAGATGGGAAGTTGGCAGCACCCTACCATGTCCACAGGTGGTGTGGATAGTAACACAGACTCCAGTAAGCAGACCATATGGAACAGTAGCAAGACCAGAGGTTAGCTGTTAAATAAGCAAGGTCTCCCAACGATTAAGCAGTTGTGGCTAACAGTGTGTGTCAGTCTGCATTCACGCTTTAATGCCAAGAGTGTACTAAAAGTCACTGGGAAACCAATGCAGCTCATTTACAAAAGTTAAAGTGTTCAGAGACATATAAAAAGTTTTAATGATAACTACGAACCCTCTTTCCTGGCAGCAACCATTTGTTTTTTTACACTGGCGAGATCATCCGGTCCAAGTTGACTGATGATAGATGGCAATAGTTCTGCTATCGCTGTATGAACAAAAGTTTCACAGCATGTTAGGCAGACAGATCAAAATGGCAAAGGTGTTTTAACTGATAATACGTAACTTGCTACTCCGTTTATAAAACATTTCTGATGCATCATTGTCTTCAGTGACTAAATTACTAACACAATTGCATCTTGTGCTCATTTCAGTTCCACAATTATATCTTAGTTCCAAGAAGTCAATACAAATAATCTGGCTTGAAGGGCTGCAAAAATCACATTTTCAGGGTTGGGTTACCGATTCTTCTTCAGCAACCAATGCCACTAATGCAACATCGGAACGAGCAATGATGATAACTTTAAAATAGGCTTAAGTGCACAATGTGCTCCTTCAGAAGATTGTGCTTACTGACTTTCATTTTGCAGTAGTCACTTTGAATGGGTGCTATATAAATCTTTGTAATGAATGAATGAATTAAATTTCTGTAATGAATGAATGAATGAAATGTCTTAAATGCACAAAACTCGTTCAGCAGTCAGCAGCATAAACAGAGAAACTGTACATAAGAAGATGGATATAAATAGAAAAGGTGTCTGCAAAAAGTCAAGTGATGGCTTCACATATTGAAGCTGATGCTTAGACCTGTGGAATAAAACTTTAGATTTTAAACAAGAACTAACTGGCCAAAGACACTTACTTTTAACTTCAGGATGACCCATTATAGCAAAAGTGTTTGCAGATACTGAAGCCTGGACTTTGGGATTGTTGAAATGAATCACATTGCCATCATCCCTGATCAAATTGACCTGAAAACATTAATGCTATAGCTCTGAATGGTTACAATTTCAGACTGAAAGCACTAACAATAACTGTGCTCACACTAAGCATGAACTGCAACTACTGCTCCACACAAGACTTTGGCACTGGATCTTATTATCAGCAAGTTGCAACTACTTGGCTAGATGTACTGCTTCTACAACTCACATTGCACAGAATGATGCAGAATTGTGTCCTCCAAACTAAAAAGCACTTATTTTCCTTCCATACAGGCCAAGTGCTTTATAAAGTCAGCATCAAGGTTTATTGTTATTCAACAAGGTCATCTGATTACCTTTGTCGGGTCATACCTAAATCAAGAACTGTTCTTGGCTAACAAGCTTTTTTGGTTGTTGGACCTACTTTATGGAACTCTCTTGGTCACTTGTGCTATTTAATTCTCAGATTACTTATCCACCATAGGCTGCCTCTCTGTCTTACGTACTGATCTTCTGTATATTGACCTGATTATGGCTTGGTTTTGGTGTGCCATCGGGTGATGCCTTGTGAATTAGACACCGGCGCAATAGAAGTTACTAATTACAATTAACTGGACAATAATGTAGGGAATTTGAACAATATCGGTAGAAAATCTGTGATGAGAACTTCCGAGTCATAGAGACCTAGAAAACCAGCACGCTTTGGCGTCTTGCAGTAAAGAAGACACTCAAAATGAATATCACCTCCTTGGTTACAACAATATGATCTAAGCTGAATTCACATGATGGGTCCAAGGTTCACATCAAACAAGGAAACTACACAAAAGTACCATACAGGAAAGGTCACTGCACTGGGGTGATGAGTAAATGGCTGCCGAAAAACATTTTATCTAGTTCACTTGACAGTTAGACTGACATATTGTGAAAATGACTGATGAACAGATTCAAGTGTAACAGTAAAAACATACAATAGAAGCCTGTTCCAAGAGGAAGAACCAAAATACCAGAAGGCACAATGGGCTTTGTTTGATGTCCAGAAGCCTGGCACTTACATAGCTCCACAGGTAGAAATGGGCAAGGATCACAAAACCAGTTGACTCTTCTAGACTGCAACAGTGGCTCCCTCATTTATCTTATTCAGTCGATATATAGTAATCTTGCAGTAAGTTTCTCTCAAGGAGAAAGGAAACATCCCAAATCTCCCAAGGAAACATAACAAGTCACTGAAAGTAAATTATACACTCAACAAACCTCTTCGATGCCGGGAATAGCATTCACACCCAGCTTTTTTAGCGAACTTTGCAGTTTCTTATCATCTGTTGTATTTGATCGATGAACAACCTTCTTCTTCCTACGCGCACTTCCCTAAGAAATCAAAATCCAACACAAAACAATCAGAAAAAAGAGCAGGTTCTTTCAGCAACACATACCACTCTAGTAATAGACATAATAAAAATATCATTTAAAAAATATATCTCAAATAGGTAAAAAGTTTGCTCTTAGAAGCATTACACACATCTACAAAATTTTAGAGTTAGAAAATTATCAAATAATCCATTGTGATGTACAGACATCAGATTAACTAAAAGATCCATGATTTTGTACTACGATGTTAAAAAAAAGTTTAGTTATGGTGGCATAGCTGTTAACGTGTTGGCCATTCTGCTCAGTAGCCAGTGGTAAATGGAGATATCTCTCAGTCTCTAAGTTGCACTCAATTTAAGATCTGATATCCACTTGGAGCATCAGCTGTCTACTTCTGTGAACTTTGTTGCACTGTCTCATGTTCAACTGGACCAAGATCCTTATACTCCACAATTCAGGGCAAACTTTTAATAACTAAACTTCATAAATCCATTTGTTTACCCACATTCAAAGGTTCAGACTAATTTTCACTTAATCACAGCTGTTCTTGCTTACTTTCCCTCCATACAAGAATCATTCAAACATGATTTTCTGTATTACGAACTGTTCATGCACACCTTGCTTCAGTAGCTATACTTACTTTGCCTCCAATACGAACTTGTTCTTGAAGCTGCTTTAGTTTTTCAGGATTCATCTTTTGCATTCAGAATACAATCCTCTAAATCTAGTGAAACAATCAACATCCACATAATATATACCATATTTGCATCAGCAACACACCCAACCCATTATGCAATCCAACTATAACTGTGGCTTCCTTAGAACTGCTTTAATATGTATTTTGCAATCAACAGCTACACATAAAGCTGCACAAAGAGTCAAATTTAACAAGTCATTTAATTCCTTGAACAGCAAATTTTGAAAATGCATTTATAATATCCACTCAATTAGTAAATCTGTGAAATGAGGGTAAATTTATAAAATGCCTCTTCAAGATATCGTGCAGAAGAGCTCCTAGCCAAGCCTCAATGAAACATAACAGCTTCCATCAGTTCACAAAAAGTGCAGGGTTTGATACTAGTCAGTAGATACAATGACACTTCATTTAGAAACCAATTTCAATGCATCTATTACTTCCTGTAAACAAGTTCCTGCTTTATGAATGAAATCCTAAATTCCAGCAGAAATAGAACCTTTCAACTGTACACTTATAGCACTGCCAACAGTGAGATATTTAAAAGCAGACTCGGCAGTGACAACATCTGTTCTCCACTTGTATTTTTATTCTCTATTTCCTATTCATCTTTACTACACTGTTGATTGAATTAAAGACTATGCTAATAAACTGTCATATGGTATAGTTTAAGCTAAATACTAAAGATGCTAATAATCCCAAATCAGCCTACCACATAAAACTGACCCTAAGTAAAATTGATTAATATGTTTTCCATAAAATTACACATCAACTTGTGAAGTCATTGCTTGCACTCATAAGGTTAATCTTTCATCTTAAATGTAAATGTGCACTATTGTATATAGAGACTTTATGGCCTCGACCCTGCTCATTTTTCAATTAACTGATTGGGTGGTATCCTTCACTACCGCTGACCGTTTGAATAAGTGCCACGTTATTTAAGGTCCCCATGTACGGACCGTGCTAGCCCGAGATTTAAATTTCTGAAATAAGCCACCTTCGGGAAGCGAACTGCGATCCACAAGCTGTCTTACACAGAGGAATATGGGATGCAGCCTACGCTCTTATTTATGTAGGTAACTGGGCCAGTCTTACAGGCACATCTGATCATGGCAAGGAATTTCAAACAGGTCTCTAACATCCAATAATGAGGCATACAGGACAATCAGTTCCTTCATATAACAACAATACAATACTCTTAAGACATAGGTGTCTAATGCACGCACCTCTTTGAGCTGTCACTGGCCTATTATTAATACTCTTAAGTCATAGAAACAGAAACAGTTTGTCCCTGTTCATTTCTCATAATCTGCTTTGCAGTTTTGATTCCGCAACCGTTGCATTACAAGACAAACGCACTACAGATTATACCCAAAAGTAGGTAATTTAAATGATGCTATACATGCGCCAGTGCGATCTCATCGAAAGGAAAGTGCTGCCGTAGTTCTTAATTAAGACAGCGTTAAAAGTGAAATAAGAAATGCAAAGACAAAAGAGGTGAACCAACTTTGTGATGCATTGTATTTTTATTAAACAAAGAAACTGTTACCAATGAATACTTTTATAAGCTGCTGTAAAACTTCTTACACCGGAAGTGGCCATATATAGTATGGACCATCGACGTATATTGGGATGGGATGAACCAACGACTCTTATACAAAGCCGAGAATTTGAAAATCTTATTATTTATACTGTGATCTAACTATCCTAGTATAGAGATTCGTAATCGTACATAATATATAATAAAGAACATCCAGTTCTTCGAACTGTAAAGATCTACCGTCATAAAGCGAGCGTCAGCATCGCCTAACTCGCTCATCGCGCAACTTTTCCTGATTAACGATATCAACTGCTTTTCTTGTGAAATGTCAGTCATACTTTAGATAAAGGTTATTTACTTACTTACTTGTAACCTTAGATTTAAAATGACAGGTTCACCCTACAAAATTTTTATGCTATCTATTTGTGTAAGACTTTCCATCATGTAAAGTTGCGTGGTAGTCTTTTGATTATTGGTGCTAAGTGTAGTACCTGCCATCATCTTTTCTCACATGCCACTTCTAAGAAAATGAACCGTTTCATATACTTCATACCCACAGTAATATTTTGAGATTAGCCAAGTGTTCTGTTCATCGCATCACTGATTAACCCAGGTGTGGCTTTATGCACACATAATTACCAACCTTCACAGAATTTCTCATACCTTGCTCCACATTAGTCGCCTATTTATATTGCATCAGTTTTTTAATGCTCTACTGATATTGTGCTACTTTTCCCCAACGTATGCATTGTTGTTATAAAGTACGAGCGTTTGTCTTGTGCTAATGAAAGATTATTTACTTACTTATTGCCACTCTAAACACATAATGATAAAGTAAGGTTTTGAAAGCCTATTTAATTTTGGATCCATTCATATTAGTATTAGTACCAGAATAGATATTTGACGGTGTGTGCCATACAGACATTCTGGTGTTAATATTTCAATGCTGATTATATTTATGATTGATGTAATGCACCCAAGCATTCTGCTAAGAGTTTGTAGAAATCAAGGCCGTAACTAGGGGGGTGTTTTTGGTGTTTAAACACCCCCCGAAATTAAATAAAGTAAAAATAAAATAATGCATTTACTAACGACAAACCCCTTGGTCGGTTGCATTTCGGCTTGCTCAAGGACGAGAAAACACCCCCGAAACAGAAAACACCCCCGAAACAAAATCCTGGCTATGGCCCTGGTAGAAATGGATGCATTTAAAAGGTATGGGTTTTAAGGGAGTTTCACATATCATCCATAGTACATGTAGGCCTACTACTCTGAAGCAGTCAGTGACAACTCCTCACCAACGAACAGGCAAGTAAGCTGTTACCCTTGGGTGGGACTTATTTTATAAAGATTTAACCGTTGGGTGGGACTTATTTTATAAAGATTTGCAATCAATAATAGCAAATCCTAAGGGTTTATTGATTGCTCTGACAAATAAATTATTTTCCCTCAATCCTTTCTATAGTCAGCTGAATGTGCAGTACACCAACCACTTTAAAATACATGAACAATTTTATTTCTAGTCTGTGACACAAGAATCATACAAGCTTCCTAGGAAATTGTGGCCACAGACTGTGACCAAACTGCTGTTCCTGGCAGTCACTAACATGACCATAAGCAATTATCAGAATGCTAGTTTTATATTATCACCTACTTTAATTTCAAACTCCTATGGATCCTCTCTAATTGGGGTGAAATGAAATAATAATCATTAAATAAAGGTTTCAGTACTTGGCACTAGTCCTCAAATACAATATTGAAGCATTTGTAGCTGCAACGCAAGTACTTGCACTCATTCTTGAGTAATTGCAAAGAAGTCAGAAAATTTGTTATAGCATTGTATGAGGAAATACTGAGTTTATTAATAGATGTATCTATTTAGCCAGCCCATGCATAGTTTAGAGGAAACAGGTACCATTAAATTATCTTACAACATGTGTATAACATTTCCAGCAGTGTAATAAAATTTGCTTATGTTGCAGTTTACCAGAATAAGGTTCAGGTACTGTACAACTCATCTTCATAATTATACTGCATGTTAGTTAGATAGTTAATTGTCCAAACACTTGATACAACTAATAAGTATCTCATAAAAGCGCTGCCTATGCTAGTCTAATTGACGTTAAAGTCAATAAAAATGAAACAATCATCAGTAAGTAAACTATGCTCACATAACTACACAAGTCCCCACTGACGAGCTCCTTCACACATGTAGAGCCCAACCAATGCAGTCCCACCCACAGCCAACACTTTACATGACATTCAGGATACCACTAGCAATTTGCCATCCATGGTGTAGAGTGCTAACAGCTGGTAGCATCCACGGTGCATGATAACCAATGCCAGTGATCCCTCATAGGTGGCAGATGGCATTGTGTCTGGATATCCCTCGAGCTACAGCAGATATTCATTGCCCATTGGTCGGTAGGTCCAAAGAGCCTCGAGTCACTCGAAGGTTCTCCACTGTTCTCCACTGCTCTTTTGGTCTCCACTGAGACCAAAATACCCAGCTGCAGACGGTGTACTTAGGTCTGTAGATCTGACGCCCGACTATACATCAGGAAGCCTACCCGTCCTCGTGCAGTCAAACAGGCCAAGATGATATTCAAAGAAAATACCCATAACCAAACAAAATCCACAGCAGAAACAAAAAATCTAACATGCACACTAGGCAATATAAACTATCTAAACATGTTACAAATCATTGAGCAAATCCGCGTTTTGATGAATTATCCACCAAAATGATACAGAATGCTAATCAACAACTGACTTAAAGTAGGTAATCTGACTGTACTTGCAATTACCGGTAGCTTCAAAGTGCTTGTACTCATACTTGCTGCTCAGGTACTTGTATATTGCTACTCAAGCACCTGTACTCATACTTCAAAAACTTTAAACCAGCAGGACAAATTGTACTTGAAGGTTTCAGAACTCTGATTTTGACACATCACTTTCTAATTTATGTTTCTCAAAAAGCTAAAATGTTTTCACTTTCTAATTTATGTTTCTCAAAGAAATAAAATGTTTATTTATCCAAGTTCATGTAATGAACACAAAATAACAAATGAGAAATTAAATTATAACTTATTCACACTGCACAACATTTTCCAAAAGCTGAAGACAAAACTAATTCTTAAATTATAATTTCACCTGAAAAGAACACTTTCAAATTCACAAGAAACAAATGGGAAAGGTTGTTGCCTGAATGGCATTTAGCAACTGAGCAGAAGTTCATCCAAAACAATATTCAACCAAGCCATCACTAAAACTCAAAACACGCAGACTATAACAGTCGCTATCTGGGTAACATTTCAAATAACCAAGACCATTCAAGCTGCCAAATACACAGGTGATCAACTTTATTCACATTTAAATATATTCAAATTACAGAAATGCTTAAACTCTTCACAAAAGACTGGAAATGGAAAAAAGAGCACACATCGAGAATATTGCTCCAAAATGAAATACAGGACTATGATTGTTCGTAACATGCTGACAATTACAGCAAAGCATGTTACAACTTTTCCTTCGGACGAGAGTAGTAGTAGACGTAGGCAATGATTATTCCCCAGATGACAGCAAGCACAGGCAGCACAATCTTAAACACTCGTTTCTTCTGCTGCATGAAGTCTTCCCTTCTCTCATGTTTCTCCTTATGTGATTCCTTCACCTTTCCTTTCAGTTGCCTCATTTTTTTGCAAGTAGAACTGAAATCACTGGAATGGCAGGAAACAGACTCTCAGGAGGTAGTCGAACACGATTCAGCCAGTATTTCCAGGTGTATCTCTTTCAGCTGTGAATAAAAAATAATTTGGATACAGAAAAAATTTATTTATGACCATCCTATGATTTCGTCACCATTTCATCCATATCTGACATTAAAAGCCAAAAATCTATTATTTGATAGCAAGGAGAATATATTGCACCACTGAAGTAAACAGTAAGAGTATCCAAGTTTCCTGATAGGTCTATGGATCTCCTATATCACTTCTATATGACTATCTTGGCATGTGGATGTGTTGCTGTATAAAAAAGCCCTTCCCATTATAATGTAGGGTCTATATTAAGTTTCAATCTCAAACTGTTTATGATAAATGGTCACAGATAAAAAGGCACAATATTAATATGATACAGCTGTATTTGATATTGCCCTCCTTCCAAAGTTCAGTACTGCACACAGCCACATGACATGACATCGATGGCGTCTAGCAATTGTGAGTGAAGGACTTGCTAAACAGTAGCTGCCTTGGGCAAGGCTCAAACCCATACTCTCCGCATTACAGGCTGATCGCTCTAACCAATCTGCCACCGGTTAGAGTCCACCATACAATGTTCTGAAGTTTATGGCATAACATAAATCAATGTAATTACATGATGCCATCAACTTGAAGATGATTTGCATCCTAATCTGGAAATGCAGGTTAGGAAGCTTAATCTAAACTTTCAATATATTCATTTACTTAGAAGAAGAAGAAACGCAGGCCCTCAAGCTACCATGAGAAGCAGCCATGGGTATGAAGTGTTAGCAATTTTTGTTAGCATCGGCATTTGAAGGCAGGTGGCCAGCCCTCTCCATCGCCGTCTCTTCTTCCCAATGACAGTGTAGGTCAATGTGCTCATTATAGCTGAGCAGACTAGGAGCACAGGTGGAGCAGAAATCTCGAACCACATTTCTGCCCTGGCGGGGATTTGAACCCTAACCTCTCGATTGACAGTCCTGCACGCTAACCACTTCACCATCTCGCACTCCCATTAATTTACTTAATACCAACACTCCAACAGATATCCCAAACCATACTCTAAATATAACCCGCTGTTTCACCTATACACCCAGAATGTTTCTGCGATGCACTGAAATTTATAAAACGATGAATGTTGCACACAAACAGAATACGTGACAAGTTAGTTCGAAGGAACACGGACCATCTCCTCAATGACGTAACCATCTGATTCCTATCACACGTAGCCCTTACTCCCGACACCCCAAGTTAACAATGTAATTTAAACTTCTGTGTATTCCATAGCCTAGTTAAACTGCAAACATTATATAAAATTTAGCTGCCAATAAATTTTAATCAACATACCCTGAGAATTTACAACCAAAAGTACTTTAATATAAATTGAAGAAGACGTGCGTTCACGCTTACTACACGCTGGTGCCCTGAAGTCCACGCTGTATGTTCGACTGGTTCTCTGAAACATGAGCTACGTCTGCCTTTTAGGCCTAGGCAATGGCTTCGTTTATCAGAGGGAATTCAACAATCGATAATAATTTATCTGAATTGCTTTAGATAGATTATAACAATTTTTGCTGAGTAAGTTAACTGCTTACCTGTAGCAAGTCACAGATTGTTGCTGTAGCTCTTACTGTCTTAGTTAGAGGGACAATAGCATTTGCCTCCAGCCATTAAATCGCAGAAAAATATAGTCAAATTTCTCAGCTACGATTTGGTGGTGTTCAGCATATAAATCTGGTATTCAATTAATACGTTCATCATGTGTTTGTCCAACGTCGAAAGGATACACACATTTGTTAGCTCGATTTACATAGGATTACTTTTTACAACATGCGCATCTTTATTTACAAACTTTTCCAAGAGTCAAAGACTGGAACCAATGTCGAAGAGATGATAGGTCACCATAACCAATACAGTATCCAATATACAATATTCAAATACATCTGGAAGGCAGTGCCACAACTGATTACAACCTTGTGCTAAACAAATAGCGATCTACGACTTAGGATTAAACATAGCGCCAAATCAACTTCTTATTTTGTAAACAACGTAAACAACCTGGAACCAGCTGACTCCGCTGCATGTCACCAGCGTATAATCCGAGGTTACTAGGGTAACAGATTAACGCCGTGGACCTATTAAGTGCGATCAAATTTACGTTTTAGAAGAAACAGCTGGTTTAAATAAAATGTCGCAGTCGTTGCTCGCTTCTGGAAAGCAACAAAGTTTAAAGTCTACGCAGAAACTCCTAAAAGGTGAACTACTTACTCAAAAATGGCAATTAGTCACCGCATATGACCGCCCTTGTTTACGAGTCAATGGAATGTCACTCAATAGGCAAGTGGCTGTATTTATATAGGGCTAGGATCAAATCACGCATGTTTCTTTGTTCTGAAGCGAGTAGAGTTTGATAGAGTTATGTGTTGTGGAAATTTAACAGGCCAGATGTCGTTGAAATTAATTGTTTTCATAATATAGTCCCAAAATTGACCCATTAGTCAAATTGATTTTCTGAAAGAATATAAAGAAATATGTTGCGTGAAAGCGTGTAAAATCAGTTTTTACAGTGAAGTTGACCTCTTAATTTGCAGTTCTTTACTTATTTGACCTGGCTTAGCTATGTGATAGCAGTCACTCAATTATTCAGAACATTTGTATGGTGCCTTTTCAAGACATATAATCGAAAGGGCTGCCAGGTCAGCCAATGCAATAGAGAACTCTCTTAAAATATATTTATTGAAAATTATTGCTTGCTGTGCTCACGGTCAGTAGAAAAGCAGATATAGAAAAAGGCTATTCCAGGTGTGAGTAGATGGTCCAACATGAGAAGATGCATCTTGTTGCAATGTTGTCCAATCTCCATTGGACAACATTGCAAATCATCTTCAAGTTGATGGCATCATGTAATTACATTGATTTATGTTATGCCATAAACTTCAGAACATTGTATGGTGGACTGCTTTACCCTGAGTCAGGGAGCAAAGAAATCTGTGGCTGGCCAAATCCTTCAGATTGTAAGTTGTAGGAGCGACACATTTGTTTACATGCCTTTGTAGAACAGTGGCGTCACTAGGGGACAGGGGTGCGGGCCGCACCGGGTGACAGCTTCAGAGGGGGTGACACAAAAATGACAAAATGACTGTGCAAAAATTTTTTGCAGAGTTTCAGAAGAAATTTTTTATTTTAAAATTAACAATAACAGATTACAACAAAAAACATTTTTCGTAAGCCCAGGTTACATCTACTGTATCAGTATCAATTTATCTAAACCTGAAACTCTGTACTAATTTACTTTATTGATATTACTAATAGGGGTGACACCATGACGTACCGCACTGGGTGACACTAACCCTAGTAATGCCACTGGTGTAGAACTCATAAGAAGATTGGTCCCAAGATCAAGGAATCTTTGAATGTGCTATAAACAACACAGCAACAAGGGGATAGATGAATGGTAACACTCTGGCCAGAAGAGCTTTAGATCTTGAAAAGTCATGGTTTGATACCCATAAGCCTCCTAGGTCGACTCAGTCTTCCACTCCCCAGGAGGCAGCAGTAAAACGAGCGGACACCTTACAGGCTGTCAAGATATGTGTTAATTAAAATCTTGATAATTGTACCATCACGTTTAAGTTGTTTCAATGTAGCTTACTGTGGTTTGTCAGTGAGCTTGTCAATTAACATGAATATACTTACTTAACATACAACAGAATATCTATGTTGAACACCCAACTCCTATGTATTGGTACATCTAATCAGCCCTCGAAATTATGAGTGGAGTAGATACCAGTCGACAACCCCTTTGACACGATGCATCGCTCGTGAATAAGTGGGTGCCCTGCACTTAGCTTTTAAATAGTATTTTAGAAATTTTCTAAGTTTACAATGGTGTTCCTGAAAGTCATTTATTTAAGTACTATCAGCACTCTGTTGTTGCTTGACTTCACAGAACAGTATCCAGCAGGTATCTTCAAACCCATATAACTGTCTCAAACTTGATGCAGTGAGGATGGCAGCCAGTTTATTTGTTTTAGTTTGTAGATGTACAGAATTTGAGTTAAAAAAATAGACATGACTGAGTAGCTGTATTATAAGTTATAAGAAGGTAAGGTAATTTAATTAAGGTAATTTAATTATACAGAACCCTTATTTACATGATTCTGTCTAGTGGACTAGTGTAGCTTAAGCATTTTTTTTTAAATTTATTTCCTTATTAACAGTAACATAATTTATAGCCAGTGTGTGGCTTGTCTGTAAAGACTCTTGGATTACGGTAAAATCTAGTCTATTTGTACAGGTCAGAGATTTAAAAAGATACGTTTTGCAGAATTCGTTCCAGGTTGATTAATAAGCTAAGTAAGCACCTGACAGAAATTCAAATAAGGAATCACAAAAGTTGTTGTGCTACACAGGTGGTTTTGATACAAATGGAATGGGTTTATCTACCAAGAAGGCAGCCAGCAGTGTCTTAAGAAAGAGTACTGGCAACTTATCATCTCATCTATCTTCAGCAAGATCTAAAAGGTTTGTAATGGGCTGTTTTTAGCGAAGACTTTAATGTTGTTGGTAGAGAACCCATAATTACTATCTCTTTCTAGTGGCAAGCTCAGTTGAACAGAAAGAGCCTTCCTCCATGCTCAGTGAAAACCAAAATTTAGCTCTGCAAGATCCTCCTTCATGTGATTGCATTGGTTGTGGCTGGGCCATCAACTGTTATTCGATCTAAACGGAAGTCTGAAATACTGAAGTTTGATATACTAAAGTTAGATTGTACTTATCAGTTTCAGTTCAATTAATGTCTTGACTTTCTAAATCTCAAAATTACAAGTCACAGCCAGGTAAGAGGGTTTACTTTTTTGGTTTCATCTGCTTTTCAGGTTATTGTTTTGGTTTTTGTGGCTTTTGACTTCAGCTGCAGTGAGTTTTTTTGTGGTTTGTTGGGTTTTGACTTCAACCGCAGTGGTTACAATTACAGTTACAACGCAACTAAAAGCACTTCAGATCTGGAAAGAATCGAAGCAGAATACATAAAAAACCTGCAGCAACAGGTCTACTTTCTGGAGTTGGAAACAAACTACCTGTATCCTTTGCTTTATCAGTGCATTCTATGGCGGATATTAATCATTGTGGAACATGGTGTTCTATTCATCTAGAGCGCTAGGTCTGTAACCTAAAGGTTGCATGTTTTTTGAGTCTGTTGAGTGGGTTCCATGTAACGACCCTGTTTTGTGAACACATGCAGTATAATTTGATACTGCCATAAGCTGATAAATAAAAAACAAGTCCTGCAATGTGCTGATTCTGTTACCAGGTTCTTGAGGTTTGACATTTGCTGGCTCAAGGGCCTGAATAAAAGTGAGCACTTCCCTTAAGACCCAATAACAGCACAACACTTTCCTGAGTTTGGAGGTGAGAAATTGTGTCATACTGACAGCAAAAAAATGGAAGACTTGGCTGGCCTAGATGGCTTGATATTCCGCAGGTATTTCATCCATGTACTACTGGGCTCAGTATTACTTAAATTCATTTTACTTGTTAGGTAATTACTCACTGAAACAAACTGCTAACCATGTCGTATGATAGAGCAAACCACTTTATGTGCTATTCTGGTTCATGCAAGCCACAACTCATGTTATCAATTTAGAAACTTAGTTTTTAGTTTTTATGAGTTCATTTGGGAATGTAATGTATTTAAATAAACATGATTTATATCATCAGTTGTCTAAGCTTTTCCTGAACAGAATATGACAGGCGTGAACAAGCTCGAAAGACAGCGGAGCTACAGCCCCAAATGTCAGTTGAAGCAAAGCGAATGCTGGATAAACTGAGGGTAAGTGCAGATGGACTTTCAGTTGTCTGCGAGTCATTTTCACCCTCCTAGTTATGTAATTATTCAGCATAGTGTATAGAAGGACCAGTGTGCCAACTCTCAATTACTTTATGGTCCTTTATTGCTGACACTCACTAGATGGCAAAAGTGCACTATGGTGTTGGGGTGTGAGCATCAAAGCTAATATAGAGATATCATTGCTTGTTACTGTTACTGCTGTTCAACAATGAAAAGTCATGTAAATAGTGACACTGGGCAAGAAAAATGCTTCATAATTTATACTTTACAGTGGGTATGCAGCTACATACCTTTCCTTCGTAGGTTTTGATTGTAATCAATTCTTTATTTGAAATTTTATAGGAATTGCAGACGGAACTGGATGCGACCAAACTGGAAGTGAAGCACAAGGAATCTGGTGTTGAGGTCATCCAGATGGAAAAGGAAAGGGTCCTGGCCAAACTGAAAGCGGCTGAGGGTCAGCTTCTTGTTAAAAAACTTTCGCTTCATTTATGCATACAGCGTAAACAGCATGTGTGTTGTCAGTGAGCTTGTCAATAAACACGAATATATATTTTTATTATAAATTAGGTATTTTAGTGAATTGAACTAATTTGTCCATTTATCCAATTTTACTGATTTTTATTGCTAAATTTTTTATATCAATGATATGTGATTGTATTTTCCGTCTGTAAAACGTGAACTTGTAGAACCAAGCACAGTAGGTTCAGGTTTTGATAAAATTAGATCTTTATCTCGATATTACTGTCATTTTTCTGGCAATTTCTCTTAACTTTGTATTAGGTATCCTTATGATGCATTCATCTAACACAAAGAAGTGTTGCCTATACCTCACAGCCACATTCCTTGGGCCCTCACAGGGACTTTAGCTGGCCATAAGTTTCCACTAGTGACACAGTGCGGGCCTGCTATGGACCCAGTGACCAAGGCTATCTGTGCATGAAGCTAGAGGTAACACACTATTTATGGTAGACTATGGTAGTTTTCATAATATCCTTAACACTTTAATGATGAGAGTGTACTGAAAATGACTGGAAGACCAATGCAGCTCGTTGTTAAAGTGTTAAGTATACCCTGATGACCTTAAATCTATGCTCAGAATAAAGGATAATATAAATCTATCAGATCTACCAACTTCTATAGTTCTTGCATATGGTACCAATGCACAAGCCATCATCAATCAGTGGTGCACTAGGACTTATTCAAAATCAGGCAGAAGGTCAGTCTAGTCAGACAGAGGGAATGCTCTGTAAAGCATTCAGGTTTTGATTGAGGTAAGAAAAACAGACTTGACAGAGTGGACATATCTAATTATTTACTGCACTTATTACACATGTAAGGTCACTGAATCTGAATCTGGGACAGGGCATAGGACAGTTGCCACATTCTTAAATATTGCAAGCAACGCATTCAGGTTTGCTATATTAAGTCTGCTCAGCTGACTTGAACTTGCAACCATTGGATTATAGACCCAGCACTTTACCATATAATCACATTTCCCTCAAAATCATATTCAGGAAGTACATTTCTGAAGCTTGGGCTAACATTAAAAATGCTGTCTTGCCCAAAACCGTTTTCATTCGCATTGTGACTTGAGGAGGGTGATCAGAAAACTGTGGCATGATGATGTGTCTAAAGAGTAACCGTTCGTCAGCGATTGCTTTTGACCTGATTGCATTGTCCTGTGGTAATAGCTAGTGAATATATTTAAAATATTTGTGTGACATTTGCAATTGATGTCCATAGATTCCTTTAAAAAGGAGAAGCGCTTGCTGTTGGATGAAATTGTCCAACTGAAGAAGGAGAAGGAGTTGCTTGACCGCACACTGGTCAACAAAGATGCCCAGCTGGTTGATGTCCAGCAACATCTCGAAATGACCGAATCTTCTTGCCGGTCAACAGAAAACAAACAAAGACTCATTGAATCACAGGTAGTCTGAAACAAATCTGTTTCCAGTAGAGAATGCTCCTACCAACTGGTTTAACCTAACCTGGTGAGATTGTTAAGATGCTGGTGTCTGATGCCAAAGGTTTGCTTATGTAACTGAATGCCTATAATTTATCATATCAAAATTCCAAAAACTGGTATGTAGATTAAATTTAGTACGGTAAGAAGTTACACAAAATTGCATTTGGAAAAAATGACGACCGACTGAAATTTGCAGATTTTTTTTCATCTGGCTAATTTGTCAGAGGAGTGGATTTCTGAAACTTCTGTTTCTGCAGGGTACCTTGCCATCCACAAGATGAATTTTTGTGGTCCTCTAAGTTGTTAAGGGACTGATTGTTGTGACAAGGTACTGTAGTACCAGGAGTACTGCTTTGTGTTTTTCGTACAAACCTGGCAGATACAGCAGATCGAGAGAACGTCGAACAGTTCAGTACTTTGATATGAAATGCCAGACCACTTGGAGTCCTGGTGAGGGTGGCGTTGGTCTTGTGCCTCAGCATATCTTTTTGCTTTGCTGTGCAAGACGTAGTTGTCCCGCTGGCAAGAACTTCCACAGTCCAGCATCAAAGCTGTGCTGTGGACCTGTGGTTGGTCCGACTTTCTGGAACAGGATGCCTAGTAACCTACCACATGAGCTCCTTATTCTTTCCAGTGCCGGCCTTAGGGGCGTGTGAACCATGCGGTAGCATGGGGCCCACAACTTAGGGGGCCCGAAAATGTCACAGAAAATTAACATGAACAAGACACCCTAATAATGATATTATGGTTTCGATTGAATCTTTTCTTTCGTCAATAAAATAAAAGTCAACTTCCTCTATATCCCAGAATTCTCGTGTATAATCAAATTTGACTTGTACTTGTTAACGACCTATTAAAATAAAATGATTAGGAATGAAAATCAATTTGACTTCTGTCATCGGGGCCCGTACAGTATAGTCTGCACGGGGCCCGAAATATCCTAAGGCCGGCACTTTCTTTCTCTGCCAGTTTTCTATAAGTGCTTGAAAGACGTTATGCTCTGGGGTCAGTAGCACGTTTAAGGAGTCTTGCGTCAAGTGGCACTATATGATTGTTGTTGTGTTTAGCTGAATCAAAAGGAGGATCAACTGAAACTGCTGCAGAAGACGTTGGATGACAAGCGAGCAGAGCTGCTAAAAGCCGAGGAGAAACTGCGCAGAACCGAAGAGCAGTACTACAGTAGCGCCGCCCTTGTGAATGATCGAGTCAAAGACGATTTACGGGTAGAATGGGCCATAAAATCACATGTTCAGTGTTCCCTCTGATCCCCTTATTCTATTCAGCTTTTGACCTGAAGCAATGAGTTTCCTGTCCAATGAGGATGATGATGATGATGACAATGATGACGATGATGATAGTCACTGGTGGCGATCTTGTTTGAAAGGTGGGAGGGACACTTTTGAACTGATCTGGTCAAACAAGAGTTTTGAACTGATGCTTAAAAAGAGGTAAAAAAATTTAGTGCTCATGCACGATAACATTTTTTAAACCTTTTTTTAGGTGTTTCTTCAAAATGTGGGGGTCCAATGTATGGTGTGTCCCCCCCACTCGCAAAGGTGGGGTTCTTGTCCTCCTCGACCTCCTCGGGATCGCCGCCCATGATGATAGTGATGAAGAGGAGAGTCGAATGGAGAAGGAGAGGGAAGAACAGCAAGTACATTGACCATATGGAAGGAGGAGAAAGAGGAGATGGCATTGACAGTGTTCCTCAATGTCACTATGATGAATTTTAAAATATTGAGCACGATGCAGTATTGCTTGGAAGCCGACATTTAGGCAACTCTGAGGCAGCAAAGGCTTTTGGACAGATATGTTTCCCGTTCTGAAGAAAAATCGCCGTTATATGGGAAAACTTGTCAGCACTCTGAGACTCTGTCAGAGGATGTAAATAGGTGCTATATAAATATTTGTATAGATATATGTTAGGGTGTCCCAAAAATATATTTTGTTGAATTTTTATATAGAGTCCCTCTGAAAAGTTTCTTTATGGTCCCATGATAACACCTTTGAAATTTTATGACATTTAAAAAATATTTAGGGGTCCCCCAAGACTCTCAAATTTTCCCCATTTTGGCATAATTTGCGCCCGACGTATCCATTGTCTAAACGCTTTTAGACATCAATCTTGGATCCAATGATAACATGTTAAACACCATTGGAAAGCACTTAAATAGTAGAATCTACAAGTATGTAACTTTATTTGATATTTTATGTATGGTTTTACGATGAAATAGTACAAAAATTGAACAAAACTGAAGATTTTCGGACTTTTGCAATATCAGTAATTACCAATAATTGTTAGGAGCAGTCATCAGTACAAATCTTTGATATTGCAACAAGCCCTGGTTTCAGCTCCTCCATACCTTCATCTGCTTATTCTTCATCATTGATTACACCTTCAGCTGCTTTATTCTTCATTTCTATAATCTACATTCTACAAATCTACATGATTGCACTTAGAAAAGTCTAGCCTATGTCAACAACTTCAACAACTGTTTCTGTTCTTCGCTATTGTTGAACATACTGTTACATACTGTATACATACTGTTACATACTGTATACATACTGTATAAGGGCAACACAACGTTCAGCACTCTCATTCACACATGCCAAGTTATTAACAAACTCACAAACGATCTTATATGATTGGCTTTCGAGCAACTCTGCAACTGGAATATCGAGAAAACTGCCGTCGATAGCAGTAGCTCGGAAGAAGCTTCAAGAAATAGATAATTCCGGGGAAGAGACTGAACCACATGCAATCCTCGATCATCTTTCATTGGTTGAGATAAGCTGTGTTTTCTCTTCAGAAGATACATGCCGAGAGAAGAGAGAGGGTCACACAGGTACCAAGAATGATGCTGTATCATCTTCAGACCTGTGGTCTGCTGAGCAGCAGCATCAAGCATCAGCAGCGACTCGACATGAGAAACACGAGTGGATGTAGATCCTAACTACAAATCTGTTGAAACGTTAGATGCCCTGTAATTCACAGGCAATCAACTAGATAACAGATTCGTTTTCATCAAAAAGGCTTGAGCTTAAGGTGGAACAGGTCGGACCTTTTATCTCTAAATCAGTTGAAGAACAGAATGTCAGGCACAGTTGATGGACAAACTTTATCAAGACACAATAGGACTTCAAACATTTCATGTCGACAAGCCATCCACAGCAGATTCTGACCGATGGTTGTCTCTAGAATAGTGCAGGCTCCATTAATTTGGCCGGTGTTTGAGGCCGTTGTGTCAAAGTACATGCTGATAGCAACTCGCGCTGCCATGACTTCAAAAGGTCCAGAACTGCTATCACTGCTGCCTGTCCTGACTCAGAGGCCAACTTTGGCACACCCAGAAGTATTAGTACTTCCATCAACTAGAGAAGAAATCAGGACTGGCATTCTGTCCACTTTGTCCACGTCTACTGCAGTGGTGTCATAGATAGCAGCTTGACTCCCAGTGCACGACAGATTTAAAGGCTTGAAAGTCATCCTTGGTTGGCTTGTCAGCTTCACTACGAAAATGTTTTGTTGACGGTGAATGGTACCTTAGAAAGCACTGCTGAAGATGTTGAGCAGCCTATTTCGTTGACTAGAGAAGCTAGGATCGTCATAAATAATATTATTGGGAAATTTATGTAAAACTATTGCAAAATACAACTGAAGCAAAGCTCGAGGGTACGTACCATACGTATTCTATTTTTTTAAAGGTACGTACGTTTTTTAACGTATCCTATTTTAGGGTACGTAAACAATACAAAAATACGTTAACCACGTCATTGCTCATTATAAGAATGTTCAATTTAATTTAAGCAAACAATCACAACCCAGTATACAGCGTAGTAAATTGCTGCAATGCTATATTGTAGGTCTATGTTTATCCAGCATACATTGCACTTACACTACAGCTGTATGCACTAATGTCAGTCAGTCGGCTCAGTTCTGCTGCAGCACTTCAAAATCCAACTCCGAGCAAAAGGTTGAACAGTTGAACAACTGCTACTTGACTTACTGTACACTAATCTGAACTGCTACTCCCAGAAGAATTTATCGAATTAAATTTACCGCTACGCTACCGGAAGTACCGGTTTCAGTGACGCATACTGTTGACGTCAGATTATACGTAGGCTATGGGTCGCCGAGTACACCATAAATAAAATTTTCGTGTATGATACGTACCATACGCGTATTGTATTTTTTTAAAGGTACGTACGTATTTTAACGTATTCTATTTTAGGGTACGCGTACCCTCGAGCTCTGAACTGAAGCCAAGAAATTTTGATTTTGCATGTTTTCTGTCTTCTTAATACTTGAAACTTTATTCACATATACGATAACTTACCAATAAGGTTATATTATGTTGACATTGTCTGTATATTGTACCATTTAAGAGCTTTCTAATGGTACTAAGCATGTTTTTATGGGATCAAAGTCTGATCCTATGGCAATTTTCAAACTCAGACACATCATACGTACTTTAGGACAAACTACCCTAATTCTGAGAGCCTTGGGGGACCCCTAAATATTTTTAAAATGTCATAAAATTTTGCAGGTGTTCTTACGGGACCATAAAGAAACTTTTTAGAGGGACTGCGTCTTAAGTTTCAAAAAACATTTTTTCCCCTGTTTGTGTTGGGACACCCTAATATATGTACATACATTGTAGGGGCTGGAGTTGGGTAGCCAGACTGCAACAATGTCCTTGCTCTCTGTAATATATTAGTAAATTAGCATAGAATTGTATAATTGCATAGTGTTTGAAAGCACCCCTCTTCTCAATATGGATGTGTCCTAAAATAAATAAATAAGTGAACAATGAAACCTACATGCTTCATCTCTACATTGTAACTGTAAGATCCAGACTTGTTCAGCTTGTAATAAAGCAGTCATTGGAACTGGCTTAGTATTGCACTAGATGGCTACACAACGTCTTACCTACTTACTTATCTTACTTACTTACTTATCTGGTACTCTTCCTTATCAAGTAGAGGTTGCAATATGCAGCCCAACACACAAGGTGATGTAGCAACTGCTTTATTAAATAACCTGCGAGAAAGTGAGCAAAAGGTCAAAAGTCAGTTAATGATTGAAATGTAGATGTAAATCTCTAAAAATTCTCGGCAACGCAATGTATTCATCGGCACTGTTTCAAATCAAGTCCACAAAAGCCAAGTTGCTTGGTGGTTTTTGAAAGTCAGCCAGTGGTCGATGCAAACATACTGCTTCATCTCTGGGGAAATTTGATGTCAGTGAGTTCCTTTGAGGGTTTCTTGGAAGGTGGTATACAACTATCCAGATGTATACAAACATGATACACCCAGTTACTTCATAATTGTAGTCGTAAGCTCCAGATTTCTATAGCACCACTTGAAAGCTAAACGCGGGGCACCAGCTTATTTATGAGCGCTGTTTTTTATGCATTTACAAGTGTTCATTCAATAACAAATGGGTGTGTGTATTTTCCTAACTGCAGGTAGAAATTCAGCTGCTGAAGCAGAAGATGAAAGAGATCGAGATGCATGCATCACAAGACCGACTGCTGCGAAGCAAGATGACAGATGACAGCACCCA
Source organism: Allolobophora icterica (assembly GCA_963556255.1). Classification (NCBI taxonomy): domain Eukaryota; kingdom Metazoa; phylum Annelida; class Clitellata; order Crassiclitellata; family Lumbricidae; genus Allolobophora; species Allolobophora icterica. The sequence continues at coordinate 20,047,441 of OY744605.1, read as the reverse complement.
GGTGGCCAGAGAGAACGCAATATTCAGCCAAAGGATCCTAGAACTCAAGTCACGACTTGACAGGGCATGCGAGATTTTGATTCCGTCAGATAAGAAAATTAGTTTTACCACCTGCCAGGATTTCATTAGACTTTCTAATGTGGTCCTACTGCCTCTGTTCTTTCTGCAACTGTTTGTCTGTTTGCGTTGCTGCCTCTCTTCTTCCTGTGTGTGTGTGTCTGTTTGCCTTAACAGTAAACAGTATATCCCTGTGCTTATATGCTGTTCCTTTTCTTCCAGCCTTCTGTGTTTTTCTGTATTGGGATCCCTCAAGTTTTTGGCCCAGTTCTTTATGTATATCTATGTATTATGCTTTTCTTTTTGTCCATTAATCCTTCAGTCATCAGTCAGTCAGTCTACCAGCCAATGTCAGTTGATTGGTCATTGTTAGTCAGGAGGTCAGTGAATTGTCAAGTGAGTCTGCTTTTATATCTTTCTGAATTTTAACTCGTTTGTCTCACTTTCTGTCTTTGTGTTTTTGTCTAGTGATCATTATCTATATCCATAAATTATATTCTGTTCCCTTTCGGTCTTCTATTTCTTTGTATACTAGTATAGTATAGTATACTTTTCATCTGTATCTGATCAAATCTATTGATTTCTACAGTGACATTATCACAATTGTAATTGTAGTTGCAAATTTATATAGCACCAGTGCAAAAGGAGATCATCAGAGGTGCTGATTCATATCAATTAATGGTCATTTTGAATGAACCAGTGGTCAAAATCGTAAATCTGCTGGAGAGGCCTGGTCAAAAGCTGAAACATCAGAAAAACTGGAAGTCAGATTGTGGTGAGTAAGCAAGTTGAAACAAAAACATTGATACTGACTGCATGTCATGTGGGTCTGTCTATCCATCTGCATGTGCATTCACTTCTGACCTTACCTGTATATCACCACAGGAGCGTTCTGTACAGAATGAATCTCTTGACAGTCATCGTGGTCAGAACCTCAGTGGGGAGCTGATGAAAAGCAAGGATCACCAGAGTCGCTACCACCTGGAATTGGATGAGACCAAGGAACAGCTCAGGCTGGAACAACTTCGAGTTAAACAAATTACAGATCAGGTAGAAAAACTTGGTCATTGATTTATAGAAATTTCGTGTTTTTCCTCTTTGCGTAATTGCTTAAAACTGTAAGTGCCTCTGTACTTTAAAATAATTATTATGTACGGTACCAGTAATCAAATTGTTGTTTGTGCATATATGTGTGTATGTATACTTGTACTCTGTGGATGAGTTTATGTGCCTGTGACATACCCATGATTCTGCAAAATGTGAAGTGTTGTCATGTATCCTAAGGCTATGAGCTTAACATGCTGTTTTATTTAACAAGCAGTACAAAGAACTGCAGTTTAGTGCTGGGCATCTAAATATAGGAAGTATGCATGATTAATTCACATGAACATGTTGTGTAAAGCTCATTTCTTTTCCTTTCTTAGCACCATTTTCCTAATGCATATCGTGCCAAGTCATGCTGCATATATTAAGATGTATTTAATGAGCCTTATTTCATAAACTAGTAGAGTAAACTGTCAGTGGTCACATATTGTTGATTAAGAACTAGCTGCTACAGATCGATGAGATCTTGGTATTACAAAATAAATTCTTTGAGTTTGTTAAAATATGATATAAGGCGGCAGGAATTTGTTATCGAATGTAGTTTCTGAAGGTAGCTTGTAGTCAAAGTAGCCACCTCATTGTAGCGCCAAGATGGCGCTAATTGCTGTTGCAGTAGCATGCCAAAAGCTAGTACAATGACAGCCAATATTTTATGAAATGTATAAAAATCAAAGCATCCAGGAAAAGAAAACTTGAGATGAAAGCCAGAAACAGGAGAGATTATGTTATGTAAATGATCTAAACAAGATGAACCTATATAAACTAAAATTTGATTCTTGCAATATAAACTGTGTTGACACTATGTTGTATCATGCATAAGATGATGGTGTCTCTGCTAACAATTTTAGTATAGGAAGGATGCGTATGAGATGAGATGTATATCTTTAATTAAATTTAAAGTTATTGGTTAATTTTAGTTATTAAGGTTATCAAATTATAGTATTTTGATGGTAGAACATGTAATGTATTATGTATAGGTTTAGCTAGAGTATATGTGGAGTAACTTAAGATTTTGTCCATTTTACATGTAGCCCGGTTTGCAAGTGTTCTCGAATGGCTTCTCCCTCACAAACTTCTAGTTAACAGGTCAACACTGTCTGTTTAAATGTGCGCATGTATATATGGTATGTATGTATGTATGAATATGTAAATATATATAAATATGTGTGTATGTGTATGATTGTGTGCAAGGCAGGATGTACCAGCTGTGTTGATTTTAAATTTCTTGGGCATTTCTACATATGTTTTGTTATATTAACAGTTAAATTTTCTTTTCAGTTGATCTCTCGTTGGCCGTAATCTAAGAGGTCCAGTGTATTTACATGCCCATATGTATTTGTAGAGTGAACATTTTATAGCATCTTTTTAGAACTTCTGAAAAGCTCTGTGGCATCAACCAAAGGGCCATCCATATATTACGTATGGAAAAATCCGGGAAAATTAGACCCCTACCCTCTCCCTGTACGCACACATACTCCCCCCCCAACTGCGTACGTATGGTTGACGCACCCCCCAATACCAGCTGCAGAATGTGTCAGTACCACAGTTCCAGGCAGCGACTGTCTGCACTTTAGGCCAGATTGAAGGATGAGTAATCCATGGACTCACTGTTGAGTTGTGTGATAGTTTAATAATAGCGTTCAGAGGTAGGGTGGCATACAAGTGACACTTCTGCCACAGTCCTACTTCCTCTGGTAGTACCAGATAGCTGGAAAGACTGAACTCTAGCTCACTTGAAGGCCAATCAATTTGAAGGCCCCGTTTCCTATGTGTATGTACATTATCAGTAGGCCCTCAACCCCCATTCGCAAGCATACGCAAGTACATGCATTTTGGTTACCCCTCCCCTCCATGCATACGTAATATATGGATGGCCCCAAAGGTTGTTTCAAGTGAAACAGTAGAGAAACCTTCTGTCCTTTGTTTCCATTGTGTAGCTGACAATTCATGAACAGCGAATCAAAGGTCAACAGCTGAGTGAGACAGCTATGCAGAGCCGAGTTGCAGAGGCTGCTGCCAAAAGCGATGCTGCTGAGGCAGAAAACTACCGGCTGCGATGTGACAAAGATGCTCTAATAGACCGTGTAGCCCAACTCCAGAAACAGGTATACAAAACTATGAGATTAATAAATTACTAGCCTGTTCAGTGCAGAGCATGTATGTGCCATAGCACTAGTTTATCAACGGTCTCTAGTGCTAGTTTATTAAATATTCTGGACAAATGTCCTGTTCCTCTGCAGTTTCTCCCCTTCCTCTGCCATCTCTCCACCTTCCCTACCTGTCTAGTTCCCTTTTTCCCCCACTTCCCTACCTTTTGACTGCTTTTCTGCTGAAATTCATCATAAACTGTCCCCCCAATTTCTCTTGCCGTGTCTCTCCCTATTCTCGTGTCCCTATCCCATCTGTCCTATTGGCCAAGTATACAGAAATTCTTTGCATTATTTAATTTGTATGTATGTATGTATGTATGTATGTATGTATGTATGTAGGTAGGTATGTATGTATGTATTAGGGACCTGCGAAGCTTCGATATTCGATTCGAAAACGAATCGGGCAGCGGTATTCGATTCGATTCGAAAATGATGTCATGATTCGAAAAATTTCGAATCTTTTTCAGAAAAGTGATTAGCCCTTTGTTGTAACCTAATTGTTTTAATTGTCTACTGCGCGTGGATTGGTTGTTGAATTTCTGTGTGCAACGCGGCACGCGACGACAGCAAACCCACAGCAACAGTGAATTGGAAAAGAAGTTTCGTGAAGTAGGGCCTACCTCTGATTTAGTTCTATAAACTGTACATTTCTCAGGATTCTTACCCTTCACTTAAATCTCATGCCCTTTAAATGGTCGCACTGTTTCCAAGCACCTATATACTTGTGAACAGTTCTTCTCAAAGATGAAAGTAACAAAATGCAAAAACGTATGCAGACTAACAGATGACAATCTCTCCAGTGAACTTCGAATTGGCACTTCGAACATTAAAGCAAACATTCCGGATTTGTGTCGTGAGAAGAAGTGTCAGATCTCACCTTAATTATTATTATATATTAAATATTGCACATCTAGCAAATGGATACAATGTAGGCCTACAGTTTTATGTATTTTTTAAACTGAAGAAACTTGAAAATATTTTGTTTTTTATTGTAGTGTAGAACTGTAGGTATTAGGATAATTATGCTTTCATCATAAAAATTATTTTAATTGACTTTAAACTTGAAGTTTTACCGTAAAAATTATTCCACAATATTTATTTTGAATAAAATTAATATTGTCTCCTTTTCTGGGGCAAATTAATCTGCAGAAATTAGTATGCGATTGGCATAGGCCTACGGCCCCTGAACTGCTCTTAAAATCTTAGGGCGGCCCTCTGTTAAAAGAAGTTGCCCATGCCTGGCTTAGATGAATGTACACCAAAGTGTGGTTATGCAATGGGTACAATAAAGAATATACTTACTTACTTAACTCATAGATTATTTGTGCTATTGTTAATTCTGTTAATTAGCTTAATGTTTAGTTTTATTGATTTTAAACTGCATAAATGTTATTGAGGTATTGATACTTTGGCACGCCTGTGCTATCACAAACACACTACATGAATATCAAACATGGTACACGCTGATTCGATTCGAGATTCGATTCGAATTCGAATCTTTACCCCCGATTCGATTCGAGATTTGATTCGAAGGAAAATTTGTGATTCGCAGGTCCCTAGTATGTATGTATGAGAACACTTAATATAGTTCATTTTAAGTAACTCAAAAAGGCACTGTACCTATGTCTATCTAACAGATCGAAACAATTGCGTTTTAAGACAGCAAATGTATGCTGCGCAGAGTCAAAGGCAACAGTACGCAAATGCAGTGGCAGACTGTTCCAGGAGGATGGTCCAACACACGAGAAGGTATGATGGGTTCGAGTTGAAGTGCCACAGCATATCTCATTGGGCTGCAGAGCGCAACGATCGCTGACCCACCTGACTGAGGAATGGAACAGAGCTCCCTGAAGCCAGTGTAGTGTATCTCGCATATACACAGCTATATGCAAATACTTGGGCTTGTTGGCTGTGACTCGGGCAGTGCAATTAAAGATAGATTGCATCTGGCAGAACCGGAACTTGAGGGGACCAGCGAGGATAGAATTGCAATAGTCCAAGCTCATCATGATTAATGAGTGGACGAGGGTCACTCCTGTGCTGAAGGACAGATTGCGCCGGATGACCCGTACTTGGCACAACTGGTAGAAGCAGGATCTGCAGAGGTGGTTCACATGGTCTGCCATTGATATATATAGTTCCATTTACATTATGTATATATGTAGTTTATGTACGTATGTAGCTACTAACATACATAACATGCATGTACTACGTATGTATATGACGTCATCCAAGCAAATATGACTTTAGCACATTGGATATCGAACTGGTGTAAGCAGTAAGCAGGTGCAAGTTAAGGTTAACAGCAGTGCTCGAAATGGAAAATTTTACGAAACGGAACGCTAGTCAAAGATATGGGAGCATTCACGTTAATTTCATAGTATTTTCCACAATAATTCATTTGACGAACCGGAACGGAACGCTGACGAACCGGAACGGCGTTCCGGTGCGTTCCGGTCCATTTCGAGCACTGGTTAACAGAGAATGCATGTACAGCTGAATAAGATGAAGGTATGCATAATATTCAGTGGAATGTTGTTCCAATATGTGTTGCTCTGCATTCATAGTATTTATTTTGTTTTTGCATCTAATGAATTATTGTTGTTGAAGTAGTGTTATTATATCTGTTATAAATTATGGTGTTGCTGATGCATTTCCAGTTGGATGAGAACGAGATGGTCATCCGGAATCTGGAGGTACAGATCCAGAGTCTGGAAAGCAAGCTGAGGGCACTGGAGCAGCTCCAGTCTCTTCAGTCATCCATCCACAGCCAAAAGTGGGAGGAGTTCAGTCGTTTAGCAGACAGTATGAAGACGCTGTCTCACACCATGATCCAGGCAACAACCAGTCAGAAACCGTGGATCAAGTCAGCTGACCATGATGACTATTCATGAGAAAACGTCGATTTACAAAACATTTGAGCCAAATTCTCTACAAGCTGTGAAGTAGCCATCTAATCTAGCTTTCGTAATTTATTAATGCTCGGATTTAATATGCAAGACATTTATTGGTGCCTAAAGTAAATTCATTGTTCTCTAAAGCATGTTTGTCGTTGCTGAAAGCACATTTGTTGCATAAAGTACATTCATTGTTGCATAAAGTACATTCATTGTTGTCTGAATGCTACTATAGGCCACATGCAATGACTGTACTTCAGTGCTGAACAGTGCATGTGTCTGGGTGTTCTGACTGAAGTAGTGCCTGCTGTTAGTAGCCATTATTTAAGCTTCTGACTGAAAAGCAAAGCCATCAAACCAGATAGTTAATGTGGCTCTTTACTGCAGTCGGGCTAAGTTATTGGGCTAGGTCTTTTAGCAGACACTTTGTGCATTTGAGTGCTCTGTCCACATTACTTTTAGGAGGCATCGACATGATCAGAGCAACATCTACAGTAATGATTCTTTGAATTAAGAAATTAGTTATTTATTTATTATGAATGCAGAAATTAGTTGACTATTTATTGATAAAATCATGTCTTGACATTAGTCATTTATTTATTAAATGCTCAGTGTGCTTTTAAATCGGTTGTTTTTCATTTATATGTAATTAAAATTATGCATTTTACATTACTCTGAAAGGGTAATTAATATGCTCACTGAAACCATGGCTTTTGTGGCCTTACAACCAGACACTTGTGTAGTTGTTGCAGTTGGTCACACTAAAAGATGTAGTCAGTGACTGTTCACTTCAAATAGACAATTTATGTCTGCGCAAGGGCGGATCCAGGGCCAATCCGGTCATGCCCTCATTTGACTTAAGAGGAGGTCATGCTATTGAGTTAACCCCAAACTTGTTGAGTGAGACATGCCAAAAGAATTCTCGAAATAAAGAAAGACCAAGTTGTTCACTTATCCTTTAGGAACCTTGATACAGTAAAACCCAAATTAATGCTAAAAGGGGAAGAAATTGGAAAAGAGAAGCGAGATGCTGGTGACAATGTGTGAGATATTGCAAAATGTTTCCTTGCCCCTTGATCACAGAAAGCCGCACAGACGAAGCAAGGAGAGAAGCAAACAGATAAACATATAGATACAAAGTGGGTGATACAGAAAAACAACTTACAGAAAGCGAGAGTGGAAGGCAGAGTGCTGAGGGCTATAATCCAGACGAGGTCTGTTGAAGAGGTCAGACGAGAATTGACGCCATCTTCTTCATCTGATGGTCTCCTCGATCGGTCGACCATTATGTACTACTTCACGGAGTAGCAGGCAAATGACCGACCGCTAGGAGGCGTTGTTGGCACCACAAATGACGTTACATAAAGCAGACGACTGCCTGTTGGTTGTGTTACATGCGTTTGCAGTGCTTTTTCTTGGAATGGATTTGATGGTTCAATGGTTGGCCTATCAGAAACATATACACTTACATTTTATCAGACTAAGGCGACTACAGCAGAATGGTCTGACATGGTTGTGCATTTTCAAATTCTTAGATGGTGATGCTCTTTCATAATTTAAGTTTCAGGCATCAACATCTCAATTGCAGTGGGCCAAGTAGAATCCCTTCCCCCATTCGTCTAGATGTAAACGAGTTTGCGGCAGATGATACAACCTGTCTTAAAAAGTCAGTCCAAATCATGTACAGTAATAAAGAGGGAAACACATCAATGGTTTACACCAGATTGCCAGTTTATTCCAGAACTTTTTATTAAACAGTTTTGTTGTAAGCGGATGAGATTTAAACCAGCTTGCCAATTCATTCCAGAACTTTTTATCAAAGTTTTGTTTTAAGCGTAGGAGAGATTTAGACCAACTTGCCAATTTATTCCAGAACTTTTTATTAAACAGTCTTGTTTTAAGCACGTGAGAGAGATTTAAACCAACTTGCCAATTTATTCCTGAACTTCTTATTAAACAGTTTTGTTTTAAGCATGTGTGAGAGATTTAAACCAGCTTGCCAATTTATTCCAGAGCTTTTTATTAGAGTTTTGTTTTAAGCGTGTGAGAGAGAGAGAAACGAAGCCTTTTCATCAGCTATTAGTGGTTTCTATTAACTTCTGTTCCATTGACTTGTTGGTTTTATTCGAAGATATGAAGGTTCCTATGACCATCGTTAGTCAGACTTTTCATTCGTCAATGGCTGTCCTAAACAGAGTACAGCCTACAACAAACAGCCACCAATCATTTAAAACTGAACATACTTGGTAAAGCTGCTTAGAAAATGCCTTAGAGTAATCAAGATGCAGACGCTGTTCGGATGTTGGATAGTTGTTTTCTATTTGCTTCTCAGCTGAACAACCCACTGATGGATGGTCATTCACACACCTATTCAGAGATACTTCTCCTTCTGAGGAGTTTCGCTAAGACTGAAGTGGTTCCCAAACATTTTGCACCAAGGACCAAAACAAGCCATTGTGTAACTCCCAGTGGGCCATGCATCTTTTTTTCAAAAATGTTTCCATAGAAAAATAAAATTAACTAAAAGCTCTTCAGATATCAAAAGAAATTATGTTGCTACTGCAATATTTCAATTGTATTGGAAAAATTCGTGTGAATTAGAAAAAACACTTCTCATCGATCATAATTCAATACGTGGCAGTTATTGATGTTTTGAAGCCAGACTGTCAGTGGCTAAAGTACATGTAAGTACAGCCTGGACCAATGCCTGTTTTTTTATAAGCTTAATAGCAGAAACTGATTGGTCAATGGTCACACAGTACGTGGAACCACACTGACACATAAATCGTTGGGCCATGAACACAAGTATTTAAACTGTTCCACTGACAGCCATTGCCAAAATGAAATTGTGCTCAGCAGTAGGGCTATGAAGTTCCATGAACTTGCTTCTTAAAACATAATTGCACTTCAAGTCCATCACTTCATGCTGAAGATTTTGTTTCAGATGCTTAGGTTAATAAGACTTCCAAATGTGAAATGAATACAAGTCAGCTCTAACGCCAACAGAAGATAAGGATGAAATGAATGTAAATGATACAAACCATCTCTGATAAAGGTAGATCACAAAGATCACGTCATCTCGGAACCAAGCCCCGCCGTTATCGATTGGCATCACAAGGATGAATCGACAGATGTGCTGTATGACGGTGCTGGCAGCCTAGTAACATAGACACTAAACTATTTGAAGGTTAATGTTGACAACATAAGCAGTCTTCTTCTCCCTATTCAGTGTATTCACAATATTTAATCTAACCTATTCTAACTTTAAAACTTCTCTGGTATTCTTATTGCAATGCACAGGGCCTGCATGAATCAATGATGGCTTCTAAGCTAAACACTATTCCCAAGTCACAATCCGTTGGAAACAACCAGTCAAAATCTATATATCAAATGCAGACTAGTTCCGCACATCGACTTATAAGGAGGGTAGTAACCAGATGAAGCTAAATAGCATCCTGCTTTAATTATCTGATAGACAGCTGATGAGAAGTGGCTGCCTCTTTTTGCCACTGAATCAACACAACACTTCATCTGCATTGAGTTCATAGGCCAGAGAATCTCTGTTCCAACCACAGGAAAACAACACAAATGACAGTGAAATCATTCATACTGTTTCACAGTCTTCTTGCAGAGTAATGCATTCCTTATTAGACTGTAATTCTAGTAATGTAACTTAACATTTTCATAGCATCTTCTGAGATCCTCTCAAAGGTTCCCTCTTGTTACCATTAATTTGAGGGCATAAGAGTTAACGATGAACAAGTTTGTCTGCAAGCCGTTGTTCCAAATTTGTCACATGAGACACGGTTTGACGTTTACAGTACGTACCCCGAGCGTCAGTGCTGTCCAAGGTAAATCAGCGACTGACTTCAGCTGAAATTCAAATCAACTCCACAATTAACTAAGTGGAAAACAGTGCTGGCAAATCATAAATGTCATACAGGTGGTCCCTAAAAGTTTCCGTTGACAAATGTTCGATTACACAACGTTAAGCGTTAGATGCCATTCTACAAGCGATGGTTTAAAGCCGAAGCAGCACAGGTCCAGTCAACCACTGTAGTCCCTTGTGTGCAATTCAGAAAAAAAAACAGTTGTGAAACCAAATGCACCATTAATAGTACTTGATCCTCATATCAGCAAACTCTCATCCAAGACACCGTGGGTATATGCACTGTGTCACTATTTCTGGCCATAAGCACATTTATAATTTTTAAATTAGGCAAATGATTTGTATCTAATGCCCCAGAAAAGAGCATAAAAAAAGCTGCACCTGAGATTCTTATCACAATCACTGTCTTTGACTGACTCAATATAATGAGGACAAATGCGCTTGTAATGAACACCAGATATCAACTGCACCACGACTGCAGCCATGTCACCAGCAGCGCGTGGTTACAGCAGAACACCAGCTTCTCTTAGCATGCCACCTGCTCATGACTATGATGAAGATGATTACCTTGTAATTGATGAACACCTGAGGCAGCTCGAAGAGAAAGCCAAAGGAATAAAATCCTAAATAAACAACACGACCATCAATAATCAATCATTTTGCATTAAATGTTATGTTGTTATCAACCAATTCTTTTGGAATAGTTGTAATCTCAATAGACAACATGCAGTTAATCTCAGCCGGCTGTAGAGTCAGCAGGCAGTCATTTCATCAATACACTTAATCTACATTGAAAAGGATAAGAAGGAAATTCTTACCATTCAAAAGACTCAGAATGCACAATGAATACCAGCTGTCAATAAAACAAACCACAGAACATCATCAGCACCATCACGTCTTCATAATCAACATAAACATCACAATCAGCAGGAGGTGATAAAGCAGTACTTAAAACTCATAGTCTGGACTTCCTAATCCTTGCATCCCATGTGTGTGCGTAATGTGTATGCACGCATATCGTCGCATATGCAATTTATGCATGTATATGTATGTGTGCGCTCATGTCCAAAATGACCAATCAGGTCAATGTATCTAGCAGAATAACAGCTGAAGTCACGTCAACAGCTCCAACAGCAAATAATTTAAGATCAGAACTCAGTTTAAGACTACTGCCTTAAATCTGTTTGGCACTTCACCACTGCCTTCAAGTCATTATTTCCACCAATTACCACAAAACTGTCCAATTACCACAAAACCGTCTGTTCACACGAAACAGTTGTTTTTGTTTCTGATCATCTCAGATGTTTGCATCTCGTACAGTAAATGGCCATGTAATGTTCCACGCTTATTGCTCACCTCTTCTGGAAATTGTGCATCACAGTGTAGATGATCACAGCAACCCAAGACGGATACAACACCCAGGACAAACACCTCATCGCCTGAAAACACAATGTTCAGTTGCTATAGCTATAGCCATGGCACGGCAGCAGCTATTGCCATAGCAGCAACTGAGCAGCAGCAACCATGGCAACAACCTGGGACGCAGCAGATCAGACTCGAAACCAACATAACAGCAACTCAATTACCATCATCATCTTCCTTAGCTCATCGAGATTCAGAATTTCTTCCATGAGAAGTTCTATTCTTCCTTCATGCCTTCCACGACCTCACTCCAAGTTAACAATTGAAACTTCTCCACATGAACTAACCTCAGCTCAATCTGACCTTCCCAGGACAATACCATCTCGTACAGACACCAACTTCTGAGCCTACAGGTGTTCTGAAAGGCGTCATGTACAAATGTTCTGTGACTTTACGATAGACTACATCCCCAACAGGGTCCACTTGCATGAACAGCTGATGAGATAGATAACTGGACATTGTAACAATGCTGTTGTCTGGCTGTCAATGGCATCTGAATCTCTGAAATCTTTTCGATTGGAGCAGTGGAGGCTTGTTGTCTCCAACACTACCTTAGTCCTACCTGGCAGCTTCCTTTTATGACCTTCCATCCGTTACCATAGCAGATAAACTGGAGAAAAATAAGAGGAGAAAAGGTAGAGAAGAAGGTGTTACCTGTGAGTCGAATGCCTGCGTCTCAAGTTCGCGATTACCAACACCAACATTCTACAAAACATAAAGCTGGCATTAGTCATCATCACGGTTCATCGCAGTTTATCATCATTATCACCACTGCCATCACTACCACTACTATAACCATCATCATTACTGTCATCATTCATCATCATGTAACAATCATCTCTTGCTTGAGAACTATTTAGCCATCAGCTGAAAAAGCTATAATACAACAAATGTAAAAAATGTAAACAAGATTCCAAAAACAAATACCTGCAGAGAACGGTTGCCAAAATCAACAGAAACAACAATGACAACCACAAGTGCAACCAACACCACCAACAACAATGATAATGATAACATAATATATTATACTGAATAGAGACTGTTTCGTCCTCTGTCATCAGTTAAAAGACATCAAACTGAGAGACTTACATCAAACACCAGTCGCCATTCGGTCCAGCAAACTCTTGCTTGAAATACCTTGAACACTTTCCAAATCTAATGAAAACAAAAACTGTGCCAATTCTTAAGACTACCATTACAATTCTCAAAACTAACATTAAGAAGAAGAGCAGTCCCTTAAGCTAACCCCAATAGGTAGCCATGGGTATGCAGTGTTAGGGTCTATATTTTCTTGGCCTCGGCATATGAGGGCAGGCGGTCAGTCCTCTCCCTCACTGTCTGATCTTCCCAACGACGGTGTATGGTCACTGTACAAAGCATAGACGAGTTGGTTTGAGGGCGAAAGTGGAGCCATCTCAAAACAAATTTCTGCCTTGACGGCGATTTGAACCCCGACCTCTTGATTAACAGTCCGGCAGGCTAACCACTAGACTATCGAGCATCCCTAAACCAGTATACCACTAAGCCACTGACCACTACATCTCCTATTGTTTACTGCTAACATTTCTACTTAAAATCAATCCATCAATGTATGACATGCCTTTACAATTCATGCACAACGTTCTTTTGAAGATTATGCAGTGCATACAATCTATGCATGTCTTTCTGTCCGTGTCTTTCTAACAGTGTGTCTCTGTCTATCTGTGCCTGTATGTGTATGTCTGTTTCTACTGTGTCTGTCTTTCTTTGTCTGTTCACACGACTGTTTGTCTTCCTTCCTACTTCTCTCTATGTGTCTCTCAGTCTTTTCATGTCCGTGTCCATCTGTGTCTTTCTATATGTGTCTCTGTATGTCTCTCTTCCTATCTGTGTGTGTGTGTGTGTCTCTCAGTCTCACATGACATTTAACTGTAGTTCTTTTGGGGTAAAAAGATAACTGCGGTTCTTACTTCAATGATGGATAAGATGCCGAATATAATTTGATTCAAGAGGTCCATTTTATTTTGATCCGTCACATACAGGACAATGACCGCATTGCAGACACTGTGCCAGATGACTTAAAAATTAACAACAAACAATGTCTCAACACCTGTACCCAGCATACCACACTGGTAAGAATGTACCTCATCTAAATACCACTAAATAAATCTAAGTACGTACACACCTTTATCTAAATACCTTATCACACCCATATGTTTGTACCTTTATCTAATACCACATCATACCTAGTAGGTATGTACCATTATACCAATACTATCTGATACCAGTATATACTGACCAAAGTTATCTAAATAATATTCCATACCGGTGCGTATTCACCTTTGCAACATTACGTTTCCCTAAGAGCAGTTGAGTAATGATGAAGTCACCAGTAGAAGTCTGATTCAAGACGGACATCTGACACTCTAGTCTCACTATTATTATTATACCTGTAGTATCATATATCTTTCACGTCCTTTAAATACCATTCCATACGGGTATGTGTGCACTTTTATCTAACTACCATTCCATAACAATATGCATGCACCTTTGTCTAAATAAAGGTACCTACGTGTATCTGCCATTTGATCAAATACAAAGCACTCATTTGCTCACAGAACCCAGCACATTTCATCCATCTCATTTGTCACGAAATAAATGTAATTGTAACTTGAAATGTTGAAATAATCACATACTAATATTATCAAAACATAGAATACTGTCTAGCAAGGATGACTGAAAGCTGTGAAGAATTTTGCTCACTGGTCATCCTTCTGCGAATGTAGTTGGTGTTTTTAAATTTATAATGAACTAGGGCGAAAATGCTGGCCGACGTTATAGTGTGTGATAATACGTACAACAGTGCAATACAAACCAAATACAGTACTAGAACCCTGTGCTACTCATGACTCAAGAGTGCATAAGAAATGACCTGCAGAGTCTCTATGCCTTTTTTCTCTCACCTGTCTGAGTCGAAAGACCACCCATCGTCGCCCTCTTTTGCCAAAAGCTGACGTCGCTCTCGAGAGCCAACAACAAAAATAGCAGCTGAAGAAGAAAAACAAGAAGAATTTAATGAACATCAGGAACTAGAATCAGAAATGAGCGATAAAGAAGTCCAGCAAACAAGACTGTCATCACAATATAACCATTGCCTGTTGCACAGTAGTCCCCGGAGTCAGTCGCTAAGGAATTACCGACTGACTTGATGAGTTAGCGACTGACTTAGCACTTAGTCGACTGGTCGTAGACATTGAAAGCAATGTACATTCAATGCTACGTTTGCCTGTATGAAGACTACAAACAGACGACATTTTCGATGAAAACGTTTCAATTCAATTCAATTCAATATTTTTTTATTGCAACCAAATCAGTAAAATTACATAAGTATAACAATTCAGAAACATTTATTATTGCTCCACTAAATAAGGTGAGACAGAACAGTCGGAGATGGAAGCAATGGGCGGCCCCAAAGGGATAATTATCCCGCTAGGCGGGGACACCCGACAGGTCCTTTAACATAGTTCAGTGTATGGCATATTATAAGTTATCCTTCCCGACGTGACTAGAAAAAAGATTTAAAAAAAAAAAAAAAAAAAAAAAAAGACTGTTTGCGTGACATCATGCAACCTTAGAGACACCATTCACACAGGTAGCAAGTAAAGAACTGGTGACCTGACACTGGCTGATTGTTAGACTGTTAGTCTGTTGCACTGTGACTCATACCTTATAAGCAATTGTTGCTTAGCTGTCCTGCTGCTAATGTCTTTGTCAAAAATCAAAACTCAGAGACCACAATTAAAACAATAATCTAAAATGTTAACAGGAAGGAAGTCACTAGCAGTCGATAGCTTAGTGACTCGTTTCGACTTGAAGGCTTAGTGGTGGTGGCGGCGGTTCCGGAGACTATTCCACAGGACTCATTTTCCCTAATATCAGATGCAAGTCAATTTCTTAGCAAATCTGAACACAACATTACATTTCATAACAGCATTGAGTAATGATTAAGTCACACCGGTAGAGTCTTATTCAAGATTGACATCTGAAACTCTAGTCTAATTATTGTGCCTGTGGTATCTATATATCTTTCAGGTCCTCTCGTATCCTAACATGGTTGGAGAGAATAGAAACACATCTGGAATAGCTAAATCTAATCAAGTTCCAGCTAAGCAAAAGTGCCACAGAAGGCAATGGCACTGAAGCGCTGCATAGTAATTGAAAGACATTGGAAGAGGTAGATAGTTTCCTGCCATTATTATTATTGTCTATTATTATTATTATTATTATTATTATTATTATTATTATTATTATATTTTTTAGGATACAAAGTTATCGATAAATAGTTAATGGCATCTGGAGCAGCTACTACTATTATTATTATTATTGCATATTGCAGCTATTTAGGGAAAGAAATGGTCTTGAAGTGTCTATTCTAAATAGGCTCACATAAAACAATATGAGAATCACTCCCCACGGATCATTGGTCATGTAAACTCTCTTCAGATCATCTATTTCCTTCTCAGTCAAACCTTCAACACATAACATCACAAGTCTATCAATCAGCAGTTTTAATCAAGCAACTGGTCAGTCAAATAGAACCAATCAAGTGATTGATAGTTTAAGCAATCAGTCTCAGTCACACACTTGTTAACATGCCTTGGTAATAACAGAAACAATCAACTGATTGACAGATTAGGCAATCAACTGCAATCACCATATCAACCAAATAGCTGTAGTAAACATTTCACAATGCTTCTGTTGGCTGTTCGAATCAATCAGTTCACACAAAGCAGCTATATAAAACAGTAAGATGACCATTACATAATGACAGGTAAAGCTATAAGAGCTATAAGAAGTCACATAACAACAAATAAGAACTCTTTTCAATGTTGCTGAAGACTGTCACCGTAAGTCATGACAACTATACTTACTAACTGAAAACAAAGATGACACGTATTTGGCTGAAGTAAATCAGTTGGTCCCTACATTTGAGACTTGTTTAGCACAACTCAGCATGGATGGCACAAGGTATCTAGAAATAAATAGTACTTCTCTGGTGATCACTAAAATGCATTCTACCTGGCTTGTCCCGTTTGACTACCTCCTTCAAGACACCCCCCAGACAAAACTTGCTATACGAGACTGGCGTGTAGATAATCGTCAGCGGCATTTCTTTACAGGTACTGTCCAGTGGCTGAAATCAGACACAACTACAGATGAAGATACTGGCCACACTCGACATCACTGAACAAGATATCCAGGTTCAAAATGGGTGCACTGACGTTTTAACAAAAGCCAAAACCTGGCCTAGTCTTCTCAACTAATTTAAATGGGTGGCAAAACACAGACATACAGAGAGCCATACAATCAAATAAAAGAAGAGAGAAGAACTCACCAGAAGATCTTTAGCTCTATAGCTGATCTCATCTATTTGGAGCAGGGGCAGATATTGGTCTTCATGCAACCTAGAAATCGTAAGTATCATGTGAAAACCGTCAAAAGCAGACAAGAAAATATAATACATATTATTTCCCTGCAGAAACCATAAATGAAAGAACTGATTATTATCGAGCCTGGCCATCGGAACATCTGCATATAACCATTCCACACATTTACTTACATTTGTTTATTTGTAAAGTTTATTTTAATGGATTTGTCAACTTAACTAACATAACTGATGATTTTTAGTAGGCCTACATAACATATAGAAGCAAATCTGCTAGCTACAGATAATTGTCACAACAGTAGTCACTGTCTGTATGCACACATGCAGGCACACACCCACACACATGCGCATGCACACACACACACACACACACACACACACACACACACACACACACACACACACACACACACACACACACACACACACACACACACACACACACACACACACACACACACACACACACACACACACACACACACACACACACACACACACACACACACACACACACACACACACACACACACACACACACACACACACACACACACACACACACACACACACACAGCTGAACATTTTGATGCACCTTTGGAAGACCTACTAGTGGCACTTCTCACCAGTAGAGTTGATTTTCAAGTTCTAATAGAGCATAAATACAAAGCACATGTTGATGGGAAAGGCCTCCAAAGGTAGTCTCTCACAGACACCTAGAGACTGACCAAAGGTTCAAGACATCAAACACAGCATAAACTATAATTACAGTATGTTTGGCTCACTAGGTGAGATTAGAAGAGAACAGAATACAAGAGAAACTAGAGAAAAGAAGGAGCCTCACCGTAAGTATTCCATTATTCCTCCAGGAACTGCTTGACTGTAAAATGTGATATCATTAGCCGTCATCACGTTCAACGTTAGACACGATCGCCAGTGACATGTCAGATTATCTGCAGCTACCAGTTCCTGCTCACAGAAAACTCAAAACTAACTCAACAGAAGCTTTACTTTGTTACCAAAGAGTTTCTACAGCAGAGTCTACAATTTGCTTTATGCTTTGAGAGCAACCTAAGATGTACTATATATAACAAGTGTCTTCATACATAAGTACATACGTATCAAGTAATTCATAAATACATGTATAGTTGTATACACTTACATATACACATGCATACAAACATAAATCCATGTATATGCCTATTAAAAGGAGCTAAATAAAACCCCAACAAAGGACAAGCAGACAAAAACAAAGATAGCCTAGCATTCAGAGCGCCAATCTACTACCAAGCATTCATTTGCTGCTTCTGCCAGCGTAAACAACAACTGAGTGGGATGTTGCAAAAGAATATAAAGCAAAACTCCACTCGTCTTGAAAATTAAACCCCACGGATCCATCTCATATCATCTCAAATGCTCAGCCGGATCCATCTCATATCATCTCAAATGCTCGGCCATGCTGAGCGATAGTGAGTAACAAAGAGAGCATTATGAAGTAGCATTTACCTTTTCTGCGGGATTGTCACTGATAACTTGGAGTGCGGTTGGCTGATGAATGGCGTATGTTGTTAGTGTTGCCGTCTTGTGGACCACCCAATCAGCATCAAATGGATTCCATTCTCCTCTTCCTTCTTCCGCGGGAGCGATAAACACGTGGACGAACATTGTTCCATTGTTGTGCATCCCTAACGGAATTCTTACTGTGACATCTCTATCATGTCATGAAGAAAATTAAGTCAATGTGAGTCTTCACACAGCGCAGCATATCAACATCACATGGAACATTAATGAAACAGTCATTACAACTACATATCTACCATAAGCAAATCTTATCAGCAATCCACCTGAGAACAAAGCTAATGCCAACAGAATACAACATCACCAACAAAACTATGTCACACAAACAGAAACACAAATTGAGCTCTCCCTAAGAGAGACAGTGCTTCAGCTCCCAGTTGGCATATCAACTTATCAACAACTGCTTTGAATGGATGAATGAATGAATAAAGGAATCACTGAATAATTAAATCATTAGGAATCATTAAATTTTTTCTTGCTTTCAGGTAGAACAAATGTTAGCTTAGCAGTTGCTTTAAACATTCACATGATAGGATAGGTTGGAGAAAAAGGAAAGTAGTCCAACGAATCATAGTTAAAACACATTTTATTAAGTTTCGCATAAGATATTCATCCGTTATATCCAACAGTTGGCAATTACTGATCCAATGCACAGGCTGTAATTAAATCTTTCTTCTTTTCTCTGCATCTGACTCTGAATCTTACTTTGTGACATTTTCATCTGGCTTGAAGTCATTAAGTTCCCAAACAAGATAGAGATCACTTCCATTTGGAAATTGCGATGTGGACGAGTACACCCAGAGCTTAAAAAAACACCAACCCAACTTCTCTCTCAACAACACCTCACATGCAGACACACAGGCAGACACAGACAGACACATAGAAAGATAGATAGATAGACAGACAGAGACAAACTGACAGACAAACAATCATTTATAGGTTTTTTTTAACACGTTCTTAAAAGGTACTGTAGAAATGCTCAGATATATACATACTGGTAAGCTAGTGCATTTTTAAGTAGTGCTGTAAAATTTGGAGTTTATGATTACAATTATATATTCATAACAATAGCAAGCCTTAACCACATCTCCATTTTATTCTGTTCTAAGTTGCGTCTGTGTCAGCTTAATGTACTAAATGAATTTGATTGATTGATTGATTGATTGATTGATTGTTCTGTGATATTATCAAATTAACCAAAAAATGAAATAAAATGTTTCTAGATGCCTCTATAGAAACTCCTGGCAATCACGGTCCTGACATCAACTGTGGATCATTCACCTGGTCGCTCATATAACGACCTAGAAAGGATTGAGGACTGAGTATGAGATATTCATTCATTCATTCATTCATTCATTCATTCATTCATTCAGATATATGGCTTGGTATTAGGGACAGTAGAAAATCACGGTAAAAAAATGCCAAAAACACGGCATACTTTAAAAAAAATCGCGAAAAACACGGCAAAAACACGGCATCAAAATTTCACAGTTTTCTGGTAACACATTATATGTTTATTTTTCATATTCATTGTTCATTGACAAATTGACAATTGTCAACCATTTGTCAGTCATTGGTTCCTTGCTGTAACAGTTTAGCTGCGAGTATTGAATACCATCACAACATGAAGCGCTAAATTGTCATCTGTCAAATTTTGACGCTGAGGTGCATTCACCAGTGTGTATTGACTAACGCTCCGTTCTGCCTCAACAGAATTGCCAGGAACTGACAGATATCGAATAGCAAGCTCAAATACTTTCGACTGTGCAAAACTTTAAACTGCCACAACCAAAAAAAATGCAACAAACACGGCATTTTTTTACGAAAACACGGCAAATGTCAAAAATCACGGAAAACACGGCAAATGCCGAAAAACACGGCTTCCGTGTTTGCCGTGTTTTCGTGATTTTCTACTGTCCCTACTTGGTATTAAACAAATGGTTGCCCAATCAAAGACTAAAAAAACTAACAACATTAATTATTGGTACTAAATATGCTAATTAAATGAAAACAAGCAGAATTTGAAAAAAATTGACAGAGGATAGCTGATCTGACAGTGTACCTTTAGCAGTGGATGTGAAGTGTTGGCCAGGTAATTCTTGAGGCAATAGTTGGAGTCTGAAGGACAAGGATATGGATGGCGGAGTCTGAAGAGCATCCAAAAATAAAAGCCCATAAACGCACAAAATAAAATGCAGACGATCTGTAGGGGGATCTGAAATAATGCCATGCTGATGTCCAGCGACCAATCACCTGCCAAACAGAAAGAGACACAAGTATATATAATCTAATCTAATCCAATTGATTAAGTAAATGCTGGGCATGTCTGTGGAAATATGTGGACAAGCGTGTTCACATCTGTGTAGGGCCTGTAGGCTGAGAGTCCTCATAGGTCTCCACTGCACACTTAGTCATTATCCTCCAACCTCTGTCTTGTTCACTGCCATAGTCAAGTTGTACACATTTCTCGGTCATTAAGCCATTCTCTTCAAAGTCTTTCTCTGTAGTTTCCAACATCTGCTGTTCGCATTTCTGTTGTTATTCATTGTGCGCCTGACACCAGAAAGCTAGTTTTCATGCAGTTTACACTGACCAGTGTTACATTTTTCACTATATCAGCCCTCTTCTTACTTCAGCATACCCAATTTTCTTTCTTCTGCAGCAGTGTAATTGAAATTCCAATTTCTTTGCTATGTCGATATTCTTTAATGTTCACGTTTCACAGAAATACAAAGCTGTTCAAAAGACATGTTCTTAATGTTTTCAACTTGCTGGCATAGCTTAATTACATTTGTTTAAATTTACCCTTGGATGGTCAATCTTGTCATTTGTTCTTTAGTTTGCTATCCATCAATTAATATCAACATCAGTGGTGGTTTAACTGGGGAGGGGAGAGGGGTTGTAGCTGGAAACTTTGCCCCTCTCGTTTTCTTAGCCCCTCCTATACATACTTTTGACCCTTCCCCAGTTTAACGTTTAATTAGCCATACATTGCCTACAGTGTTTGTAGGTAACAAAGCCTTCTAATCTCCTAAAGCAATTATTAGCGCCACGCCTCTCCCCAGTCTAAAAACTCAAGAACCGCCACTGAGCAACAGATTAGACTGTACATAAGCGTCCAGGGGCATAACTTTGGTCTAAAAACCAATTTCTTACATACACGAAACAAGGCTGAGGCTGCAATCTCTGGGAAGGCACAATAATGAAATATTCATTGGCATTGTTCAAAAAGTGGGGGGTACGGTACCCCTTAGTTAAAAAAGTGGGGGGTTCGGGTACCCCTTGTACCCCCCACAAATTACGCCTATGTAATTAAGCGTCCTATGGTAATAACAGCGTCCTCTGACAAGTGAACAATCTAACAGAAATAGTATTTGTAATAAAAATTACCGATATAGACTCAAAACAATTAATCACTTAGTAGGCTACCTCAATTACACGCAGATGAATTCGCTGTCCATCACAAGAATTCGAATACCACAATATACTGTTATGCCTCTGACCTCGCACAGAAAATTACCTTTTCTCTTGCAGAGTTGATCTGATACAGAACTTGTAAATAATCTCCCGCTGCAGCTTTTGTGTGGAGTTGAGATTTCTCAGAGATATACGCTACATCATCGTAGCTTGTACAGGGAACATCTCTGGTAAACTACCATAAACAGAGGTCCCTTCGATTTTCCCAACTGAAACTGATGACCAGTAACGACAGAATTTTCAAAAACGCAAGGACCAGTAACAACAGACTATATATTACAGCATCTATACACAAAGGCTAAATACATTCCACAGACGTAATAGTTCAACAAATTCAGTTGATTGGCTGCAACTTCAATGACGTCATCGCAACTCTAAATTTCAAATGCGCCACATTAATTTAGCTAACAAGCGCAGGGCATCAGTTCAATTTATATTGAGCCACTCACGAGAGAGACAGAGATAGACAGAGAAATAGTAAACCAGACAGAGACAGAGACAGAGTCAGCAA